>CM076682.1:36458339-36958339 GCA_038501925.1 Xenopus petersii | reverse complement strand
CCCATTTTGAGTGCACTTCCTATGAAAAAAATAGTGGGGAAAAGGAAGAGTACAATTTTTCAGGACCCTGGTAGATCAGGAACTTTTTGACAGGTCATCTGAAACAACAAATTAAGAGAGAATTTTAGTTATTACTACATATATCAAGCCAAGTGTCCTCCTCGAGGTATATAGAGGTCTCATTTCCAAAGTTAGGTTTCGCATGGGGGTCATGTAAATCAAGTAACTATATAAGTTGGATATCACACCATTTTGTGGGAGGAGTTGGATTAAAAAATTGTAGGCAGAAAAAGGTTTCACTTTTACATAGACATATAATAGTGTATATTTTAAGGGCAATGGTACATGGGATGAGCACCAGCATTTTGCCAACTGCTCAATTTCTAGCTTTATAATTGGCCCTCTGTTGACCTTCCCAGTACAGTCATTGGTCAAATGATCATTGCTAGGTACCATAGCAGTGCTTGCTGTACCATTCAGTAAATTTGCCATTTGCTGCAGTGTGCTCAGTTCTAACTGGCGGCTCAGCTACAGATAGTTGGAAATGTATTGTAAAATAATTTTGTTTAGTTGAAAAATAAAAAATCTGTTGGCACAGTTGCAAGAAGGGTTGCTAATTGGTTTGATGCTTGTATTTTCACATTTCATATTTTCAGCATGCATAATAGTACTTATGTATACTGTAATACAGTATGGTGTAAGAGTATAGGTACGTTAAGGAATTGTAAGGAGTTTTAAGGGGAATGTGGATGTAGCATTTCCTCTGAAGCATGTGCATTTATTTTCTTATACAGAAGAACATGTACTGAGGCAACGTATGCCATTTTTAGGTACAATTTTGCAATGTTGTATTAGTAAATGAGCAGTCGCAACTGCAGTAGCTGACTACAGGGGATATGAATAATATACCACATTGTTATTACATAAGCCAGGTGGTACTTTCTATAGTTCGTAGTCTAGGAAAACAGATCTATTTTTCTGCGGTGCTAAAAAAATAAATTGCAGGTGCACGTAGAATGCATGTTATTGTCAGCTGCTATTCCATTAAACTGGAAGTTGTGGTTTACAAATTTAAACACACATGTTGCACACATCACTGAACTGTATATACATTAGCTGAATAGATGCTAGGGAAACATGTCTATTAACTGTTCAAACGTATCCCTACAGTATTTAAATAACCATGACAATTACAAACATCTCATTTGGGAAGTTGCTGGTGGGTTGGGTTTTTTTTTCTCCTAAATTGTACTGTACCTGTTTATGGATGTATCACTTGCATTCAAAAGTATCAGTAAAAAGTTATCCAGTGTGTTAGCTCGGCAACATTTGTAATGCATTTGCATATATTGTTCGATAGAGATTGTACTGGATTTTATGAAAACTGTCTTGCAAAAAGCATCCAGAACATTGACCGATTTTTAATCTTTTTAATCCTAAACTGAAATTTTGTTCTCTAAGATATTGGGTTTTTTTCCAAGCTCTGAAATGCAAATTTTATTTTTTTAATGTTACGTTGTAATGCTAGAAAGTAAAGTGTGCCTGTGTAATGCAAGTTATTTACACAGTTTAAAAACAATTGCCCTGACAAAGACAGTTGGCAATAAAGAATTACATAACTGCCATGTTGTACACACAGAGGTAAGGGGTCAATATTGAACTGATAGTGCAGTAGAGAAAATTAAGACTAAGGGGCCCATTTACTATTCAAATTTAGAATTTTTCCAAGAATCTCAGAAAATTCATAGTTTTCAATTTTTTTTAAAAAAAAGCTCTCAAATTTGAGACTTATGAAGTGTAAAAAGGGAAAAGTTGTTGAGGTCCTAAAGAAGCTGTGCTGATCCAAATAGACCGCTTTATACAGGGGCATATTTATACTAAGGCGCCCGAGGTGCCTATAAATTAATTTTTTAAATTGCCCAGCCACTTCCACGGATTTACATAGGAAATCCAATGAAAGCGCTGGGGGTGAGGGGTATGGGTTCCGGGCTGGTTAGCGGAAGTGACGTCACGCGCATGCTTTGCATAGGGGGCGTAGGTCCGATGCCTAGGGCAGCATCGGTCCTAAATACAGTCCTGGCTTTATATTAATGGGACGTTTAGAGGTTTTCATTTTTTTTTCCGCTAGGAATTGTCCGAAAAACTCAAATATATTCAGGTTTTTGAGGTATTCATATTTTTTAGCGGGGAGCATAATTTTCCATTGGTAATATTTTTATTCAAACTTTTCAATAAACCTCATGACATTTGGGGGCCCATTCACTAAGTTCGAGTGAAGGAATAGAGGGAAAATAGTTAGATTTTTGAATGTTTTTTTTGGCTACTTCGACCATCGAATTGGCTACTTCGACCATCGAATTGGCTACTTCGACCTTCGACTAAGACCTTCGACTTCGAATCCAACGATTTGAACTAAAAATCGTTCGACTATTCGACCATTCGATAGTCGAAGTACTGTCTCTTTAAGAAAAAACTTCGACCCCCTAGTTCACCACCTAAAAGCTACTGAAGTCAATGTTAGCCTATGGGGAAGGTCCCCATAGGCTTTCCAAGTTTTTTCTGATCGAAAGATAATCCTTCGATCGATGGATTAAAATCCTTTGAATCAAATGATTATTCCATCGATCGGTCGATCGAACGAATTGCGCAAAATCCTTCGACTTCGATATTCAAAGACTTTGAATATCGAAGTCGAAGGATTTTGCGCAATTCGTTCGATCGACCGATCGATGGAATAATCATTTGATTCAAAGGATTTTAATTAGCCAGTCGATTATAGAGGGTTAATTAACCCTCGATATTCTAACCTTAATACATCTGCCCCTTTGACCTTTGATAAATAGGCCCCCACATGATATTACAGATAAAGTAACACAAATGTATAAATTAGGAATAGGCAATTTTTTTTTGATGTGCCAGTGTCGTATTAGTCCCATTCAGCAGGAAGTTGAAGCTATATCAAACCACCCAGCCTGGGAAAGTTTTGTGGTCAGATGATACCAAGATAGAGATTTCTGGCAAATCTAACACTGCCCACAGTTCAAACAAAAAAATATCTACAGTGAAATATGGTGCTGATCCCCATCAATACTCTGGGTCTGCAGTCATCTGCAAGGACTGGGCTTTTTGTTGAACTAGAAGAAGGAATGAACAGTGCAGACAACAAGAACTAATGCAAAAGAACGTTCACTAAAAAACTAAAGCTTTGGCAGAAGTTAATCTGTTTGTGGGACAATGATCAAAAACACAGGGTCACAATAATACAGGGGTGGTTGGAGGACAAAAATATTAATGTCCTCCAATGACCCATTAAAATCCCAATTTCATTCCTAGTGATAATCTGTGGCACTGGGTAAAATTATGGGTGGACAGGCATGATCCAACCTTGTAAACCTAGAGCAAATAGGCTTGGCATAGTGAGCTAAACATTACACACTAAGGGGCCGATTCACTAAATTCGAGTGAATTCGAGTGAAGGATTCGAATTTAAAAAACTTCGAATTTCGAAGTGTTTTTTGGGCTACTTCGACCATCGAATGGGCTACTTCGGCCTTCGACTACGACTATCGAACGATTCGAACTAAAAATCGTTCGACTATTCGACCATTCGATAGTCGAAGTACTGTCTCTTTAAAAAAAAAATCGACCCCCTAGTTCGGCAGCTAAAAGCTACCGAACTCAATGTTAGCCTATGGGGAAGGTCCCCATAGGCTTGCCTAAGTTTTTTTCATCGAAGGATATTCATTCGATCGTTGAATTAAGATCCTTCGAATCGTTCGATTCGAAGGATTTAATCGTTCGATCGAATGAATAATCCTTCGATCGATCGAACGAATTTCCTGCGCTAAATCCTTCGAATTCGATATTCGAATTCGAAGGATTTCAATTCCTAGTCGAATATCGAGGGTTAATTAACCCTCGATATTCGACCATTGGTGAATCGGCCCCTAACTGTGTGCAGAGCTGGTAAATCCTTATACCAAAAGACTTAAATCTGTTATTGTTGTTAAAAGTATAATATGGTGGTGATTAAATGCTTATGCAAATAGCATATTTCATTTTTTACTTAAAGGAAAACTATACCCCCAAAATGAATACTTAAGCAACAGATAGTTTATATCAAATTGAATGACATATTAAAGAATCTTACCAAACTGGAATATATATTTACATAAATATTGCCCTTTTACATCTCTTGCCTTGAACCACCATTTCGTGACTCTATCTGTGCTGCCTCAGAGATCACCTGACCAGAAATACTACAACACTAACTGTAACAGGAAGAAGTGAGGAAGCAAAAGGCAGAACTCTGTCTGTTAATTGGCTCATGTGACCTTACATGTGGTTTGTATGTGTGCACAGTGAATCTTACGATCTCAGGGGACGGCCCTTATTTTTTAAAATGGCAATTTTCTATTTATGATTACCCAATGGCACATACTACTAAAAAAGTATATTATTATGATAATGGTTCATTTACATGAAGCAGGGTTTTACACATGAGCTGTTTTACTCAGTATCTTTTAATAGAGACCTACATTGTTTGGGGGGTATAGTTTTCCTTTAATTTCAAACATAAAGAGGCAGATTTACCAAAGTGTGAAATTAGAGCTCACCACATTTTCAGAAGTGTATGTAATAAAAGTTAAAGTTCACCATTTAATAAATACGCTTCCAAAAATCCCATTGGAATGAATAGAAAGTGGGTGAGTTTTTCTGAAGGGACTAATTTCACCCTGTAAAAAATCTGTAAAAAATCATCCCCTTAACAATAAGGGGATGATTTACTAAGCCTCAACTTTTTCGAGTCGGGCTTTTTGTTGCCAAAACCCAGAAAAAGTCACAGGAAAAAAAAGTGCAATGATTTATTCTGCATGTGACAATTCCGAATCCAAAAATTCTCCAGCTAAAACCCGTCAAAATCATGTAGAAGTCAATGGCAGAGGTCCCTTTAACAACTGGAAGATCTTTCTTTGGTTCATGGTTTTTGATATTTTCAGGAGTTTTTGACGCTGACTCTTGTGCAGCAATACAAAAAAAGTCATAGTTATGGCGTGACAAGTTGAAAAAGATGCGTTTTTCACAACTTTTCTGCAATATTGCCTGTTTGTGCTTTTTTAGATCAGATCTTTCAATAAATGACTGACGTGTAGAAATGAGTTTATTTGTGATTTCAAAAAGCATTAATACCACAAAAATTTGACCTTCAATAATTAGGCCTCCACTTCAGTGTTCAGAACTTTGCAATAAACATACACCACACATCGCCAGGTTTCACAGTGTAAAAAAACGGAGTAAAAAATGGTGTAAATTTTTTTTATTTCATTCACCCGAAGCAATGTAAAGTAAAGGCAGCAAAACTGGCGTTCACATAGCATAAAAATACACACACCTTCCATTTATTTTACACAGCTTTTTACACAGTTTTTTTTGGCAAATTTTGCCAGCATAATAAATATGCCCCTTAAAGGGCACCAATCATCACTAAAATCATTTCCTAAGTAAATACATTATGTGAAAGTTCAAGAAATCCGATTTTTAAAACAGTTAGAATTGTTTGTATAATGTAAATCATCAGCTCACTATTCCTTCTGCAAGATCTCCCCTATCTCCCCTGCAGTTCTAGCTGAGGCAGACATCTTGGATTTCACTGGCTCCTCCTACCTATATCTTCCCAGCCAACTGCAGCTCTGAAATCTCTGCACATGCTCAGTTGAAATTCCTTGTTGCTTATCAACCCTTCTAAGCTATTTTCAAATCAGCCAAACCTCTGTGTTAGCTGCTGATCAGTAGTGCTGCCACCTGCTGGAAGTTAGTGTGTGCCCTTCATTTGCATAATGACATCACCAGCAGGGGACAAGATAGGGAAATATCCTGATACTTCTAGTGGAGGAGTTTACTAAAACAAGGCATTCTGGGTAGAATACTCAATGTAGTGCTCAAGGTAGGATGCTCCTGAAATTTGCATATTATAGTCTCTGTTATAGTCTCAGTCGGGCCTCCTTCAGTGAAAGAACCCATTTGATAAAGTAAGGGATTTTTTTTAAAACCTGCAGTTTTTTCAAAAAACTATATATGTAGTTTGATTAAACGTGTTTAGCTTGTACTGTCAGATTGTTAATATGTGTTTGATTTTGGCTGTGATAGGTGCCCTTTAATATACCTAGTGCAACTCCAATCACTGTAACTGTAAGAAGGGGTGGGAATTCCAAATAGATTTCATTTATCAAATATTCCCTGTCTATAATAACTAAATTATAACAAAGTCTAATGATGGCAAGTGATGACTGACATCAGCATCTTCCTACGCACTATGGATAAATATGGATAAATACTCTTAATGCACTCTTTGGAGAGAATGTAATTAAAAGTCACAAGTGTTATTTAAAATGGCATCTTTGCGAATGCTTAGCACTGCTCGCAAAATATAAAATCAGTCGCTGGAGAATATTGCGCATTTTCCCTAAGCAAAGGTTTAGAGTTAACACCTACTCTGAAAATTCGTTAAATATTTTTTGCAAAAAGATTTTGCGATTGCGAAATTTAATTACATCTACTGCGAACATTCACAAAAACTATTTGGGATGAGGTCGTTGAGGTCTTTAATCGGTCAAAAAGGACGCAAACATGGTCACTAACATTCGCAAGTGTCTTTGTGCAGGTTTTTTGTTCTAGGGAGGAATGTTCTGCTCTTCTTCTTTGAATTCCATAACAAATTAAATCAGACACCACGAGAATGTCAGGGGAGAGACAGTGGGGCAAATGGGCCTGGGGCATTTACTATTGGACACCCTTCCTGAAGACACATTTGCACTTCTACACTCCAAAAACACACAGGTAGGCTAATTAGCTCCCACTGACATTGACCTGAGTGTATGTATGTAAATGCGACATGACCTTTAAATCGTAAGCTCTACAGCAGCAGAGACTGTGAGTCATGAACAATCTCTGTTAAATGCTGTATAACATCCCTGCACTAAATAAATAAAACTGCCCCTGAGGGTAAGGTGAGTATTGTAACTTCTGGTTTGACAGTATTAAATATACTTAAATAAGAATGCTCCTTCAGATATACAGAATGTCCCCAAGGAAAGCAAAGCCAACTGTCTGAGAAATGAGTTTGATTTATAGCTGTAGTGTGAACTGTTAGTCCCATTTCTTTGTTGAATTGTGAGATGTGCCAGAGGATAAATGAGGCATAGCTAGGTCTTCAGTAAGAAATGGAAGACTAAACAGTGGGTCAACCTATATCTAAAGACAAGCTGTCTCTTTCCACTGTATGAATATTATTGTGGGCTGTGAGTTATAAGAGCAGGACAGTCTATCCTCATAATGCACTTTACTGCTTGTGGCAGAAAATGATTTGTGCTAAATGCTTTGTTTTTCCATCTTTTTCTCTGAAAGGAGACAAAAGGTGATTAGGAATGAATCTCTTTGAAGTGCAAGTCTTTATGGGATTGTAGGAAAAATATTTGCCCCATTTGTTTTAAAAAATGTGTTTGTTGACATACTTTGGAAATATTTATGCCAATATATCACTTTAGCACAATATTTTTCTTTACCATGTGTTCTGAATTTTTCCCAACACGTCAGAAAACTTTTAGCTACTCCTAATACAATGAGAGCCGGCCTGAAGAGAACCAAGTAGAACTTTACTATCCTACTTACAAAACTTTAACATTGTAAGTTCTTTTTGGGCAGTGTCCTCTTTTCCTCTCTATAACGAGTAACCAATATTGGTTGTTAGTTGCTTTGCATCTGTATGATGAATTTATGGACCTATTTACTGTACTGCACTGCAAAATATGTCAGCGATTAAATACATGTTAATGAGAACAGAGTTTTAAAAAAAGATGGTTTTAAGACTGAAAAGAAGAACCTGAAGATCCTGGTTCTTATTGCTACGTGTTTCTCAATGCTTTTTTCATGGGAGAGAGCACATCCAGATGAAATAGCTTTGTCACCTGAAAATTATTTTAGGAAGAAATTTTACAACTTAAAGGGATCAATTTGAGGCCTATGTATGAAAATTCTAATTTGTCTTTTTTATTTGAATACATGTATACATTTTTACAAACTCATATGTTTCTATATTTATTACACAATTTGATTCTAAAAACTCGATAAATAAAACTGAAAACAAATTCATCTTCATCCATTTCAAGAAAATTAGAAAATTCTAAAAGCTAAAATTGAATAACCACATTTTGCTTAGGAAAACTCCCATTGACTATTACATGAACTCGCAAGCTTTTAGATATCAAACTTTTTGAAATCGCATTTTGCCACATTTTTTGCAACCATTTTAGAAACCCTAGCCCTAGTTTTCATGAGTTTTAGAAACCCTAATTTCATTTAGTACAACCTTATCTTTATCGATTATTTATCAAAATCTGTTTTGCTTTCTGAAAACCTTTGCATTTCTTTGTATTCTTATAAATCAGAAAAAAGGAAAAAAAGAATTCATTGATCTTAATATATTTTTTTCTACATTTGCCATTGGCGTCTGCTTATAGGCCAGAATGAAATCAATAACAGGAATTGATATAATGATATCACATGGCAAATAAACATTGTACAGGTATGGGATCCATTATCCGGAAACCCGTTAGAAAGCTCCAAATTATAGAAAGGCCATCTCCCATATACCCCATTTTATCCAACTATTTTCTGTTTCTCTGTAATATAAAACAGTATCTTGTACTTGAGCCAAACTAATAAATCCTTATTTGAATCAAAACCAGCCTAT
Source organism: Xenopus petersii (assembly GCA_038501925.1). Taxonomy (NCBI): domain Eukaryota; kingdom Metazoa; phylum Chordata; class Amphibia; order Anura; family Pipidae; genus Xenopus; species Xenopus petersii. Next base: position 36,949,590 of record CM076682.1, on the reverse strand, counting down.
TGGGTTTATTTAAGGATCCAAATTACAGAAAGATGCCTTATTCAGAAAACCCCAGGTCATTCTGGATAACAGGTCCCATACCTGTATAGTCACGTGTAGTAACAAACATGGTATAACCATTTCTCTGCTGAAATAGGGAGACAAGAAGTAAAATTCATACCAAAATGTACTATGCTGTATTATTATTGGAAGGCTCTAAAACGGTGCTCCACACCTGTTTATACAGCCACACTCACTTTTATTTAAATAAGGCATTATAAAAGAAAAAAATCATTGTAAATTTTAAATTGATCAGTTTGAGTATCAATGAGACTTCTATTCCAGTTAGCCATATTAGTGGAAAGTCCTTCACTTTGTGTTTAATACACGTTTTTTTCTTTCTTGTAAAGTCAGCTTTGTAAAGTCAAATGTATAAAATCGACTCCCAAGATCATAAATCTTGAAGAAATGTGATTATGTGGTTTTTATGCCCCAATAAAGCATGAAACCTTTGAAGGCACATTATGCTGACGTGTGCATTGGCTGGTGGAAAAGTGGATTCCAGACAAATTATAATTTAACATAGAAACATTTGTTCCTAGTTTTCACTTTGCCTTAGAAAATCAACCTCAGAAAGTCCTGTACATAATCAACACACAATAATATAATTCTTACATTTCTCAGGTCGGATTTGGGCAATGAATGCTAGACGAGTGCGCATAAAATCACCTCGATTGGCCTCATTCAGTTACTTACATGACATCATTGCCATGAATAGCTCAGCTTGTAAAAAGGAACTATCACTAGCAAACAAGAGCTTCTATAAACCTTTATTATCTACCAATAAGCACACATATTCCCACATCTCATTTTGTTGAAAGCATATAATTTTTTATAAGTGGTGTGAGTGCATAGGAGTAGGCAATCTGTATATCATACATGTGAGCTAAGGTTTCTATATTGATTGAGCCATTCTCTGTAGCCACATACATATTTACTTTCTCTGTCCCTATGTAGACCACATCCACCCCACTTCTCTCAAGCTAGTAAAGCTAACTATATCTATCCATAGCTATCAGAAGCAGCAACACCATCAACTTATAATCATTAGCAGCACTAAGGTTGGCTACAACCTTGATGTGACAAGTATGAATCCTCATAATCCTCATATTTTCATTATAAGACCTTTTCCAGCAAGTTAATATTGGACTTGGATTCCTTTACTGATGAAACGCTGATACAATAAGCAGATATATATATATTACACAAAAACTATGAATATATTGTAAATTATATCCTTATAAACAGTGAGTACTGATGTCATCAGTTATAAACGGTGAGTAGTGATGTCATTTCCGTCACATGACTCACTGAAATTTGTGTATTATAATAAATAAAGTACCCCAGTTGCAAAATATGAGGGTATTAGAAGTTACCTTTAGTGATGGGCGAATGTATTCGCCAGGCGTGAATTCGCGGCGAATTTGCGCGATTCGCCGCCAGCGAATAAATTCGCGAAACTCCCGCAAAAATTCGCGTCAAAAATTCGCCGGCGTCAAAAAATTTTTTTTCGAAAAAATGGACGCCGGCGTCAAAAACGGGCGCCGGCGTCGGAAAAACGGGCGCCGGCGTCAAAAACGGGCGCCGGCGTCAAAAACGAGACGCCGGCGCCGTTTCGCGAATTTTTCGCCGTTTCGCGAATTTCGCGCGAAATTCGCGAATTTTTCGGCAAAGCGAAATTCGCCCATCACTAGTTACCTTGGAGTTCCATGACCTGTAGTCCGGAGTTCCGTGATCCACGGCCTTCACCCTTGTGTTTTTATATGGTCATGAAACTCCTCTGTAACTTATAGGGGCCGATTCACGAAGGGTCGAATATCGAGGGTTAATTAACCCTCGATATTCGACTGGGAATTAAAATCGTACGACTTCGAATATCGAAGTCGAACGATTTTGCGCAAATCCTGCGATCGATCAATCAAAGGATTTGATTGAACGATTCGAAGGATTTTAATCCAACGATCGAACGAAAATCCTTCGATCAAAAAATCACAGGCAAGCCTATGGGGACCTTCCCCATAGGCTAACATTGACTTCGGTAGCTTTTAGCTGCCGAAGTAGGGGGTCAAAGTTTTTTTTAAAGGGACAGTACTTCGACTATCAAATGGTCGAATAGTCGAACGATTTTTACTTCTAATCGTTCGAATCGTTCGATTCGATCGAATTTGATCGAATTTAACCAATTCGATGGTCGAAGTACCCAAAAAATACTTCGAAATTCAAATTTTTTTTTATTCGAATCCTTCACCCGAAATTCGTGAATCGGCCCCATAATATCCTTATATTTAACAAGATGGGATACTTTATTCACTATATAAACCACTAGCTTATGTTTCAAAAGGTGAAAATGGATTTCAACCTATTTTCACATTTTGATAAATTCGGAAATATGACTTTATGATCTTTTAAATCCTTAAAGGATCAGTAACATTAAAAAAATTTCAAAAAAAATTTGTTTCTTTTTAACAAAAAAAAAACACCAAAACAATTTTAACTTTTAAACTTTTAACTCCTCCCTGCCTTCTATAGGAGATAGCCAGGGAGGAGAAATCGAGCACCGCACGATGTCGCTGACGCAGTTTCTGAATAGGAGCGCATGCAGAGAATCTGTAAGTAATTTCTTAATAAAAGCTTTGTGATTTAAAAACTGTTTTGGTGGTCTTTTTTCGTTAAAAAGAAACACATTTTTTTTAAAATGTTTTTTATGTTACTGGTCCTTTAAGCTTACAGAAAATGGTCTAAAAGATAAATATTAATTTATATAGTGCTGCTGAAGTTCACGTGTTTCATTTATAATATGGCAAAGTAGGAAGAGTTCAAGACAGTGCAAGTACAGTATATAAATAGTATATCGGAAGCAAAGATTTAAGACAGGTATAGAGAATCAAGCAGAAGGAGTTTGTTGCCTTAGAAGTTACATATACAGGTATGGGACCTGTTATTCAGAATGTTTAGGATACTTATTTCGAGAGGCCTACCCTCATTCTGTTTAGCTACCAAATGCAATACCACATGCTACATCTCTCACTTGCTCATGTCTGATCTTGTGCACTCCCACACCTTGTTTCTCATTCCATTACCCTTTTAGATTGTAAGCTCTTTTGCACATGGCCTTCCTCGCCTTTTGTACGGGTACTGGTCGTTCTCTATGTATCTAATTAATGTGATTTCTTTGTATACAAATATAATGTACTGCTTTATTATTACAGAGAAAAATTATTTTTAAAAATTCTAAGTAAATTAATATAATGGAGTCTATGGGAGATAGCATTGAACTTAGAGTGCCTTTAAAAAAATGCTAGGTGGTTTTGAAAAGTGGTAAAAAGGAACAGTCTTGGCTTGACAAGGGGACTCCTCAATTGACTCTTTGCTTTCAGCCTTCCCACTGAACCCCATTGTTACATACCTTAATGAAAAACCAGGAGCCAGAAATGGGGTAAAATGGCCACAGCATTTATTCACATTTTATCAAATAAATAGGACCTTGCCAGCCTCACCCCAAGGCAATAGTCAAAGTTATAGAAGTTCAACTGGGTCCTAACATACAGTTAGGAGGGGGACTAGTTTCCTTATCTTGCCTAAAGCTATACCCCCTGTAGTTCAACCAGTTCTAAAGTATAAAGCCTTGAGCAGCCATGTGCTCAGGGTCCATTTTGTGCAAGCCCTGGCCTGAGCAGACAGGGAGGGTAAACCGGAACCTAGACAGGTCAGGTCTAGTCAGGATAGGCTACTCAGATTATTTAGCTTGAGGGTCCTCTGAGGACTGTGAGTGGGATTAAGATCCCTGGTACTAATTGCTCAGAGTAGGGACTTAGTTTACAGAAAAAGATGGGTGTCCCTTCATAGCTGCTGTTTATGTTTTCTTCCCTGTGGGGACTGATACTGACCATTGGTGTTGTGAGTATATGCTCTATGAGTATATGCTCTATGATCCTGCTTGCTACTTATGTACACTCCTTTGTGGATCATCTTGTTCAATAAATATGTTCTCTGGTTAATTTGCAAGAACCACTGGCGCCCAATTATTGTGAACTGCACCTAGTTACAGTTGTACTATACTCTGCCTCCCCACCCTTTGCGAGGGCTTACCCCCTAAGAATCAAGGTCTCATCCAGAGCAAAGTATTGGGGTAAAGCTCATAGTGATAGAACGGTGCCACTCAATTTACTATAGTGCTGCACATGAAAAGTTGTTTGGTGATGCCACATTGCAGGGAAAGGGAAATTCTGAATAGATCTGCTTTATGTGGAGATGTGGAGTTGGGGGGCAGCAAAGTTGTTGGGGGAGAGGAGGCATACCACTCTTGCTGAGTTTCTGAGTTGGAGAGATGAGATTAGGGCAGGTCCCTCATGCTTTGCTACTGGGAAAATCCAAAAAGAATATATTTCCATCTCAGTACTTCTGGAGACAATACAGCTGTGGTTTGCAACAATCTTTATATAAACAAAATCACTTAAATCAAGCTCTTACTACAACTTTTGGGGTGTGAAGCTCCCTGTTTTCTTAAAATACAGCACAGAAGCATACATTTCTACATACATAATGATTTTTTAAGCTTCTATCAGGCCCTGACAAATTTATTGCTTCAGTTACATTGATCTCTCAGCCGCATTTGACACTATAGATCACCCTCTCCTCCTCCAGTCCCTCCAGTCGCTTGGCCTTCGTAACACCGCCCTGTCCTGGTTCTCTTCTTACATCACCAATCATTCCTTCAGTGTCTCCTACAATGGAGTATCATCTTCTCCCCTACCTCTTTCTGTTGGAGTTCCTCAAGGCTCTGTCCTGGGACAATTACTATTCTCCCTCCATACTTCCTCCCTTGGCAAATTAATAAATTTGTATGGTTTCCACTACCACCTCTATGCTGACAATATTAAGATCTATCTCTCATCTCCTGATCTCAACCCAGAACTCCTAACTCGCGTCTCCTCCTGCCTGTCCGCTATCTCTACCTGGATGTTGCAACGCTACCTTAAATTAAACCTCTCTAAAACTGAAATGGTTCTCTTTCCTCCAACTAACACCAGTAGCATCCCCGAAGTATCCATCATAGTTAACAATTCCACTATCACCCCCTCTCCCCAGGCCCGGTGCCTTGGGGTTATCTTAGATTCTGCCCTGTCATTCACTCCTCATATCCAGTCACTTATTAAATCATGTCACTTCCACCTAAGGAACATATCCAAAATACGATCATTTATCACCCAAGACGCTGCCAAAATTCTTATTCACTCTCTCATCATATCGCGTCTAGACTACTGTAACTCTCTTTTAATTGGCCTCCCCCTCCAGAGACTGTCACCTCTCCAGTCCATAATGAACACTGCTGCGAGGCTCATACACCTCAGCAACCGCTCCTCCTCTGCCTCGCCATTCTGTCAATCCCTGCACTGGCTTCCATTACCTTTCAGAATCAAATTCAAATTAATGACACTGACTTTCAAAGCACTTCATAACTCTGCCCCACCCTACATCTCTGAACTCATCTCTATATACTCACCCACTCGCTTACTACGCTCCTCTACTGACCTACTACTCAACTCTTCTCTCATTACCTCCTCACATGCTCGTATTCAAGACTTTTCAAGGGCTGCACCCCTCGTCTGGAACGCTCTCCCACGGTCTGTCCGCATTTCTCCCAACCTTTCTGCTTTCAAGAAATCTCTGAAAACGCACTTCTTTCGAGAAGCCTACCCTCACTCTGCTTAACTAACAAACGCAACACCACATACAATACCACATTTCTCACCCACTTAATTCGATCTTGCCCACTCCCACACCTTGTGTATTAATCCCTTCCCTTTAGACTGTATGCCTATGCATAGGGCCTTCCTCACCTTTTTGTACCTGTATTTATTGTGATGTTTGTTACTCCATATATTCTATATATGTAATTCATGTGATGTAGTTGTATAATCACATTTACTCTACAGTGCTACGCAATATGTTGGCGCTATATAAATACATGTTAATAATAATAATAATAATAATCATAAGAACCTCAGAGGCACAGGGTTTCCATGCATTCTTGGAATGTTTGCAAGAGGTTTTCAAGTTTTATGCTTCTCTGATGGCTGTTATCCAGTTGTGCTAAAGCTGACCATAGATGTTGAGATTTTTAAAAGATCCGATCGGCATCGTGAGACCACGATTATCTCAGAACGATCGTACAAATTTTACATCAACTAAAAAGACCAATTTACCACGAAAACAAAGGCTAGCTGCCTGCTTGGCCCTGCAAACATAGATAGATTGCACTGGGACCGATAAAGATTTTTTGACCTGGCCGATCAATTTCCTGACAGATGTCGACTGAAAAATCCGAAGATGTACGATCATTCGAATCCCACTAACTTCACGATAATTTAGAAGGATTGGTAGGACTTCTCTAAAATCGGTCTTCCGGCAAGAAAAATCTTTGCGTCTATGGGGAGCTTTATTATTCAAATACATTGGTTTGGATTCAGAAGGGAAGGAGACACCAATTGATGGTTTTGCTTAGATTTTGATGCTGCTTATTAACTTGTTATGTATTGTTGGATAAACGTTTTATAAACTGTTTACCTGATGCCTGCATCTATAACATCAGAAATATGTACTACTTATTAAATGTTGATTTTAACTATAATAATTTTCCAAATACCGTGTAAGGTTCTTATTACTGATGATGACATCTATTCAAAGCATTTCCTTGTTGGCAGGGTCATGGTGCTGTTGAGACAAAATGTCAAGTCTCTTATGGTATTTATTATGGTGGTTCAAAAATATGCAAAATAAGAAGCTGCTTAAACCATGTATTAACAGCCACAGAGATTAACTAACAAGTAATGTTTTGGGGGGACAAATTAATGGGTAAAACCAAAAGTATAATTTTAAATAAAGGAGCACACACACAATGGCAACTTGGCTAAAGAAGAGAATTGAAAAAAAAAACCCATCAAAGTCAGTACAGAACTGCAACTTGTTCTCCAGCATGATCAGAACCTGGAGGTTTCCATATAAGGGACCTCTCCATAATTTGGATCTCCATAATTTACCAAAAAAAGTGTTTAAAGGAGAAGGAAAGGTTAAAACGAAGTAAGCCTTAACAGAAAGGTCCACCTAAATATACCAGTAAACCCTCAAAGTAATGCTGCTCTGAGTCCTCTGGCAAAAGAAAAACATAATTGCTTTCCTTTTATTGTGTACACATGGGTTTCTGTATCAGACTTCCTGCCTTCAGCTTAAACCTCTTTGTCCCGGGCGTAAGCATACACAGTTTGCTCCTCCTCCCCCCCCCCTCTCCCTTCTCTGCTGTAATCTGAGCCCAGAGCTATAAGTGAGCAGGGAGAGACTCAGGCAGGAAGTGATGTCACACCAAGCTAATATGGCTAATATCCTAAACAAACAGAGAGCTTCTAGAGCTTTTTACTCAGGTATGGTAAAGCATTCTACAGAATATAGCATTCTAGCATTCTAGCTTGCACTATTGCAAAATAAAATACCTCTGTATCTTTCCTTCTCCTTTAAACATTGCTTTGCCTCCAATAAGGATTAATGATATTTTAGCTGGGATCAAGTACATAGTACTGTTTTATTATTGCAGTGAAAAAAATAAATAATTTTCAAAAAATGTCAACTATTTGATTAAAATAAAGTCTATTTGAGGTGGCCTTACCATAATTTGGGACTTTCTGGATAACGGTACTGCAATATTAAACGAGTTGTTCACCTTTAAGATAACTTTTAGTATGACGTAGAGAGGGATATTCTGAGACAATTTGCAATATGTTTTCATTTTTTATTATTGAAGGTTTTTGAGTTATTTCGCTTTTTATTCAGCAGCTCTTCAGTTTGAATCTTAAGAAATCTGGTCACTAGGGTCCAAATTAACCTAGCAACCAGGGTTTTGAATTGATTTGAATAAGAGACTGGAATATGAATAGGAGAGAACTGAATAGAAGGTTCAGTAATAAAACGTAACAATAACAATACAGAGCATTTGTTTTTTTGAAGGGAGTCAGCGACGCCTATTTGAAAGCTGCAAAGAGTTAGAAGAAAACGGCAAATAACTCTAAAACTATAAAAAATAAATAATGAAAACCAACTGATAAGTTGCTTAGAATTGGCTGTTCTATAATATAATAGTTACCTTAAAGGCGAAGCACCCAACACTGCAATAGTGCCCCAATGTTTAATTCTGCAAAGTATTATTATAGCATTATTTGGCATTATGACATTTATATGAGCTACAGTTAAGTTATGTGGTCTTGGTTCTCATACCATTACAATAAAAGGTTTTATCTTTCTGAAAGTAGAATTGTTTTCATCTGTACCCACTAGGTTTTTCCAACACAGGAACCATGAAAAGTAAACATGATGAATGGGCACTTATGTAATTGTTTCTTGAATAGGTGTGTTAGAGAACTATTCCAGCTGGTCAAAGAGGGGTGTACTATTTTCCTGATGGCAACTGCATCATTCTAATGATAGACTTGTCATTTTCAGTTACATGCAGTGCTACATTTGTACTTTCTCTGCATGGTACTTATTTTCCAAAGGCTGCAACATGGGGTATAGTTTGAGAAAAAAAAAAGTTAAAGTTATTCAGTTGAAAGTGCTTCAAGACATAGTTGTTCTGCATGCTTTGGCTAATAACACCAGCAAAGAAAAATAAAAGGCTTCCTCTGCACTCAACCCATTATCAATATATTTAAGACATTGAGACATTTTGTGCATACTGCTACTTAAAAATGCCTTACCCTTTAAACAAAACAGGGATTAAGCATATTAGGCGCGTGCCTAGGGCGCATGGCTGGAGGGGCGCCAGGCACGCACCTTCTCTGCCTCTGCTATCCCCCAGTCCGGTCCCTGCACTGACCGACATATGCGTGTGCACGTTTGCGCATGCGCGAAAAATACTAGTGCGCATGCGCATTTGTGTCTTTTCGCGCATGCGCACTCAGGTATTGGGCGCTTTGCCGGGCCAGGCTGCCTGGGGCGCCTGCCCTTGTTGGCCCGGCACTGTTTTCATCTGATTCATTAAGAATTCTATTGCTTCATTATACAATTGATTTATACAATTTATACAATTTGATTGTATAATGAAGCAATAGAATTCTTAATAAATCAGATGAAAACTGAGTGTAGGACTGGCCAGACCAGGGATAACATTGACGTCATCATAGTTGGCCAGCTTAAATATATTGCAATTCATGGACAAACAATCCCTGTTTTGTTTAAAAATTACCTAATTGTTTCTACATAAGACCTGCGAGTGTGGACCTTTCTGGCTTGTTGTATCTGTTACTATCATACTGGACTGCGTCCAGACAGCCTACATTCTCATTACCTTCATTACTCGGTCATGTCATACAAATAAGAAACGTTTTAAATATAACAATTTAAACTTCTGGCCTGTGTCTGAAATAATCAAGTTACTTTTCACTACTCCCATTGTGGCAGTCTGTCTCTCTTCATTCCCTCTTTATGCAGGAGTCAGGGTTTGATTGACATGTAGGTCTAATACAGCCTTTAGAAGGACTCCTTTAGCCTAAAACAGTGTTGTCCAACTAGCGGGTCACAGGCCAGATGCAGCCCCCTCTTGTGTGGCCTCCCACTTGAATGACTGCCTGCTGTGCCTTCTTACCTTGTGTGAGCTTTAAAAGGTATCAGTACTGAGATTAACTGTTTACACCTCAAATTCACACCCGTAATCTCAATTGTTTTTTTCAGGTCCTGAGCATTCTGGAGAACAAGTTCCAGCTTGGTACTGACTTTTTAAAGTGATGTTTACTTAAGGAATAGCTTTACATTGTTCACGCATGTAACAGCTCTGTTGTTCACACCACTAAAGCCTTGTAATTTTCACATCTCAGATCCATACTGGAACTGCCCACATTGTTCATCTGTGTTACTGTATGTAGCACAGTATGAACTGTGGATCTTAGAGTAGTCCTGATAGGTTTCCCTGTCTCCTGTTGTATTCTGCCTGCCCTATGCTCCTTGTGTGTGCCATACTCTACTTGCCCTATGCTCCTTGTGTGGACCATACTCTGCCTGCCCTATGCTCTTTGTGTGCCATACTCTACTTGCCCTATGCTCCCTGTGTGTGACATACTCTGCCTGCCCTATGCTCCCTGTGTGTGCCATACTCTGCCTGCGTGAGCCATTCTCTGCCTGTCTGTGCCATACTTTGTCTGTATGTATCATGCTCTGCCTGTGGGAGAGGAACCTGGTGGATGTTTGTTAGCATTTGGAAGTACTTGTTAGGGGTCCCCAAGGTGTTTAATGTACTGGGGGTGCTGTGTTATCCACAGGGGAGGATGAGGGATACGGATTTATAGGTATGTCTTAATATGACTTAATAAACTTGTTTCACATATGAGTGATGAGTGATATCCCTGCAGTGAGCACCAACCATTAGGTTTTTTGGTGTGCTACCACCATCAATGTGGATATGGTCGTCTTAAAAGTTCTTGCGGTAACATGGGTATAATTTAAAGTGGGTGGGGTTTAAAAACATGGAGTGGTCAACACTGGCTTTTTTTTCCATTATAGGCCCTCCACCACGTAGGCCAGAATAATCCCAGCCCTTGGTATCACAGAAGTTGGACAGCGCTGGCCTAGAAAATGTATTAGAGATCTTATTTCTGAATAACCAACTGACAGAAATCCTATCTTTCTGCATGCAAGATTTGTGCTGGAGTTGGTTATTTGAGTTAGCTTTAATCTCCTAGAAAAATCTGCAAAAGATGTATTAGACTTTACTGTCAATCAAAAACTGACCTCAACTTCAGCATGAAGAGAGACAGATGCTGAGAGTGGGAGAGCAACTTGATTATATCAAAAACAGTACAGAATTTGAATTCCAAGTTATGGTATCTGCTACTTTAATTACACTGGAATTCTGGGGGGGGCAATGCAGTGACTGTGCGTAAAAAAACATGTCTATGTATTATTGCATTTTACATAACGAACTTGCTTTCAAAACAATTTGTGTATGATATTGAATACTGTATGTTTTTATCCTATAATCCTATTTATATATCATGATAATCAGCACCTGCCAGTATGTAGAGGATAGTTTAGCACTAGTATTGAGCTGTTAAAAAGGTCACTGGAGTCAACTCTTACACTAAATGGATCCTTCTGTTGGTTATATTTCTTAACCCATTCATCTGTCACAATAACTTTTTTTAATATGTTTTCAAATGAGCTCACTGTTTATAAAATGACTAGAGAGCATAAAGCTGACATTTATATCCAATAAACCAATGACTTATGTTCGATTCATGCTTGATTCACATTTTTATTTTAGGGTCTACACTTTTACATTCTATTCGAATATTAGTAATAAAATCATAAAAAAAAAATTCTAGCTTTCAATTTTACAGAGAGGGTTCTTTGAGAATCCAGTCTAGCACATATAATTAACTTGCCACAGATTATTTGTTTAAGGTGTGTGTAATGTGTTTATAGAGTACAGCAGCTGACATAATGTCGTTTTTGGCAGACTGACATATAATCTCCCCTCCATAAACCCAGCTAAAACTTAGATGGACGTTTTATATCAGGTGAAAATCATTATGAGTTTTTTTTTCTCTGTATTTTATTGCAAATAATTCAATCAAAAGCTTATAAAATAGATTCTAAATTGCGTTGTAATTTAAACAATAGCAAAGGTAATCTTTCTAGATGATAGAGATGCTTAAATCATATCCTATAGAGAATTTTACGGTTGAAAAGACTAGGTAATGTTTTATTTCATGATTTACTAATCCTATTGGGTATGAAAATGTATTATATAAATCACACTGCATAACGCCTCTTTTAATCATTAGATAAATCTATAGATAGATGGACCGATAGATAATGGTTTAATGTCATTAATTATGCAGGGCTTTTATAGGCAAATGAAGGGTTGGACTGGGCCGACGGGACACAGAGAAAAAGCCTGGTGGGCCCCGCTGTTCCAGACCCACTCCTGCGACCTCCTGAAAGTGTGCTCTCCCTGACTCCCCCTGCCCCGATTGCATGAAGAGAGAAGGTACACTCTGACGGGGGGAGGGAGGATGGGGGGTGGTGCCTGAGGAGGTGGACTAGTGTGGGTGGTAGAAGGGGGTGGGGAGCCCAGGGTGGTGGGCTGGCCCCTGATAGGAAGGAAGTCAAAGTCTGATGGTGACCACGCAACTGGACATCATCAAGTTAAAATAAAAAGCTTGACTATATCAAGATTCGGCAATAGACAGCAGTGAAATATGAAGTAATATGAAATATCTAGTTTACAATGTTGAACATTTCAACCGACATACAGTATTTAGTCCTACGGGATTTATTTCCATTTGTAGTCAATAAAACTCTGATTTGTCTCCAAATAACAAATCATATTACTATCCACACCTCTTGATATACTGGAACTCATATTACAGTTTATCATAGAATTGGATGGTTTATGGAGGGCCTTACATGGCTGTCTACCATAAGCACTCAGGATATTAAATCAGTGTGCCTTGCAGAGTCTACTTTGTGAATGGATAGCAGGATTTTGATACATAGAGGAGCAGATTTATCAAGGGTCGAATTTCAAAATAATGGGAGTGTTTTTAAACTCCCATAACTTCAAAATTCGAATAAAAAAAGACCAACCAAAATGTATTAAAAAAATAAAAAAATTCTACGAGTGAATAGGCCATATTCATTCGAATTTGAATCGTTCGAACCGAAGTAACATCGAATTAGATTTTCCAAGTCCACCAATTGACTCCAAATAGGTTCTAGGAGGTTCCCCCATAGGCTAAAACAGCAATTCGGCAGGTTTTAGATGGCGAATGGTCGACGTTGATTAAAGAGACAGTATATGATACATTTCGATATTCTAATTTTCAAATTTTCAAATCAAATTTGGACTCTTCCCTATTCGAAGTACAGTAAAAAAAAATAGCTGGAAATTCAAATATTTTTTCTTTTAATTTTCACTTTGACCCTTGATAAAGTTGCCTCATAATATACATAGTGTAGCCACAGAATAAAGTATAAGAAGGTTTGCAGCTGTAAATCAATAAAGCAGGCAAGCACAGTACACCGCATAAAGGTGCGTTCATTACAAATATAATACGTAATTGAATTTATAGCTGAATTTACAGTTATTTCACAGACTCTGAATACATTGACAGACAGTGGAAAAATGCATTCATAAACCTAATATATTCTCAGCCTACCAGTGGGACTGTTTAGAACGTAATCTAAACATATAAATGTAAACGTTTGCTGCAATAACCAAGTGACTAACAGGATCTGTGTTCAATATTTATTTGTGTTACTCCTTTCAGACCTTTAACTTAAAATATTCCAATTAGCCATTTTGCATGACTCAGAGCCTGCTCAGTCTGCTACTATTCGGATTGAAATACAGAACAAAATCAGATTTGAATGGAATTTTTTTTCCAGCTCTCACAAAACCTGGATCAAAACTGTTAACTGATATTCTATTGGTTAGCTTTAATAAAGCCCAGATTTATGTTACACGTTTAAACTATTTTTGCCTTTAATAGGGTGGTATGACCACTAACACTGTCGAACTGCGCTGGGTTTACATTTTCAAATGATGAAAGCCGCGCTTATGAAAAGTGGTGAAAGTAAACAGGCGTTTTATAGTGTTTTAGGTGAGGGATTCAGCAAAATATAATTTGGAAAATACAGGTCAGGTTTAAAATGATTGGAGGTTGCAAATGTAATTTAAACTTATTAAGAGTCTCTTCAGCAGTCTATACAGTACATCTAAAGCTATGCAGCGTTTAGTAGTATATTTACTCTGATCTACAGTTGATAGTTTCAGTGTCGGACTGGGACACCAGGGGCCCACCAAAAACCCTTAGACTAGGGGCCCACCCAAAAACCTTTAGACCACTCAAAGTATTATTTTCTTCCTTTCCTTATTCAACCTCTATTCTTCTATTCTATTTTCTTTACAGACTATAACCTATTATTCCATATATTTAGCCTCTTTATTCTAATAGAAATAGGGAATGTCCATGAAATAAGCCAAATATTTAGAAGCAGGAGGGCCCACTGACACCTTGGTCCACCGGTAGTTTTCCTGGTATCCCAGTGGGCCAGTCCAACACTGGATAGTTTCATAACAGCAGAATAAATCTAAAAATAATACTGTACCTTAGCGGTTGAGGAAAATACAGTAGGTAGGCAGAATAGGTCTGTTCTGGCAAATAAAAATGGATACCCATAGGTATTTTAGGCAAAAAACATAGCAGTCCAGATTCAATTGAAAGAGAAAAGGGTTTATCACATGAAAAGTTATCAACGAGATTTAATTCAATTCAGAAAAAAATATCTCACTGGTTATCACCTGAAAACTCTATTGACGTCTATGGGAAAAAACAGGAACTGAATTTGGAGAAATTTTTTTATCCTGACTTAAATGACTTTTCACATGATAAACTGTGACCTTTTTCCCATTGAATTGAACCTGGTCTAGTGTTTGAAGAGTAGAGATGTCTGATTTCCATACTATGGGCCAGATTCAATTCAAAGAGAAAAAAAGTTATCTCATAGTTTATCATGTGAAAACTCCTGGACTAGATTCAATTTCGAAGCGAAACAAATTTTTTCCAAATTCCGTTACAGTTTTTCCCACAGACGTCAATAGCGTTATCATGTGTTAAACCCTTAAGATACATTTTTCGGAACTGAATTGCATCTCAAGTTGAGGGCCAGATTCAATTCAATGAGAAAAAGGTGTATCACATGAAAACTCAATGGGAGATTCAATTTGAGATGGAATTCAATTAAGAAAAATTTATCTCATTCATTATCACGTGAAAACTTTATTGACGTCTATGGGAAAAAACAGGAACTGAATTTGGAGAAAAAAATGTATCCTCGAATTGAATCTCGTCAATGACTTTTCACATGATAAACCGTAAACTGTTTCACACTGAATTGAACCTGGTCCAGTGTTTGAAGAGTAGAGATGTCTGGTTTTCATACTATGGGCCAGATTCAATTTAAAGAGAAAAAGTTATCTCATGGTTTATCATGTGAAAACTCATGGACAAGATTCAATTCGAAGAGAAAAAATGTTTCTTCTAGGGATGCACCGAATCCACTTTTTTGGATTCGGCCGAACCCCCGAATCCTTCACGAAGGATTCGGCCGAATACCGAACCGAATCCGAACCCTAATTTGCATATGCAAATTAGGGGTGGGAAGGGGAAAACATTTTTTACTTCCTTGTTTTCTGACAAAAAGTCACGCAATTTCCCTCCCTGCCTCTAATTTGCATATGCAAATTAGGATTCAGATTCGGTTCGGCCGGGCAGAAGGATTCGGCCGAATCCGAATCCTGCTGAAAAAGGCCGAATCCTGGCCGAATCCCGAACCGAATCCTGGATTCGGTGCATCCCTAGTTTCTTCAAATTCAGTTACAGTTTTCCCCACAGACGTCAATAGAGTTATCATGTGTTAAACTCTTACAATTTTTCACGTGAAAACTCATTGGGAGATTGGATTTGAGATGCAATTCAATTCAGAAAAACATATCTCACTGTTTATCATGTGAAGACTCTATTGAAGCATTGAATGGGAAAAAACTGGAACTGAACTTGGAGAAAAGTTTTTCTTCTCGAATTGAATCGTGTCCACAAGTTTTCACGTGATAAACCATGAATAACTTTTTCTCGCTGAATTCAATCTGGCCCTGAATCTCATCCATGAATTTTCACAAGATAAACCTTTTTCTCACTGAAATGAATCTGCCCCTATATTGGAAATTACAGTATACCGTATATACCAAGTATAAGCTGCGTTTTTCAGCATCCAAAATGTGCTGAAAAAGTCTACCTCGGCTTATACTCTGACCCGAGTAGCTGAGATTGCAGTCACTTTTAATCATTCCTATACCAACAGTTCACTTGGGGAGAGACTGCAATATCCCACAATGCCCTCTGTTATATGAAAGAATAACAGTGCGCCCTCTGTTGGTTATATGAAAGAATAACAGTGACTGCAATATCACACAGCGCCATCTGTTGGTTATATTAAAGAATAACAGTGACTGCAATATCACACAGCACCCTCTGTTGGTTATATTAAAGAATAACAGTGACTGCAATATCACACAGCGCCATCTGTTGGTTATATGGAAGAATAACAGTGACTGCAATATCACACAGTGCCCTCTGTTGGTTGTATGAAAGATTAACTGTGACTGCAATATCACACTGCAATATCACACAGAAAGATTAACAGTGATGGCAATATCAAACAGCACCCTCTGCCATGGTAGTGGGACAGTGGGACAATGCACACAGTAATCCGTTTGGTAATTCTCTGTCACCATCAACTTTGCAAAGAAGTCCGGTTGATCGCTGGGGGGGTCGCTTTGGCAGAATGTGCGCTGCTGGGAGACAGGGCTGTAGTTGTGTCTAGGCTTATACTAGAGTCAATAAGTTTTCCCAGTTTTCGTAGGTAAAATTAGGTACCTCGGCTTATACTCAGGTCGGCTTATACTCGAGTATATACGGTAGTCTTTTTCCTGTCATCCATATGTCTCTTTTTTCATCCAGATATTATTATATCTAGAAACCAAAGAATTGGGGGCAGATTTATTAAAGTATTAAAGAGGTCACCACATAGAAACTCATCCACTTTCTATTCATTACCATTGGATTTATCAATCGGTGCAAGTTAAGAGATTCCATAGGAATTAATAGAAAGTGGGTGAGTTTTTTTGTGGTGAGCTCAAATTTCAAACGTTGATAAAAAAAATGCCCCTTACTGTGCATATCAACATAAATGTTGGGATAATGTTAATATAAAGCTCATCTTTCGACTTTGATAACCTTTTTCATACAAACAAATGATGCAGTACTTCAGCAGGGAGAAGAGATTTTGGGGCATATTTATCAAGGCTCGAATTTAGAGTTTATGGGAGTTTATAAAAACTCTCATCAACTTAAAATTAGGGAAAAAATGACCAATCAAAATATATTTAAAAAATCTTTTTTTTTTTTTAAATTCGGGTGATTAGGATTGACCCATAAACTTGAATCTCATTTGATCAAATTAGATTCGAGTTTTTTTTAAAAAAATACAATTTGAAAAGTCCACCAAACAACTCCAAATTGATTGTAGGGGGTGCACCAATTCAGCAGGTTTTAGATGGCGAATAGTCAAATTGGAATTCTTAAAGGGACAGTACATTATACATTTCAAAATTCAAATTTCAATTTTTTTTAAAGCTCAAATCAAATTTAGACTTTTCCCTAGTCGAATTACCCTAAGGGGCAGATTATGGATGTCCTTTTTTTCACAAATCATATTTTTTTCTATAAACAGTTTTGTTTTTTAAAAAAATTCTCTAAAAGTCAAAACATTCAACATTTATTAAGGGGCAGATTTATCAAGGGTTGAATTTCGAGGTGATGGAAGTTATTTTAAACTCCCATCAACTCGAAATCCAAACAAAAAAAGACCAACCAACATTTATCAGAAGAAAATTAAAATTTTTAACTTCAAGTGAATAGGCTGTATTTGATCGTTCATATCGAATTCGGATTGTATTCAATCAAATTCGATTCGAAGTATTTAAAAAAACTTTGATTTTTCAAAGTCCACCAAATGACTCCAAATAGATTCTAGGAGGTCCCCCATAGGCTAAAACAGCAATTCGGCAGGTTTTAGATGGCGAATATTCCGTCAAATTTTTAAAGAGACTGTACATGATAAATTATAATTGAAATTTTCGATTTTTTTTCAAATTTGAACTGAATTTGATATATTACCTATTTGTGCTCTAAATTAGCTTGAAATTTGAATTTAAAAATCTGATTGATAAATCTGCCCCTAAGTGTAACAACCAAGAAAAACTTTCTAATACAAAAATTCACCAGATGAGCAGTAGAGGTCCCATAGAAGTCAACAGGGGACTGTGCTGATATGATTGGACCTTTTATTTTATTTTTTATTAGCCATTCAGACTTTTAGAAGTTTTGAATATTTTTTACTTGTAATTGTCTGAAAAACCTTTAGGTTTTTTAGGTTTTAGTGATATTCGTATTTTTTTCCGGACCATTCATCTTTTTTTTCCTTTTGTGCATCTTGTATTTGGATATTTTAAAGGAACAGTAACACTAATTTTTTTTTTATTAAAATATCAATTTCCTCCCCACCATTTCCTCATGGTATTTGAGATATTAGAGAAATAGGGTTTGGTTGTGGTTTCAAAAAGCTCTAATTCCACTAAGATTCGACCTTTAATACATGGGGCTGTCAGGATTATATGTTTCTTTAGTAGCTCCTCTTGTCGCATGATACATTTATCCCAATTGATAAATGTATGATGAATGTGTGATGGGCTTCTTCTTCCATACTGTCCTGTTTTAGAAATATCACCTTCTGGGAAGACCTTGCCTTAACCAAGATCACAGTTCCTACAGTCTTGCTTTTCCATTTCCCATGTTGCAAAGTCTGATAGGCTAGGAAGTGCCTTATATTTACAGTATAATGAATAAGCACTGTGACCCATTTATGCCATTAAGCTCTGTTCCCATAAAAACTTTGTCAGATGGGATTTTAGTGCCTTTGAATGTTTTCATTTGTAAAGTATACACCAGAAATAATTACAGGATGCTGTTATTCATCATATGTGAGTTTTATCATTTCCGAAATTGAGTTTCCAAGTTCTGTTTGACTAATGTTTATAGTATCTCTTTCAAAATATTATTGGAATGTGACATTTAAAAGCTCTGCAGAATTGGCTGGTATTTTCAACTTGAATGTCATTGATTCTGCTTCCCAAAACTCATCTGCAATCCAATTAAAAATATCAGTGCATTGAACAAAAGCATAACACAAAAACAAAGTCTTTATTTTAATACAATGGTTGTGGGAAATTTCAACCACGCTCTTCCCAGAAGTATCTTGACTCACCACCGCAAGAGAGATACTTTTTACAGATGTGAGAGACGCTTGGATATCTGTTAATAAACATCAATTTCCGGTAAAGAAAAAACATCAAGTAGGTGCTGTTTACCTTTAAATCAGTCCTGTGGGTTAGTACTGTGTACTAAGTCAAATTGTTGGCACCCTGATTACATTACAGAATTATTTCCAAATGATATCCTGTTGTAGAGATGCACAATATCCTTTTCAAAAGACCTTAAACAGAAACAGAAACAAACAGAAACAAAAGCAAAGCACCATGGCTCTTGGACAATTCGGGACCACTTGTAAATCATTTCAACAAAGTTCTTATTACAGCAAAATTTCTATGTGATGTTTTGAAATGAAAAATGTCACTTTTCCTTGCTATTCCTTCTTACGTGCACCAAGATACCTTCTAAATTACAGGTTCCTGGGGCAGTATCTTTTTGCACTCAATAGAAAATAGGAATATTAAGTTTTGTATCATATAAAATCTCTATAATAAATCTGCAACCATGTGGAGTGTAACATTTTTTTAAAAAACTGCCTAACTCAGCCAGCTACTTTAGATAGATTGTCCTTCAGTCTTTGGTTGACCACTGAGAATCTGCTCCTTATGCCATTATCATCTCTGTCTGTCTATGTGAAGATACAAACGCCTATATCCCTCTTCAGTTGGACAGTCGTCCATTACTCCTTTACTTCTTGCATGTAGACCACCTGCCTTGGCCCAAAATTCATTCATTGAGTTTCCTCAACCCATGGTGCAACCATACCTTACATCAGGTTAACATATAGCAATAAAAAAAGACCAACCGAAATTAAGTCGAAGGTTTTTTTTGGTTGAATAGGATTTTCAATCCAATAGGTCCATATTCGACCGAATTCATACGAATCAAAGGAATAGTGCATTTGATTGAATTCGATTCAAAGTTTTTCCCAAAAAAACCTTTGATTTTTCAAAGTCCACCAATTGACCCCAAATAGGTTCTAGGAGGTCTCCCATAGGCTAAAACAGGAATTCGGCTTTTAGATGGTGAATGGACAAAGTCGAAATTTTTGAAGAGACAGTACAAATTTCGATAAATTAATTTTTGAGTTTTTTTCAAAATAAAATCGAATTTGGACTATTTCCTGGTCAATGTACACAAAAAATAGCTTGAAATTCGATTTTTTTTCATTCGAAAATTCACCTTGACCTTTGATAAATCTGCCCCTTTTTTGTAGAAGTTTTAGACATATTTGTATTTTTTTTCAGATCGTTCAGGGTTATTTCTGTTTGTACCTTTTACATTTGGATCTTTTAACGACTTTCATGGTTTTAGAGAAATAGAGTTTAATTGTGGTTTAAAAAAGCTCTAATACAACTAAAAAAGTACTGTTATGGAATGTCTCTATATAACACTCCCTATATTCTGTATAATGATACAACTTTCACTCACAGTTGATTACTAATAGGGGCACATTTACTAAGGGTTGAATATCGAGGGTTAATTAATTAACCCTCGAAGTTAAATCCTTCGACTTCGAATATCGAGGCAAAGTAGGTGGTTGAAGTTTTTTTTAAAGAGACAGTACTTCGACTATCGAATGGTCGAATATTCAAATGATTTTTAGTTTGAATCGTTTGAGTCGTAGTCGAAGGTCGAAGTAGCCAATTCGATGTTCGTAGTAGCCAAAAAAACCTTCGAAATTCGAAGTATTTTTTATTCTAATCCTTCACTCGAGCTAAGTAAATGTGCCCCATAGTGTATGAAGAAAACAAGTGTTTTAGGCACGTTATGGTCTATTTATAGTCTATAGTCTAAAAGAAATACAGAATTTTACAAATAACAGGTTTCACATTTACTATTAGAGTATTTATATTCTGTAGAATATCATTGTCCCAGTCTAACTTTCTTGTTCTCTGCAGGAACTACTTGCTCATGATAGGCTCATCAATCTACTAAAAAAACCATACGTTTTAGTACAGAAATAGAAGAATGAACCATGGAGCAAGAAGAAACGGAAAGCCCATGAATTAAGCCAGCATTCTCTGACCTACAAGATTTTCACTCTGCCTTAACGCTCATGAAGCATTGACATCAAGGGGCAGATTTAAGTGAAAATTTGAATTGAAAAAATTTGAATTCCAAGCTAATTTTTGTTTACTTGAAAATTTTAAAATTTGAATATTGAAAGTTATCATGTTCTGTCTCTGACCATTGACATTGATTCTGATTTTGACCATTCGCCATCTAAAACCTGCCGAATTGCTGTTTTAGCCTATGGGGGACCTCCTACAACCTAATTGGAGTCAATTGTTGGACTTTCAAAAATCAAATTTTTATTGGGAAAAACTTTGATTTGTATGCGCTATTACTTCAATTCACAAGAATTGGATTTGGACGCATTCAAATGAATACGGACTATTCACCTGCAAAAAAAACGTAGATTTTTTCTTTTTAACAAAATTTTACTAAATCTGCCCCCAAGTGTATCTTTATCTTTATTGTAATAATGTTAAATGATCATCAAGATGTACAGGTATGGGACCTGTTATCCAGAAGGCTCGGGACCTGGGGTTTTCTGGATAATGGATCTTTTCATAATTTTGATCTTCATACCTTAAGTCTACCAAAAATGTAAACATTAAATAAACCCAATAGGTTGGTTTTGCTTCCAAAAAAGGATTAATTATATCTTAGGCGGGATCAAGTACAATGTACTGTTTTATTATTACAGAGAATTTGTTTTTAAAAATTTGGATTTTTTGGATAAAATGGAGTCTATGGAAGATGGCCTTTCAATAATTCAGAGCTTTATGGATAAATGGTTTCTGGATAACGGTTCTCATAGTAGTAAAATAAGATTCATAGTTAAAACGTTATCAAATTGTTTTTCTAAATGACCGTCTTGGAAATGTTTCCATTAATCTGATCTTCCCCCTGAGAAAGCCTTCTTTACATTCCCTTAATAAACATATTGAGATATTTTTAAAGTGTCCCTCTGAAAATATCAGCACCATAAGACTTCATTTGTGGTTTAACAAAGTTAGAAATCACAGGGCAACATTTTCTGGAGCAAGAGATGCTATAACGTTACTGCTCTTAGACAAATAAAATGAGGCTTTTATATTTGCTGCTTATGGCCAATGAGCCGCCGGCATGCCGTCATATACTAACACATATGGGACCAATCACATAATTAATTCTCAGGTGTTCAAACACAGTTGCTCCCTGTGGAACCGGAGGGAGTGAATAAGAAAAAAAACAGGTCATTTATTTTATGATTTCAAAATGAATGTGTCAAATCGACTTTCTTCCAAAGTGCACAGAGAATTGAGAAAATGTTTTCATCAAACTAGTGCGCATGTTTGCCAACTTTGTTTGACATAAATGTGTAACAGATTTTGAAGAACTGCAGATGCTTCAACATTTATCACATTAATATGACATTAGTCTGTATGAAGCCACATGGGACAACTTAACCAGTGAAATTCAAACACATCTGCATTAGATGTAACAGGCACCTTGTGTAGCTGGAAACTGCTTTTTACTGGGACCAACAGGTACTTTAAAAGATGAGGAAATCTAAATTCATTGGGGGGCTTGTGCCAATTTGGTAAGCACCCCAGTGACTAAAATAATTTGATTTCCATCCCAAGACAGCACTCTTCTCTAAAATAATGCACCCGTATGGGATACTTTTTCACAGAGCACCTCCCCTATCTCTCAATCTCCTAGAGATCCCTTGCTTTTTCATTCTCAAAGAGAGCCCTTGCTGGATACATGCACAGTATACTGAAGTTGGAAAGTATTCAAGGTGTTCTATAAAGAAGAGCAGGCCTGGACTGGGATTCAAAATAGGTCCTGGTATTTCAAGGACACAGACGCCCAAACAGCCCCCCAACCAGACTACTAAATAGTAACTGGCTATAGCACAAAATTGTCAATCCCAGCCTGAAGAAGAGACACTAGTGCAGTAGTGCTGGTTTCACATTTCAAATTTTACAAATTTCAGTATTTGTATTTGCCCTTGGAGTGCTCCTTCAATTCCCCCTTTTTTGTATACTTTAGCAGAGTGCCTAGAGTTCTTCTGCAGGAAGAATGGCCAAACTTCCATGTGATTTTAGCACCCCCACACCCTTCAATTTAATGGTGGTCTTATTGGTTTTGGCTATCACTCTCTTATAAAAGCCGCAGGAGGAAGGACAAGCCTATTAAACCATTGCTTAGATCAGGGCAACCTCTCCCCTATAAATGTTGTGGCATAGGAGAGGATCAAGCCCAGTTAGAGCAGTACTTTGGTGCTGGTCTAGGCAATCACTCTCTTTTACGAGCCTTAAAGGATTTGCTCAGTGTAAAAATAAAAACTGAGTAAATAGATAGGCTGTGCAAAATAAAAACTGTTTCTTATATAGTTAGTTAGCCAAAAATGTAATGTATAAAGGCTGGAGTGACTGGATGTCTAACATAAAAGCCAGAACGCTACTTCCTGCTTTTCAGCTCTCTTGGTTCCCACTGATTGGTTACCAGGCAGTAACCAATCAGTGACTTGAGCGGGGGGCCACATGGGTTATAAATGTTGCTTTTGAATCTGAGCTGAATGCTGAGGATCAGTTGCAAACTCACTGAACAGTTATGTCCCATGTGGCCACCCTTCAAGTCGCTGACTAACGCAGAGTTAAAGAGCTGCAAAGCAGGAAGTTGTGTTGTGTTCTGTTATGTTAGACATCTCCTCACTCCAGCCTTTATACATTACATTTTTGGCTAACTAACTATATTAGAAACATTCTTTGTTTTGCACAGCCTATCTATTTACCCAGTTTTATTTTTACACTGAACTTCTCCTTTAAGCGGGGAGGAAGGAACAAGCCCATTTGGGAGGCTCAAGCCCATTTAAGCTGATGCCTTGGTCTGGAGACATCAACCCCAAGACATGCAGCTATGCAGGGAGATGCCAACCCAGAAAAAACTTGAACAGGGTTAAACAGTTAGAACCACTATATGGGGTTTACCTTGTCCTGGTATGGTGGCTTATCAATTTAATGATCATAATTTTGTAACTTAAAAAAACCCTGTTTTACAAAATACATGCATTAGCTTAGATCCAGGGGACCAGGGAATGTGTGTTGTTCAATCTTTTCTTTTTTGTATATTTGCAAAGTATCCTGGTTTCAGCTCTGTCTGAAAGTCATATTCATTCTGCTTTTTACACATCTGCACTAAAGAGACAATAGTGGTTAATAGCACACAAAATGAGAGTACTGGGATAAAATCTGCAATTGATCTAGTAACCCAAAGCAACATTCAGCACATAGAATTCACTGGTCATCTATTTGAAAGCGCACATTTGATTGGGCAGTGGCAAGCCAACCCTTCACTTTAAATATTGGCACTTGCCTGACACTGAATAGAAGTGCTGCTATATATATATATATATATATATATCATAATTATGATCAATTAAAAGAATATTCTGGCAACTGTATTACATGACAAAACATAGAGGTGCCGGCTTCATTACTGACACAGAAAACCTCACAGAAATATAATTAGACATTCTATACTACAGTCTATACTTACAGAACAAGTGCAAAGGCAACATGTAAAACAATGAATGGGCTTGGATGACTTAAATCTTCTTGTTAACTGTTGTTACTTGCTTTTATTTGCAAGTGGGTTGTTGTTTCCATTCCTGTACAACATCTATTAATACTGTAGGCAAGTAGCCCAGTTCACTAGTGTTCTAAAAGCTTGAAGGCCAGAAAGGACACTTGTCCTTCTCTGGAGTAACTGTTTAGCCCTAGGTAAGAGTCTATCCTTTGATTATAAATGAGAATACTTATCTCTATATCATAATTTACCCACCAATTTGGGAGTCCTGTTCTGCCTGTGTGAGAACTGTGCATTACTTCTAACTGTCTGTCTTAGTGAATTTACATGATGAATAGTTGTACCCTTCTGTTTCCATTTATATTGGTAAAGTTTTCCAAATATGCAGTTTCATATGATTTCTTTATTTTTTCCCATGACTGCAAAAATTCCACAGAAATCCACCTTCCTCTCCACATGATCCACCCCAAGGGGTCTACATACACGATATTTCTCCTTACATATTACATCTCTTTGAGGTTACATTCATATGACTTTCATTAACTTCACCATCCTTTCCACATGGTCCATCTCAAGTCTCCAAAAGTGTAACAGTGCTACACATATATCACATTTTTCTAAGGGAGAATGAACAGATAAAAAAAAGTATAGTATAGTATAAAAAGTACTGCTCCCTCTGGTATTTCAAGTTCAGTGTTATACAGCTGCATTTGCACAGTCCATCACTCTCTGGCACAAAAGACTCCCTCACATGCCAAAAACCAGCTTAATATCACCTGCCACAAACATGCCAAAGAAAAGCTGCTTAAAGGAGAACTACAACCCATTGTTTGCATAACTCCTACCACCTACTCCCCCCGCACAGGGGACTTGGGTGGCCCTATAAGTTAATATCAATGTAACCTGCCCACGTTTTCCTGCAAACATTAACAAAAATTAGCAATTTAGTCAATTATTTAAAAGAACAATGTGACTTGCTTTGCAAATTGATACAAAACCATCAAATACACCATTCACAGATTTATATTTAGGGATCTGGTAAATCAGCTACCCTAATTAATATTGGCAGTCAATTCCTCAGTGTAATAAACGCCTAAATGGTCCTAATGGTGGAACTATGTCATTATTCTGCCTTAAGCTATGCCGCTTTTTGTGGCACTGTGCTATAGTATAAAGGTCTAGGTAACCATGTGCTCGAGGTCCATTGCTTTAGCCTTTACCAAGCAGGCAGGAAGGAAATGGGTAGTGGAACTTAGGTACATTAGGCCTAGTAAAGGATAAGCTATACTCTGTAATAGGTCACTCTAGGAGTGACAGACAAGTTATTTAGTTGAGCAGCCTAAGGCTCAAACGAGGAGAGTCAGAGGGATTAAGATCCCGGGTACTAATTGCCCACAAGTAGGGACTAAGTGTCCAGATTTAGGGGGAAAAGCCTGAAAGCTGGGTGTACCCTCAATTGCTGCTGTACATTTTCCCTTACCTGTAGGGACTAAGCTGATCATTGGTGCTTGCGAGTATATGCTATCCTCTGTTGCTCTATGTTCTTGATGATTTCTATGAAATCCTATGTGGAAGAAGTTGTTCAAATAAACTGTGTTCTCTGGTTAAGCATGAAGAACCACTGGCGCCCAATTATTGTTCATAGCACTTTGTTACAGTTTCACTACACCCTGCCTCCATACCGTTGCGAGGACTTCACCCCTGAGAGAAAGGTCTTATCCGGAGCACAAATATATATTAGGGTATGCTCTTAGTAGAGACAGTGCCACTTATTTTACTATATAATTGGATTTTTTCCTGCAAAGCAAATCTTTGGGAAAAAGTAATAATAAATTAGGGTAAAAAACCATAGCGGATTTGATCTGAGTTTGTAGCAGAAAATATTAAGATAGATTCGGAGTTTGATAAATAACCCCCTAAGTCTTGATATTTTAAATGTTTTCTGCAACTTTTCCTATTTTTGTGTGTCAATAGAACAGGCCCTGTAATACATCTTTATAGACTCATATTGCAGAGCTACAGTACATTATCTGTTTGTTCCAAGCTGCTATCATTATAGCTGGTCCATTTAATCTCTAAATTTATAATCATCAAGGGCTTTTTTTAAATACACTGGGAACCTCCAATGAGTGGAGATTTCCTTTTAGCCTGGTTGACTGCCAATTCGGCCAGAGTCATGCATGATCTCATATTCTCGTTTATGAATATTTTTTATATATGTATTTTTTTTTTTTGCCTGGGAATAATGCTCATTAAGCTTAAATTCAATCAGCCTAGAGAAGGGTCTGTGTACATGTGAGAAATAAGAGAAGTCTCTGACAAAAGTGTTGGTAAATCTCAAGGGACTGTCTTGAATCTAGATTTCATAATCCATCATATAGATGTATATATATATATATATATATATATATATATATATAATTTGTATTACTCCTTTCTTAGGATATGACGTGTAGGGGGGTCACATGAAGGCATAAATCACATAAATACATAAAACTGGTGGACACAATTCACTGTTCCCTTTTATTTGTGTGAAATATCCCCAGAAATCAAACATTATCAGGTATAACTGTTGAATATTTCCTATACAGATTATTATTTAGGTCACTTCTATTGCAATCTTATCATTCAGATGGAAAAAGAAAAATTTCAAGTTCACACAGTGGAGAGCAGCAAGCCAAATATATAATTCTGCCGGTTCTTTCAACAATTAGAAGTCTATGGACTTCAAATTAATTAAGTCTATGGACCATTCCACAAGAAAATAATTAGTTCAAGATAATACATTTCTTTGTCATTTGAAGTAGAAGACTGACCAAAAATGATATCTGAGGCCTATGATTAAGTGCTGGGTAGGCATGACACGGGCTAAGCTGAAAATTGTCAGATTTGAAGTTGGGGGAGGGGCTTCCTTTTCCTAGAAGATATATTAGAGCTCTAACCAACTCTAACAGAAATTCTGTCTCTCTACAAGCTCAATTTGTGCCTGTGTCAGTTATTTTGTTTGTGCCTGAATCTATTAGTTGAGCGAGCCTAGTTGAGGGCCTACAATAATTTAACACTGAGATATGGAGTAAACAGCATTTCTGTCTCATACATTTGGCTTATAGAACTTTTATACCCTGTTCAAATACTAGTTACAGTAAAAATGCTTGCCCCAAATGTAATTGTCTTAATCCAGATATGTTTCATTTTCTATGGTCATGTCCCTTGATCGGTTCTTTTTGGCTAAAAACGGAGAGGATGATTTCTTCCTCTCTAAAAATCTCATGTAAGCGTAATCCTTTCATATGCCATTTAAGCCTTTTAAATTTTCTGGAACAATTGAAAAAACGAATCCAGTAAAATTTCTTCAAATACTATTTGTGGCTGTGAGAAGGTCAATTTATAAATATTGGATTAATCCTCTTCCACCCAATAAATCAGACAATCTTATGTACCGCTACGATCTCTGCTCTTTTGAGAGTATTAAATTTAGATTTAGTATGGAAAAATATAGAAGAGAATATATTAAGTGGTTACCATACTTTGACTTATTGAACAAAAAATAAAGAGATAATATTTCTCATTTGAGATTTAACTGTTAGCTTTAAAATTAATTTTGATTAGTCATGACATCACTTTATTTGGTTTTATCTGTTTTTCTTTTTTTCGTCTTGCCTTTTTGTTTATACTTAAAAATGTTTCACCAAGGGTCGAATATCGAGGGTTAACCCTCGATATTCGACTAGGAATTGAAATCCTTCGACTTCGAATATCGAAGTCGAAGGATTTAGCGCA
This sequence comes from Xenopus petersii, assembly GCA_038501925.1. NCBI lineage: Eukaryota > Metazoa > Chordata > Amphibia > Anura > Pipidae > Xenopus > Xenopus petersii. Next base: position 36,921,250 of record CM076682.1, on the reverse strand, counting down.
GAAAATTCGATCGAACGATCGAAGGATTATTCATTCGATCGAACGATTAAATCCTTCGAATCAAACGATTCGAAGGATTTTAATCCAACGATCGAAGGAATATCTGTTGATCAAAAAAACTTAGGCAAGCCTATGGGGACCTTCCCCATAGGCTAACATTGACTTCGGTAGCTTTTATCTGCCGAACTAGGGGGTCGAATTTTTTTTTAAAGAGACAGTACTTCGACTATCGAATGGTCGAATAGTCGAACGATTTTTAGTTCGAATCCTTCGATAGTCGTAGTCGAAGGTCGAAGTAGCCCATTCGATGGTCGAAGTAGCCCAAAAAACAGTTCGAAATTCGAAGTTTTTTTACTTCGAATCATTCACTCGAAGTTAGTGAATCGGCCCCCAAGAATTTCATTGACTGTATTATTTTATTTACTATTGATTAATATTACTTGAACTCAACTTAAACATACTGACATGTGATCTTGTTTGTTAAAATTGTCTTAAATGTTAATCTGGTGATTTAGTCTGATAAATGCCAATAAACAATATTGAAAAATGAAAATGGAAAGTTTATGTTAGTTTGATGAATCAAATGCCAGCATGGAAATTTTTCATTTGACTTAGAACTGAGAATCACATGGAAATCTCACAGTCTTACACTTTTACTTAATTCCTGTTGCTAACAATAGGTAGTCTGAATTCGGTACTTTGAATGGGGGAACAATGGGGGAAATTTACTAAAGGGCGAAGTGGCTAACGCTGGCGAAAATTCACCAGCATGATGTCATTTTGGCACTTGGCCGATTTACTAACGGTAGCTGGCTTAAATTCGCTTTTTTCCTATTTAAAGGGTGATAGACTAAAAAAGATTTTTTTTGGAGTACCCTCCTTTCCCCTTACATTTGCTAACATATGGCACATAAACTATACCGTGGGCACATGTGTAGGGCATTATAACATCTTTATATAATTTTATTAAGGTTCCCTGGCCTTGTGTAGTGTAATGTATTTGCTGCAACATATACAGCCATTGTACTTTAACTGCACGCCGTATGCTAATTAGCCAACTATAGCGGAATTTCGAACTGGTGAGCGGAATTTCGATGGCGTAATTTCGCCATCGTTCAGTACCCTGTGCACAACTTCGGATCTTCATGAATTAGCATTGTCCAGGCGAATTTACACCTGGAGAAGTGTTGCGATGTGCGTGAAGCCAGCGCTGGCAAATTTTCGCCGGTTAGTTAATTTGCCCCAATGTCTGTGTGCACCGTAAGCCAAATGGTAATATTCTGTTACAGGAAAGATATATATACTTAGCAAAACAAGATGAAAAATCCCTATTCGATGTTTACTAATCATAATATTTCGATGGTTATGTCACCAAAAGCTATTTGTTGCCCAATTGGCTTAAAAAAGAAAAAAAAAACAGTCTGATGAAAACAGGAAATCAAACAAAAAGGAAAAACAGAATGTAGAAAATAAACAAATGAAGTCTGATTTATGTAATGAAGTTGCCATTGGCAGCCTTTTTTATGTGACAAATATGGAAATAGTTCAAAGTAAGATAATATTTACTCTTTGTAAAGTGTATAAGAAAGATTGGCAAGGCGAGTGCTCTCTTGGCAGCTTCTATCCCCAGGACTAAACCAGAAACACATGCTGACTAGTTACAAGACTTGGCTGCTTTTGATAGAGATATGTTGCCTGAACACGAAAATCAAGAAATCACTGAAGGAATATGTTTTGTGTTGAGGCATTTCAGTGTGTACATTGTTGTGGCTTTAGTCACGCTGCAATTTGTTTGATTAACTTGTCCACTTTCTGTTTCACTGATCCAGATTCATTATGTACTCTGACACTTCCAGCTTTGGACAGGTTGTATTATACTCTTCCTGGGGGGATATGACAGCAGATATGAAAGGCTCTACCACTGGCATCAGTTCTGTGATCAGACTTCGCTAAATCAGCCCCCAAACCCTTAAAACCAACAAAAGAAAGTAATGTTGCTTTTAATTCAAAGCAGTAACGAAAGAGAAAGAGATTCCACATTTTGTTAACCCAAGCTATTAACTATGATACAAGAGGTGTCTCTGACAGCGCCGATCCACGCCTTTATGCCGCCTGAGGGGGCCTTCCTTTGATGCACTGACAGTAGATTGAGGAAGATTTAACTACTTTAATGCACTTTGCTTGGTCTGAGGTGGCGAAGGCAACTCTGGCAAAAAAAGGTAACGTTCATTAAAATCCGCACTTTTCAGAGTAACGTCCATTCGCCAGAGCAAATTGTCGCCTGCCGAATGAGTGCGAATGACCGTTAGTGCCAGTCTCTTTCACTAGCGAACTGGCGCCTGCACCCGTTAAAATAGTAAATTGGCAATGTCTCTGTGAGCAATAACGATAGCGAATTGACGTTGCTCTTTCGTAAATCTTTCCCTAATTGTCTGCCCAGGGGGCAGGCAATATATGAATGATGGCTGAGACGTTTAAATTGCATGGATACTTTAATAAAAATAAGAATTTGGATTTCATGTCTAATTTAAAAATTACTTTTATTAGACAGATTTTTATGACTGGATGGCAGGTCCCCTTTAAAGGAGAAGGAAAGGCAAACCATAAATAGGCTTCTATGCAAAGTCTTGTGGGCATAGAACTTACTTAGCGTTTTCTACGTTTTCTCCCTGGTCTCATCTAGAAGCAGTTCCGCTGATAGGAAGACTGCAGCATCTGACTCGGGTGACGTCTTCTTCTTTCCTGCTGCATGAGGCAGCCTTGATGCGCATTGAGCATAATTTAGATCAAGGACGCATGTCATGTGGGAGGTGCGCATTCAAATCTGGATATGCGCGCGTCATTGCGCGACCCTAAAGCACACGCCTCCTACCCTTACTGTCTCCAGTAACTAAGGAGATGCATGAGCTGTACGATTTAATCATAGTTAGAACAGCAAACACTCGGCATCTAGCGCTTGCAGTGCACTGCGAGGGGACACAACCACTACCACTAATGACTACCGCTACTGACACTACCACTACTGAGCGTTACGTCAGCAATCCTGGGGTCAACTATTTTTTTTTTTTTGGCGCTTGAAGGAAGCGTTCGCTACATTACTAAGATGGCGCCTGCCAAACTAAATAAGCAATCCGAACAAGGAGATGGATTATACCCGATTAGAATGGCCTATGTGACTTTCTACCATAGCGAATTTGAAAGTCTTGGGGAGTACAATACAGGGAGATAGGTATTGATTTTTTCCTTTCCTTCTCCTTTAATGTAGCCTTTCTATGGGAAACTATATCTCTGAACATTGCATGTCTCAATAAAAATGTATCCCATAATACAGTCCATATTAAAATTCATGAAACACTAAACAACAGTGTTTGCCACTGGTTGATCTCATCTTGAAATACTGCCAGATTAAAGTATTGAGGTCCTTGCTACCTTGCTCAAAAACAAACTAAGGGCACACAAACATTGGTAAAACACAGAACATTACAAAATGGTGACAAGCTAAAAAGATGTAAAAGGAGAATATTTAAAGCTATGTCTGCCAATTTGATAAGATTCTTTCATGGGTCACCAATTAAGATTATACATTTTCAGGTTGCCTGGTTGTTTTAATTCAGATGTTATCATTTTCCTTTAAATCGTAATATTTTAAATGGTAAATAAACAAGGTTACATCAGAAGAGCTAATGTATCATGATTGCATGATACAAATATTATGTTAAATCATTTTTTATCCACAACAGATTTTTAAACTGTTATTTTTTTGTCTACCAACTTTTTGTCATTAGAAGCAATAATTATTTTTAAACAGAATTCTTAATTACAGGTATAGGAACTATTATCCGGAATGCTTGACCTGGTGTTTTGCAGAAAAGAGATCTTTTTGTAATTGGATCACCGTAGACCATAAAGCTTCTAAAAAAAATTTAAATGTAAAATAAACCCAATAGGATATTTTTTTGCCATCAGTGGATCAATGCAAGCTACATTATTGTTATAACAGTAAATCATTTTTAAATATTTGAATTATTTCCTTAAAATTTACTCCATGGGAGACGACCTTTTTCCAAACTACCAATACAGTACAGGTATGGGACCTGTCATCCAGAATACTCAGGACCTGGGGTTTTCCAGATAAGGGTGTTTCCTTAATTTGGATCTCCTTACCTTAAGTCTACTTAAAAAGTAATTTAAATATTATTTAAACCAAGTAGGATTGTTTTGCCTCCCTTAAGGACTCATTATATCCTAGCTGGAATCAAGTAGCACTTACTGTTTTATTATAACAGAGAAAAAGGAAATTATTTTTAATAATTAGAATTATTTGATTAAAAGTCTATGGGAGATGGCCTTTCCAAAATTCAGAGCTTTCTGGATAACAAATTTTTGGATAACTGATACCGTATCTGTAGAAGGCAGTTTTATGAACAGTCTATGAGCAACTTAGCCACCTCCTGCAACAGAATTTTCATTTTGACTGTGGGTATTCCATTCCATTTTATCATTTCCCAGCATAGGCAATATATGCTGATGTCTTTCTCTTGTTATGCACCGTGCCGATAGTAGCTGGTTATCCTGACATTAATTATACTTGATCAGTGATATTGCTTGGTATATCTTAAAGTTAATACCCAATGTGTTATTTTATTCATATTGGATGGACAATAATGTATCCATGTTGTATTGAGTGATAATCATTAGTCCCGTTCTTTATGGCTGTTTTATTATCTCATTTGAAAGTTCCTCATCCCAAGCAATGAATTGTGGCTAGTTGGGTGACAAAGTAAAAATGAAAAGTTGCAAAATTTTGCAAAGACAGATTTTCTAAACTGCATTCTAGTGCTGGAAATCTATGGAACTCAACCCAAAAATCATACATGGGATGGAATACACAGCAGCAAATAATAAACTGGATAATAAAATAATTTCATATCTTTGGATATTTGAAGTTTTGTATTGTACAGCTTATATACCATTAGGAACAAACTGGAGAGTATAGCACAATAGGAAGGAAGTCCTTGGCTCACAGAGCCCATCATACAATATGAAAGACGACTCCACTCCAGACTACATTCAGGTCTATAACATGGTGAAATGTAATAAAACTCATAGGGGCAAATTCACTAACCATTCGCCAGCGATGGCTTCGCACACATCGCAACACTTCGCCAGTTGTAAATTCACCTGGACAACGCTAATTCACGAAGATCCGAAGCTGCGCACAGGGTACCGAATGCTTGTGAAATTACGCTCAGCAGTTCGAAGTTACGCTAGCATTGGCTAATTAGCATACGGCGTGCAGTTAAAGTACAATGGCTGTTTATGTTGCAGCGAATACATTACACTACACAAGCCCAGGGAACCTTAATAAAATTATATAAAGTTGTTATAATGCCCTACACATGTGCCCACAGTATAGTTTATGTGCCATATGTTAGCAAATGTAGGGGGGAAGGAGGGTACCCCAAAAAAAATTTACGATCTTTTTCAGTCTATCACCTTTTAAATAGGAAAAAACGCCAGCGTTTTTTGGGACTTAGAAAAACTTTCAACTTTTTTTTTGAGTAACTCCTATCTACTCTATTGCACTTCGCCTGGTCTGAGTTGGCGAAGGCAAGTCTGGCGATAGAGGTAATAGTGAGTAAAATCAAAAACTTAGTGAATTTGCGTTCTAACTCTCTTTCTCCAGACCGAAAATTCGCCTGGCGTTAAAGTGCGAAGTTGTGACAGAATCTATCTCCTTGGTGAAATTGCGCGGGTGAAATTACACCAGCTACCGTTAGTAAATCGGCAAAGTGTCGAAATGACGTCACTTCATCCTTTAGTAAATTTCCCCCATAAATGGGGAGAATGTACATTTAACAGCAAATGTACATTTTGTAATACAGTTGTTTTCATTAGACGGGTATTACATTGTGTACTTTTTTTGCTCATTGTGCATATTTTTAAATCCTGGTTCATAGTGGAATATTTTAGGTGCAACAATAATTATTGCATGAATAGCTGATGGACCACTAAATATATTTGCAGATTCGCAAAAAAAAATGTGTATTTTAATAGTAACTCTTATAACATCCCCCCAGTTTTGTCCAGCATTTTAACATCAGTGAAGGCTTATTATTGTATAACGACTAATTTTTAACAATAAAGCTTTAGACATGTACCCAGAGTTCTATTTGCCAATAGTTTTTGGGCAGTCAGTGCACATTGAGAGAACATAGATGCATTTTATCCTTGAAGTTACATTTTCTGCTGGTTTTGCACGGATTAAATAGCATGATATTATTTGTTTAATTGCAGAATTTGTGTATACAGAAGTTCATAAATTAAGTCAAGACAACTTGATTAGCATTTTGGCTATAAACTATAAGTTTTTGGAGATATGTTGCAAAAGAGATCTCAGGCTGGCGCATAAAAAAAGTGATAGAAAACCACTGATAGAAGACAAAAGGCATATTTAACCTGCATTCAACATGTCGGGAAACTGATATATTGGAAAAACATATAAACATAGAATTATTAAATAAAACTAAATGCAATACAAAAATAAAGAGACTGGAAAGGAAACAGCTTCAAAGAATGAAAATAAGTTCACAGAGAAAGTTTCAATTGTTGTTATGTGAAAGGAAATGTTGATGTAAGTGTGGAGGCACAAAGGAGAGCTTTGTTATTTGGCAATTTCCACAAAAGTAGGGGAGTTCAAAAGGGTTGCCATTGCTTTGTGATTTTGGCCAAGTCACCTCATCCACCTGAGGATAAGAAATGGCAAAGGATTTGGCCCTACTTCAGCCTGGCAGTAATAATCTATGTTCTTCTCATTAACAGCCATTAGAAAGCCAATAAATTGAGCACATTCAAGTACCGAGTCCTGCCTTTAGTGTCTGGTTTATGTTAAGTAGCCTAGAGACTGACAACAAAACAATAAAAGATACAGTTCATACTTTACTTTAATTATGCAATCCCACATTTTATATATGTGCATTGTTTAATAGCTGTGATATAATGATTTAACAAATTTCCAAGTTGTACTTTTATGTATATGTATATATATATATATATATATATATATATATATATATATATATATTTTTATATATATATATATATATTTATATATATATATATATATATATATATTTATATATATATATATATATATATATATGTGTGTGTGTGTGTGTGTGTGCTTATGAGCCATCCTACTTGTTCAATGTTTTCAGTGGCAAAATCGGAATAAATAATAAATGATGCATGTTGTGTGTGCTGACCTCAAAATGTGTGTGTGAATAAATGCTTGCACTGCTTAGAGGGAGCAGTGTTCCCTTTCCTACACATGTAACCTATACCTTTTGGGAGGGATGTGTTCCCATTGGACCAGGGGATAGAGACAGATGCATAGTCTATAAGAAGAAAGGGATCTCTAAGTTCAGCCTCTTTGAACTCTTTAGGAGGACCTGAGGCAGATGGGCCTCAGTAAGACAAGCCAAGACCCTAATGTAAGCCAGACACCTTAGAGGATGTAGGGGAAAGGGAACCATGAATAAAAGCTTCTATTTAGCTCCTGTTATGACACACTCCATTGGTGTGAGATATTGTGAGCTTGTAAGTGTAATGTGTCCAATAAGAAGATTGTAGCTTTGATTAGCTTCAACGCCCACAAGACCTTAGGGTCTGAAGATGATAGGACCCAGGCATAGTGAGTGAAATCCCTTTGTGGCATACTGTAAGGTCCTGGTATACTTGGGCCAGTCACATGTGATGTAAATAATACCCATGTTGAACTTATGATAATGTGCCATTAATATACCGTGTATAAAGTGAAGTACCTTGTTTCCATTACTTTGTTCTTTAATAAATCTACTATACAGTGCTCAATATTCTTTGTAAAGGTGGGTGAGAGGTGGAATTGAATTTGGAGATCCCTTCCTTCATTAATCTGTTAGGGGCCATGTTTAGGAAAGGAGTTGCATGTAGCAGTGCTCTGAATTAGAGAGCAGATGGAAAGCAGTACCCTTCTGTCTGTACCCAAGTAAAATATGACTTGCTTTGATGGAAATCCAGGTGGTAGTGGAGTCAGAAACACGGTGGCTATTCTCTGGGGTTTTGGCCAGTTCTTTCATGGAGGCAGATGTCAAAGTTGCTGTCACCCTCGCTACAGAGGGCAACACCAGAAGGAACTAAGTAAGGTTGTGCCAATAAGATGGAGCATGTTTAAGCTTAAAGTTGTAATGAGAGGACCAGTGCAGGTGGCTTATGCTTCTATGACACTGCTGAGAGGCAGCGGAGATAGTCTGTGCTCATACAACACAGGGCTACTGCATGCTGGTTGGGGAACAGGCAAAACTGTGCAGGATATGGGGAACAGGATAGAAGGAAATATGCAAAAAAGGCAGAACTGTTTCTTTAAGATATAAATGCCGCATTCTGACACCATTCTCTGTCATGCCTAAAATTGTGTGAATTTGTTATTCCCTAAATAATGTCATAATAGTAATTACATCCCAATTGATTGGAATTAAATATTCAGGGCCTTCATCAGAAAAAAATGTCATCCAGATAACTGCACTCACAACCAAATCATGAGCATACATTAAATACTTTTTTTTGGCTTCCATTCAAAATCCCCATTCATTCAAATATCAGCTAATTCAATCCATTTAAAAAAAAGCCAGTATAATCAGTGTCTGTTTTTTTCATATCTGGCATGCACCCAGGAGACTGTTGAGCATGTATTTCTAGAATTACACATTCAATAGCTGTCGGGATCACACCACATACATTGAATGATCATAAAATTCATATAACAGATATTGTATATAAAACAAACTCTATAAAAAGCAGCATAATTTTCATAGGAAATTTTATATTGCTCATTAAACTGATGGAGTATTGCGCAAACATTAGGTAATTAAAATAATATTTGGGGTCTGGTTTCTGAGAAAATAAACTAGGTCCTACAGAGACATTTCATTTTGAATCATTTGTAGTTTTACAGAGTCTCCTGTTAAGTTGTTAAAGCATTGTCTCTTGGCCAGCAAATCACTCCACAAGGTACACTACAAGTTCAAGTTTTTTCGGTTCCTATGGTCACTTAAGAGTCTCAGAATTTGTATCTGCAAGACATTAGTCTGTGTTGCAAGGGTTGAGGTTTCTGAGTGAATATATATGGGGCGATAGTGAGTGGGACATTGGTCTTTGACATAACTTAATCACCTTGAAAGATTTTATGCTAATTGCTGCAGTGGGTTGTTCACAGGGGTACGATACCAACTTAAACTGAAATATACCTGAATAAAGGTGTTTATTTTTCTGTATATGTTATATATGAACCTTAAAGGGGACCTGTCACCCAGACATAAAAAGCTGTATAATAAAAGTCCTTTTCAAATTCAATGACTTGGGTCAACCAACTAATGATGGGCGAATAAATTCGCCAGGCGCAAATTAGCGGTGAATAAATGTGCAAAACTGCCAGGAAAATTCGCCGGCGTAAACATTTTTTGGACGTGTTCGATAAGTTGATTGCGTCAAAACCATTGTGCATCAACATTATTCGGACGCCCATTGACTTTAACGCCACCATCAAAATTGATGCAGGCGGCAAAATTCGCATTTCACTAAATATTTGCCGTTTTTTCGAATTGCTGAGGAAATTCGTGACTTTTTTGGCGAAACGTAACAGGACAAATTCGCCCATCACTACAACCAACTTCTATGTTACAGAATAATACTAGGAAATCATTTTATAATTGTTTAAGCATACTGAATATAACATGTTTTATTAATGAGAAGGAATTTCCATTTCATCTGAGCAACTATATCTGGAATTATAAAAATCTGCAGGACATTATCATACTAACATAATACATTAGCAAATACACTAATCCATTAAGCACAGGTTTTTCAGAACACTGTATAACACAACATTCTGTGAAACCAGTTCAACGGAAAACCAACCCCCTCAACCAGGTAATGATTATTATTATGCTTGACTTGCAGTATATAGTGCTGATATTTTATATATTGCTTTATACAGAATGTTTATCATCACATCACTAAATCAGTCTGGGAGTCTGGGAAGAACTCAGACTGCCTGAAGGAAACCTACCCAATAATGAAGAGAACAAACTAATTACTTGCAGATGGGTCCTAGGTTGAAGTCAACCCCAAGACCTTAGAACTTCATGGAAACTCTATCCATTGAGCCAGTAAAAATAGAACGTGTACTTTATTTACACGGGTTATTTACTAAAACTTGAATTAATCTCATTTTTTTATTAAAACAAAGTAGACCTAACTCCTATCCACAATTTGAACTTATTTATCAATAATTTTTCTCGAAAACTTCAAAGCGGAAAACATCAAATTTGTGCATCAATTCGAAACGTACGATTGACACTCCAAAAACTTGACTTTAGTGAATTCTTGCTGCAAAAACTCAACTTTATTGGATTATCGGATGAAAACCCAGTCTTCATCAGGTTATTCATCGCAGATCAATGTCAAGAAACAACTTCAGGGACATCTGCCATTGACTTCTACATGACCTCGACAGGTTTGAGTATTGAGTATTTTTGGATTGGATTTCTAGCAGCTTTGGGGTATAATAAATCTCAAAAAATTCAAGGTTTTTTTTTTTCTCTAAAAATTTGATCAATAAACGGGCCCCTGGATGTTAGTTACGTACAGATTTACGGGACCATCTATGAACTTGTGTGTCATTTACAAAGTACAGTGTACAGAGCACAATTTAAGAAGCAATTTTCCAGAGTAATTGCTTTTGCAAGTGGGAGTTCCATAAGATGCAATACTTCATTATTTCTTTCATTTATAAACACTGGGAAAATTTCACCTGGGTAGTAACCCATGGCAACCAATAAAATGTTTGCTTTCAGTGTTCAACCTGTAGCTGGCTAGGAAAACATTAATCACTGATTGGTTGGTAGGGGTTAATGCCCATCAGAAATCATGGGACCCTCATACAACAACATTTTCCAGCCAAGTCCAGCCCCCAAGCCCCACCCCAGATCCCACTGACCCCACACCACAGTAAAAAGGTCACACAGGCAGGAATTAAAATGGTAAACCCTTCTGCCAGATTTTATAAAAAGCCATTGGGGGTCAGGACCCCAATATAAGTTAACAAAAAAAACATTGGCATCCAGGGTCCCAAATAAAAGTTTTTTTAAAAAACATTGGTGGTCATGGCCTCGTTACAAGTTAAAATAAAATACATTAGCGGGCAGAGTCCCACATAAAAGTTTTTTTTTTTTTTTAAACTGAAAGTTTTATTGATTTTCCAAAAATAACAATAAATGAAAAATGAAAGAAGAAAGAAAACATCACATTGTCGCATGAATACAGTAACAGTATTAAATAAAACACATAAATAAGAAAACAGAAAAAGAAAATAAAAAATAAAAAATGGCAGCTGGGCTAGGTGTCAAAATAAGCAAGAACAATAATCATGAGCATAGTCAAGAGTACATGCAGTGTGGGGACCCAAAGGAAAGGAGACAGGTTATACATGCAATGCTGAGAAAAGCAAGGGGTCATTTTCATACGCTAACCAGGGCAACCAAATCTTATCGTAGGCCTCCAGGTCATTTTGCAACATGTAAGACATTCTTTCGTTAGCTGCAATGTCAATGATCTTTGCTTTAAGCATGAGAATAGGGATAGTGGGTTTTTTCCAGTTGCGAGCAATAATCAACCTGGCAGCTGTGAGAATGTGCTGTGACAGCCTATGAGATGAATTGGACAGTTTGGTCGGTTTCTTTCCCAGGAGAAAAGTGGTGGGGTCTTTGGGAAAGTCAATATGTAAGATCTTAGATAATAGTTGGGTGATACGATCCCAGAAGATGGAGACAAATGGGCAGGTCCACCAGATGTGAAGCATGGAGCCTGTGGCTTGGCAGCCCCTGAAGCAATGCGGGTCGCAAGACGGGTAGATCTTATGCAGTCGCAAGGGCACCAGGTAGGTCCTGTGCAGGAGTTTGATCGAGGTCTCTCTATTGGAAACACAAGTACTCCCCAAATTTGCCGTAAGGCTGCATTGAGACCATTGCTTGGTCGAGAGTGTAATTTGGAGGTCCCTCTCCCATTGTAGCATGTATTTATGTTTGAAAGATTCAGTGGGCAGCTTGTTGAGTAATTTGTACGTTAAACTGAGAATGCCTGGTGCCAATGGTGCTTGCCTGCAAAATGATTCAAAGCAAGTGGACGTGAAGGAGCCGTCATGGCATTGCTTAGCTTGCCGATGGACAAAGTGCATAAATTGCGAAGCCCTAAATAACTCCTGCTGGGGTGGATCGAATTTTTGAGTTAGTCCTTGCATAGTGAGAGGTTTGCCTCGGTGAACCAAGGAGAGTCCCACATAAAAGTTTAAAAAAAAAACAAAAAAAAAACATTGGTAGTCAGGGCCCCCCTACAAGTTAGAATAAAATCAATTGGCGGCCAGAGTCCCACATAAAAATGTAAAAAAAAATTGTGGTGGTCAGGGCCCCCCTACAAGTTAAAAGAAAATCATTGATGGCCAGAGCACCCCTATAAAAAAAAAAACACATTGGCGTCCCCCATAAAAGTTTTTAAAAAAACATTGGTGGCCATGCCCCCTTATACACATTGCTGTTCAGTGGAACTTCCTTTGGGTCTTTTCGTTAATCTTTTAGATGGTGATAGCTCCAGTTTACCTGATGTTAGCAGTTGCCTGTGATTTGGAGAGTAAAGGTGTCCATGCACAATAAGATCTGCTTGTTTGGCAATGTCGCCCTAGGGCCAAACGATCGGATTTCAACAAAGGAAATGGGCGCAGATGGGACGAGGACGGCATCAACTAACCAATGCGATCCTCAATTGCCAAGAAAAATCAAACCTGCCCAATCAATATCTGGTTGATTTTTGGAGACCCATCGGAATGCCCCATACACGGGCAGATAAGCTGCCAATTTGGTCTAAAGGACTGATATCGGCAGCTTTAATCTGCCCATGTATGGCCATCTTAAGGATGGACACACCAGTGCTGAGTGCAACTACTGGGAATTGAAAGGAGGATCTTTGGATGCAATGAATGAACTTTTTTTGCCCAACGACAGCTGCTGTTATAGTGCTAAATTAGCTCTCTAGGGTGTTTTTGCAATATAATTATGGTTGCCATCTGGCCAGTATTTTACCAGCCTGGCCGGTAAAATGATGTTTGATCCCAATTAATAGGGAAAAAAGATAAATATATAGGAAGGCCGGTATTTTTTTCCAGAAAAGGTGGCAACCCTAAATATAATTCATTCTACCAGGGTTTCAGGGGGTGTGAACAAATCCAGACCCAAACCCAATTGGGGCTTGCTGGAGCCGCAAAAAAGTCTTATCACAGACAGCAGGGCAGGGGGAGATTTTTTTGGTCCGCTTAACGACAGCACACCCCTGCATGATTTGTGGGGGCTGGGGGAGGTGGGATCACCTGGGGCCTTCGGTGACTAATTACGCCACTGTTCTTATTCACTCTTATATCTGGGGAATTACCACTCCCCAGATTGTGGGTTCAGGCGTTGTCAATCAGGTTCCAATTAGGTTCCAACATTTAAGACTATAGCAGGAATGCGCATTGGTGACAAACTATGCACTTTAGACTGAGAATAAGAAATGGCCATTACATTTCTGCCCAATGACAAAGAAACTGTACAGATATACAGAAAATTAAATCATCCAAAATGTTTCATGTTATTCATTTTAAATTAAACATTATTCCTTTTTCTAGCCCCAAAACATATTTACAGCCAGGGGTCTTAAATCCTCATCATATAAAAACTATTGCTGAGCTTGCCCTTCTTCACATTGGGATTTATTTTATTTATGGCAATAGGGTAAAAGATATAAATATGAAAAGCCTGAACACATGATTCAGAGCAAACATGAATACAACAGATTCAGTCTGTTACCTTTTCAGAACGCGTGTTTATTTTGGAATGGCGCTGACAAGATATAAATATATAAAAATCATATTTTTAATGTCCTGAAATATAATTCACTGTTCATTTTGTGCACTGTAAGTCAACAAATTAGCAGACGTTCATTTCTGTTGCTAATCTGTTCCTCTGAAAAATATTTGCTTTGGACACTCAACGGAAAAAGTATCCTCGCCTGGGACAAAGGAAGCTCTGGAGGGTCACAAAATTCTAAAGAGTAACAGTAAAACAAAATTGCCTACTTATATTATTCATGCCACTCATATTTGGACAGTACAGTACTTATTAATGTACAGCAGCAATTCTACATTCATATTGCAGAAATATAATATGGAAATGTAACTATAGTAACAGTAATGAGTAGAACTGGTGGTCTTACACCTGGGACTTTATACATATTTAAAACACAAAATACTCAGAAAAGTAAAAATGTAATAATGTAACGTATAATGAAATAGGCAGCAAAGTGTGTAAGTTCCCTGTTTGTTTAAGCAGACGCTCCAGCGTTTTCATATGTTTGTGGCGATTTCAAAATTGATTTTATTGCATCGAACTTCATGATCAATCTGCTTTATGGTTGGACGGTCATGCTTTGGATCAGAAACCAAAATTGAGAGAAGATAAATATAATCAAAAGCAATTTTAATATCTCTGCTACTTAGTGAACTGAAAGGTGAACTTCAACATTAATGAACTGATCATTTAAAGGGTTGGTTCACTTTTAGAATGTTATAGAATGTTAATTCTAAGCAACTTTTCAATTGGCCTTCATTATTTCTTTTCTTTTTTTTTATAGTTTTTTAATTATTTGCCTTCTTTTTCTAACTCTTTCCAGCTTTCAAATGCGGGTCACTGACCCCATCTTAAAAACAAAAGCTCTGTAAGGCTACAAATGTATTGTTATTGTTACTTTTTATTACTCATCTTTCTGTTCAGGCCTCTCCTATTTTAACACCATTTTGTTTTAAACACCTGCATGCCTATTTCAGGGAGATGCGTCGATAGTTATTGTATAGTAAAGTCAATCAAGTAATAATCTGTCATTTTATCATTCTGTAATCTGACCACTGGAGGGAACATGTCCAACTGATTTCTTATCATACGCTGAAATAAAGACAGATTATCTAATTTTTCGCTGAATTAGCATGAACTAGTTGATCACAGCATCATGGAAACCGATAATGGAGTCTATACATTTATTCTGATGACACTGACATAAGACATTACTCTTTATATGTTGTCACAGTGACATAAAAACACATTTACAATAACTCACAGTGCTGAGAAGACTTTTGACAGCAGAGAATTTAAACTAAATAGCTGCAAATACAAATTTCTATCAGTTTGAAGAAAAATGAAATATTTCTCTAGGTCAATGGAATTAGTTTATTAGTATTATTATTATTATATATTTTATTTATAAAGTGCCAACTTATTGCACAGTGCTGTACATAAGGATACATAACAACCAACATGCTGACAAACCAATATAGTAGGTAACGAGGGCCCTGTCCGCAAGGGCTTACAATCTATAGGATGCAGTGGATGTGTGAGACACAGCGGCACATTTACTTAGCTCGAGTGAAGGAATAGAATAAAAAATACTTTGAATTTCAAAGTATTTTTTTGGCTACTTCGACCTTCGACTACGACTTCGAACCGAACGATTCAAACTAAAAATCGTTTGACTATTCGACCATTCTATAGTTGAAGTACGGTCTCTTTAAAAAAACTTCTACCCCCTACTTCTCCACCTAAAACCTACCGAGCATGAATGTTAGCTTATGGGGAAGGTCCCCATAGGCTTTCCTAGGTTTTTTTGATCAAAGGAAAATCGTTCGATCGATGGAATCCTTCGAATCCTACGATTTTTCCTTCGATCGTACGAACGAAGGAAAGCGGTAAATCCTTCACCTTCGATATTCGAAGTCGAAGGATTTTACTTCGACAGTCGAATATCGAGGGTTAATTAACCCGTCGATATGCGACCCTAAGTGAATGTGCCCCACAATGTATAAAGATATGTAGCTGTGTGGAGAAGATTATGTAGGAAAAATAAAAAGTAGGATTTATTAAAATGTGAGATTAGAGCTCACCACAGAAAAACAAACGCACTTTTTATTAATTTCTATTTGATTTTTAACAGTGTATTTATCAAATGGTGAACTCCAACTTTCATCCATTGATAAACACACTAAATACTGAGTGCTTTGAAGGGTGAGTACTTGGATCCTTCTAGCTGATTACCTTTGGCTTATGAAGATCCTAGAGAGATGCAGGAATGGCTAAAGTATTAGCACGATGCTTCTTTAATAAATCACACAAAGAATTACGAGGAAGAAGCTTAGCCAGCAACACAAAAAAGCAGAACTTGAAGCAGCAAGCCAGTTAAAAAAATCATTTTAACATTAATTAAAGCCAATATGATTGTTTTGCCTCCAATAAGGATTAATTATATCTTAGTTAGGATCAAGGTCAATGTACTGTTTTATTATTACAGAGCAAAAAAGGAAATCATTTTTCAGAATTTGAATCATTTGATTAAAATGAAGTCTAAAGGAGGTGGCCTTCCTGTAGTTCAGATTTTCTGGATAATGGGTTTCCGGATAAAGATCCCATAGTATCCCATTAGGGTAGTTAAAAAAACAACTTTCTGTTCGGTTTGTTATACGCACTTTCACAGATGTAACCGCGTAAGTTTGGTTGATTTAAGAACATGTTGAGTTTCCTTAAGAAGCTCTACTGGAAAACTTGGAAGTAATTTTAAAATAATAGATTAAAGGAATTGTTCAGTGTAAAAATAAAAACTGGGTAAATAGATAGACTGAGCAAAATAAAACATGTTTCTAATATAGTTAGCAAAAATGTAATGTATAAAGACTGGAGTGACTGGATGTTTAAAATAATAGCCAGAACACTACTTCCTGCTTTGCAGCTCTCTTGGTTTCCAATGATTGGTTACCAGGCAGTAAACTCACTGAACAATTATGTGTCATGTGGGCCCCCTTCATGTCGCTGACTGGCTCAGTGTTTAAAAGTAGGAAGTTGTGTTCTGTTCTGTTAGACATCCAGTCACTCCAGCCATTATTCATTACATTTTTGTATATTACAAACATGTTTTATTTTGCACAGCCTATCTATCTACCCAGTTTTTATTTTTACACTGAACTGTTCCTTTAAGCCTAAATTCACAGACAGGAGACAAAAATGGAGTCCCCAAAGTCATTCTACTCATATTGCAGAACTCAAATATATAACTATATTATGATGTACATGCAACTTTTATGATAATGAGGTTTTGGATTTGCCTAAAGTATTGTAAATATTATTATCATTATGGATTATTATTCAGGTTCCACAAAACTTTACTGAAAATGTATTATAATCAACTAACTCTGAGGTCAAAAATAAGATGGCAATATTGTTTTAGTAGAATATACATTATGGGGGTTATTTACTTAACTCTGGTTGGGAATTTTTCATTTTTTTTTTATTCAAATTTTTTGAGATTTATTAAAAGCCCAAACCTGCAAAAAGCCTGAATCTCAAAAATCCACCATCTCAGACTTGCCGAGGTTGTGTATAGTCAATGGCAGAGGTCCCTATCCTATTTGAAGTTTCTGTGGTCTGCTCTGGAATTAGCCTGAAAATCTGACCTTTTTGGACAAAAATCGGAAAAAATTGAGCGATTCGGGAAAAACCCCCGAAAAAATCGTACAATTCTGGTTTTTGCTTGATTTTATCGAGTTTTTAGCCAAACCGATTACATTTAGCTTTTTTAATAATATAATAAGGTAAAATGGTTTTGGTGATGGTTTTTCTCACTTAAATTCGGAATTTAGTAAATTCCTGTTAACAGCAAGGGGTCATTATTAGATCTTTAAAAAAAATGGCATAAAGGATTAAATAGTTCAAACTATAGATATAGTACATTGTGTGCTGTTTTAAACGTATCAAGATGCTATATACGTGTGCTTGTGGATTTACATAGGAGCAATATAAATGAGTATGTCATGAGAAAACCATGTTCTGTGGTTTCCAGGTGTTTTCTGGTACATCTTATAATAATTTCCTTTATAAGATACCCTATGCAACATAATATGGTTCTTTCATTAGTCTTACGTCTTCTCTTTAGATTGAAATGTTCTTGTCCAGTAGCTTTAAATAAACATTGTGTCACCAGTCACTGACAGATATTATCTTTAGGAAACTAGAATTGCCTTTATTAATTTTGTATGTGTGTTTTTGTGAACAATCTATATTGTTATTTAATAAAAACCCAACTATTCATATTCCTTGAAGCATAAAACATCATCTTCCTTATTTTTAATTACTCTTAAAAAAGTAAAATAGAGTTTAATGGGACTTTTTCAAAGTAAACTCGGTGAAACACTGGTGAATAAAATTGCAAAAATTTGCCGGCGTCCAAAATTTTTGAACGCATTCGGAACAGTCGATTGCATCAAAACCGTTGCGTGTCAACATTATTCGGATGCCCTTTGACTTTAAAGCCAGCGTCAGAATTGACACAGGCATCAAAGTTTGAGTTTGGAAAGTTTTTTGCCGTTTCGCGAATTTCCCACGAAATTCGCCAAATGCCAAAAGAAACAGGACAAATTAGCCCATCACTATTGTTAAGGCAAAAATATATTTGTGTGGCACTGTCATGCTTTTAACACAATATTCCTCCATAGGCTTGGCCCAATATGTTTAACTTCACCACTCCCCGTAAAAGCTACATCTTCATAAGCAAGAGATGGAGACTTTACCTCTATGGGGTAGTACTTGGTTGAATACTACTCTGGATGCCAAACCTAAAAATAAATCTGCTTTTACAGAAAAGCACTGAAATGGAAAAGGATGTGGAGTAAATGATATAGCAAAGAGCAACAGAGTTTCTGTGTACACACAAGCTATAGAACTACAAAAGCGACTTCTCATTAATTTGCCACTCACATCACCATGCTGAACTCTGCTGAACTCTAAGGGGCCTATTTAATAACATTTAAATTTCTATTTTTAATCTAATTTTTTTTATCTTAACTCAGTAAGAGTTTTATTTCTCTAAAACTCTAAAACGTCAAGATTTCTAAGGTGTAAAAACCACAAAAAACTCAAACTCAATACAAAACTCTACAAAGTAAAAGCAGTCGAGATCCCATAGAAGTCAGTGAGAGCTGCGCTGATCGTATTGGACTTTTTTTTAGCTATTTGGGTTTTTTTCACTAGTAATTGTTTAAAGGTTTTAGATGTTTTCATAGTTATTAGGAAATCGTCAGTGTTTTTTTTTTCCTTCATACTTTTTATATTAGGATCTTTTAATAAATTATATGGCCTTCGTGGTTTTAGAGAATTTTTTTAATTTCTGGTTTCAAAAACCTCGAAAACCACTAATAATAGAATGTTGAGATAAATGAGCCTCCATACATTATGACCCCACTGACATACTAACAATGTATTTGGATTATAATGCTGTTTGTGCATGAGCTGCCCAACCATCCTGCAGCCAAGGATCCATTATGGAATATTGTATCGCAGTACTCCTCTAATACCACACTCTGTAGATAACCTTGTCTGTAAATTAACTTTTAGGATAAGGGCACACAGGCAGATTCGGGGAGGTTAGTCGCCCAACGACAAATCTCCTCTTCTTCGGGGCGACTAATCTCCCTGAACTGCCTTCCCTCCGCCTAAAATGACGCCGGCAGGATGGCACTTGGAGCGATTCGTTTTCCGAAGTCGCCCGAAATTGCCTCACTAAGAAACTTCGGGCGACTTAGAAAACAAATCACTCTGAGTGCCATCCCCCTGGCGATTTTAGTTTTAGTAGGCGGGAAGGCAGGGGAGGCAGTTCGAGGAAATTAGTTGCCCTGAAGAAGAGGAGATTTGTCGCCTGCCGACTAATCTTCCCAAACTGCCTCCCCTGCCTTCCCGCCGACTTAAATGGAAATCGTCGGCGGGATGGCACTTGGAAAATGAATTGCTCCGAGTGCCATCCCGCCTTCGATTTTCATTTTAGCCTGCGGGAAGACAGGGGAGGCAGTTCGGGGAGATTAGTCGTCCTGAAAAAGAGGAGATTTGACGTTGAGCGTCTAATCTCCCCGAATCTGAGCATGTGCCCTGACCCTTACACAGGACCCCTACCACTCACAACTGCATTTTGACTCCACAGAGGATGGATATAAGTGTAACAGAGCAGTACAATTATATCCCAGACACTATTGTGTAAATCATCTGGGTTTGTAGACCCAGGAACAATCAAACAAATATTTGAGCTTTAGCAATCAGCATCAAGGATTCAGGATATTTAACTGTCCATTCCATAATTAAATAAGCTGCCTACCCTGTTCTTTAATTGCATATTATGTATAAAATGGATGTAATCTCTCTGGGGCACTAATGGCTTTAGCTTTGTCTTTTTTTTAGAAACCTGCTAACCTTTTATTTATAGACCCATGCATGCAATAAGCGTCACCATGTATCTCTGTACTTCATTGTGTGTGGCTCCTGGCACTTGTGTTGTGGTTGCTGGGGGATTAGGAGAGCCCAGTTGAATCCTATCCTGATATGCAAATCACTAGCAAAACCCACCTGTTTATAAAACAAAAGATCACTGGCACACTTATACCTCCAGATAGTATGTATTATCTGGAAACCTGTTATCCAGAAAGCTTTTTATTGTGGAAAGGCCATGTTCTATAGACTCCATTTTATCCAAATAATTCAAATTTTTAAAAAGAATTTCCTTTTTCTCTGTAGTAATAACAAAGTACCTTGTACTTGATCCAAACTTATATATAATTAATCCTTATTAGAGGCAAAAAAAAAGCCTATTGGGTTTATTTAAAGGAATTGTTCAGTATAAAAATAAAAACTGGGTAAATAGATAGGCTGTGCAAAAGAAAAATGTTTCTAATATAGTTAGCCAAAAATGTAATCTACAAAGGCTGGAGTGACTGGATGTCTAATATAATAGCTAGAACACTACTTCCTGCTTTGCAGCTCTCTTGGTTTCCACTGATTAGTTACCTGTAGTTGCAAACACAATTATGTCCCATGTGCCCCCCTTTAAAGTCGCTGACTAACTCAGAGTTAGAGAGCTGAAAAACAGAAAGTAGTGTTTTAACTGTTATGTAAGACGTCCAGTCTAGTGAGGTGCGGGTCAGGGTTTTCCTGACTCGCACCCTAACCCGCCCTGCTGCTGCCCGCGCTTCCGGGGTCCTTTTATAGACCCGCACCAACCCACCCCGCCGATGACGTCACAATTACGTCACAAAAGGGGCAAGCAGACGCAAGACTATAAAACCGGAAGCCGGCATTTGAATATCGCGGGTTTGGAGAGCAGGAGAAGAGCTCAACCCGCATCCGCCAACACCCGTGAGGAGCAGTGCGAGGTCGATCCGAACCTGCCCGACCCTCGGGTATCGGGTCGGCCCGCACATCACTAGTCCAGTCACTGCAGCCTTTATACATTACTTGTATAGCTAACTAACTATATTAGAAACATTTTTTATTTTGCACAACCTATCTATTTACCCAGTTTTTATTTTTACACTGAACTGTTCCTTTAATGCTTATATAACTTTCTAGTAGATTTAAGGTATGAAGATCCAAATTACTGAAAGATTCATAATCTTGAAAACTCCATGTCCTGAGCATTCTGGATAACAGGTCCCATACCTGTATAACTTATGGAAAATCCTAGGAAATCCACAAATTCCTTATTCCAGTCACAATAACACAATGAGACTGAATGTTTTTCCGAATCTATTTATTATGAGAAATGTGGCTTCCCAATAAGGCTCTCTTAAAAGAAAAGGGTTTTTTTATGGTTCCAAAACATCAATATTATCCACAAGTATAACAATTCCAAGAGAGCAGCAACCATCTTGTATTCCCAGCCCAATTCCCATGACATAAATATAACTTGTAAAGCAAAGCTCTATATTTTGTGGTGTATTTACTAAAACTAACATCTTCCGGCAACATGCAGTTTGTATTCATTTGTGGGATTCAAAAGCTATACTCTATGGTTACAATTAAGCTGGATGGATTCTCAATATGGAACGCAGCTGATCCACTCGCTCTCAGCATGCAGGTCTTTGGAAATGAGATTGTATAGCAGCCATCTGTCAAGCTTTCAATATCTGCTCTCCTCTACTTCCTTTATTACAAAGTATATTTTATCTTTTCTCATTTGATTTTTTTTCCCTCTCTTGTGAAATTGCAGTTATTAATATTTTTATTACATATGAACTTACTCAGTTTACCAAACTCCTGCCATCTGTCCTTTTAAAGAAATCAGTCATTTGCAGCCATTACCTTTTGAACTACAATGTACTGTATTTTTGGCAAGGTTTCTTCTACTTCGTTTCCAGCATACTCATATTCTTGCAACTGTGGTTAATAAATCCTCGCCTGCATCAAATTAAAGTCTTGTTAAAATATTATTTTTATTTTACCGATTTATTCCAAACTTTTTTTTTTTATGAAGCGTTAAAACAAATAAAGGTTTATTTAGGGGACACTGGAGGAATTATGTGAATATGCCATTTATGGTGACTGTGTTCCTAAGTGATTTCTAAAAGGTTTCACTTCTTATTCTGGAATACTTCAGCCTTTTAATTTAATATAGCTATGTATTTCCATTATTGGACTTCCTGCTCTGATTGGAAAAATCTGTATGTTTTAGTTCATTTACATTATTATCCTAGAAAAAGAGCTTTATATATCTATATATATGTGGCATAGATATTGGTTGAAATTTAGCTTTAATTAGGGATATACCAAATCTCAAATTCAGTTAAGGAGTCTCCTAACTCGGCATTTTATCCACCAACAAGAAAGAATTACATTTCAGCAACATGCTCAAACTAAACAGTGTACTACAGTGTAGAGTCCTGCAGCGGGTCGGGTTCCTGCAGTACCCTGTGTGTAGAAGTTCTGGGTTCGGTATAGATGCGGGTCAGCGGTTCTTCGGGTTTGCGGGTCGCGGTTTGGGCCACTGGTCTTCTCAATAGTGATTTAAACCTCCTTTTTTCTAATCAGGTCTATGTCCGATGATGTCACTTCCGGTTTACAATGACAGCACTTCCTGTTTTACTCCTTTTTTTTGATTATGCCTACTTCCGATTATGTCACTTCTGGTTTACAATGACAGCACTTCCTGATTCTTAATAGTCAGCAGGTCGCAGGTCCGGGTTGCGGATAAGGTACTTGCGGGTCGGGTAGCATGTCCAATCAGGTAAGAATGTGGGGTTGCAGCTTTCGGGTACGGGTCGGGTATGGGTTCCAAAAAATAGACCTGCGCAGGACTCTACTACAGTGGCCAAAGTGTAATGATAAATTTATTAATCTTGTTTGACTTTACCAACAGAGTATCACTATAACAATCAGCAACAAAGCCATATGAAACAGTAACTGTTTTCAGACTACAGAGTTGGTCAGTAGGACGTGTTTAATTGACACCATCTCCACTACTGATGAGCTGATCTTCCAGCTAATTGCCTATTATATTGATGAGTTTCTGCCAGCAATTTACAAATGGTAATTTCTCATCATTACTAAATTTTTACATAGTATCCTAGTTAAGATTAAACATACTGTAAGTAATGCATTTACTACTGCCTATCAAATTTACTTTTCCCCACTATTTAGTTTATATTCTCGAAAGTAGAGTAAAGCCACACCACACAACTAAGAAAAATTGTGGTCATTGTTTATACATAATGTAGAAAGTATAAGATAGCATACTGTATGTTAGCATTGTCTAGCTTAGAATCTTTTACATCCCTACCCTGTAAGTGACTAGCTAACTTACAGAGATAGCAGATGTAAACCTACATTCATATTAACTTCATTCTGGGAGAACCTGCACATATTCCTGCTGGAATAGCAATCAAATGGAGCACAGGTACAGGTATAGGATAAATTACCCAGAAAACCATTATCCCAAAAGCTCTGAATTATGCAAAGGCTGTCTCCCATAGACTCCATTATATTGAAATACAATTTTTTTTAATGATTTCCTTTTTCTCTGTAATAATAAAACAGTGCCTTGTACTTGATCCAAACTAAGATATAATTAATCCTTATTGGAAGCAAAACCACCCTATTGGGGTTAATTCACAAATAATGAAAAGATGCATTATCTGAAAAACTCCAGGTCCTGAGCATTCTGGATAATAGGCCCCATACCTGTAACAGAAAGCTCACAGCACTGCACACAAAATGGTGCACGAGGAGGGTTATTTACTAAAATCTAAATTTATCTTATTTAAAAAAACCACGACCAAACTCCCATACCCGATTAGACCTTATTTATTATTTAAAAAGCTTCTACTGTTGACTTTTATACAACCTAGGCAGGTCTGAGATGGTGGATTTTCAGATTCTGGCTTTTTGCAGGCATCAGGCTTTAGTAAAACTCGAAAAATTTGAGTTATTTAAAATAAAAAGCCCCAAAAAGCCAGACCAGATAAATTTAGAGATTAGTAAATAACCCCCTATGTGTTCCTATTTCTTTGAAACCCTCGGAAATTGTACCAATGTCTGCACATTGCATTTGACCCATGGTGAGTTCCATATGTATTCTAGGACTTTATGAATGGCTTTTTGTGAAATTCATTATTTGTTTGCTGCCTTTGTAAACTAGTAGAATCTATGAAGCAATAAAAGGGAATACAAATGTGGGATAAAACTTCTGTTTCAATATTCAAGCCACCCACCACGGAACTTTTCCAACGCTATTGCTGGATTGTAGAGCATGTGCTAACTTTATCACTAGCTCCGGTTAGAAGTTCCCATGGACTGGAATAGTGATTTGTGAAATAAAATATTGTGCTAACTTTCTCACAGGTGATAAAATCCTTTCCTTTGAGAAGTAGGTTCCATACATTAACATTGAAAAGAAAGAGTTTTAATGCTCATATCCTCAATAGGAATGTAAATCACACTTTCCATCCTCTCTTACACAATACTTTTCTGCTCAGAACCTTGTACACATCTTTTATAGAAATTACGGATGCACCGAATCCACTATTTTGGATTCACTCGAACCCCCAAATCCTTTGCGAAAGATTTGGCCAAATCCTGAACTAAATCCGAATCCTAATTTGCATATGCAAATTAGGGGTGTGAAGGGAAAAAAAATGTTATTTCCTTGTTTTCTGACAAAAAGTCACGAGATTTCCCTCCCCGCCCCTAATTTGCATATTCGTCCGGGCAGAAGGATTCGTCCAAATCCTGTTCATAAAGGCCGAATAATGAACCAAATCCTGGATTCGGTGCTTCTAATAGAAATTGTATCTACGTTATAGAAAATGCTGCAGCTTTTCCTTCTTGCGTTTTTGAATTGTTTGTATTGTTTTTGTATTGTTGACAGATGAATGCATTCAAAAATTATTATAATGTTATCTTACAATGGAGGTTTATCCTTAGGGATTATTGACTTATTATTTGCCTAATACATATTCGCAGCAAAGTTCATAAGTGGGAACATTTTACTTAAATCTGTTCTTGAATTTTGTAATGTGTTTTGCACTTGGCACGAGAAAAAACTAAAACCACCTATTGACTTCAGTGCATTTGGCAAAACAGTTGGGGAGCAACACAAGTATGAGAAAAGTTCCTGGGGTGCCAAATAAGGGCTGTGATTGGATATTTGGTAGCCCCTATGAGGACAGGCAGCCTATAGGAGGTTCTTTTTGGCAGTACAGCTGGTTTTTATGCAACCAATATTGCCTCCACACCTGGGATAGAAAAAGAAGCACCTGCTTTGAGGCCACTGAGAGCAACATACAAGGGGTTGGTGAGCAACATGTTACTCCCGAGCCATTGGTTGGGGATCACTGGATAAGAGGAATGCTTCCAGATTAAATTTGGTATTGCTTAGTTACACAGGGCAGAGTAATGTGATAAGTATCAAAGGCATTTACAGAAGTTTAAACATTTCACCAGATATCCCAAGGTTTTTGCACTCTTATTTTTTGTAACAACCAGTTTTTAGGGGCAGATTTAAGTTAAAAAAAACTAAAATTTTTAAAGATTTATTATACCCGACCCTGGAAATTGCTTGAATCCGAAAAGACACAATCTAAAAACAGTCAAGGTCATGTAGAAGTCAATAGCAGAGGTCCCTTGAACCATTTGAAGATGTTATTAGCCTTCATGTTGTTCGATTTTTTTTTGCAGAGTTTCGCTCAAAAATTAGATCAATACGAGCAATTCAAGTTTTTTTCCCCCGAAAACTCAATTAATTGAATCGTTAACCCTGAACTCACTGATTTGAGTTTTTTCTTAAATTAGAAAACATTCGAGTTCATTCGAGGTCTAAACAAGCTCACATGACTTTTGATAAATAACCCCCTTAATTTACATGTAGGGAAACTTAATCACTTGTGAGACTTGTAGGGCCTGTGTTTTCACAGACATTTATGTATGGCTATACAACTAACTTAGAAGCTGTGACTATATGTGAGGTTTCAAGAAATTTGTCTGCAAAGTTTTGATAGATATTAAAGAAAGATGGTTTTGCTGATTTTAATAAAAAAAACTTAGTTGGTTTTGTAATTAATTGAAAGAGTAAATTGGTCATCATTCATCATCAGTTGTATGAACATAGGGAAGGACAATGGAGGTAGAACATGTTCATGATTGTATGAAGACTTTTACATGTGTCTGCAAATGTAATAGGTTTATATTTATGCACATAAAAATCTCCTTAACATCTTGAAGTAAATACACTCTAGCAACTGTATGGTGTCCCCATATACTGATATTTTATAACAGTATTAAACAATAGTGCTAGTGGTAGGGTGAATCCAATCGATTGATCACAGTAGAGCTCTCATTTCTATACTTTGTTGTGCACATAAACTCTATAAACCAAGAATGGGTTTTATTTATATTGCACCAAAAGCATGAGCTTGTTTTATTACTCCTGTCATGAACACATGTGCAGCGACAACATGGAAGCTAAGATTAATCTTCCCAGCTACTTTCACATCTCTAAAGGCCCCATTCTTTTTCAGGATCTGAACAAACAGACATTCTGTTCATTTAGCCTTTAAACTAACAATGCAGTTACCAATAAATGCACAAGCCATAAGGATTCATTTCACTTTGGCTTTTCAACAATTTGAAGAAAGTATGGTATGCTTGCAACAGCTGTAAATATGAGGTTATGATGTAGGTCATGATTAAAGAAGAATTGTTCTATGGTAAAAAAAAAAAAAAAAGGTAGGAGTTTAGTTTTTATAACGCTAAAACACACATAAAAGTCAAAATCTGTCATTGGCAGATACTTTAAACCCTTAAGCGGATTTTAAGGATTACATATTTATTTATAAATCTGTAATGACCTTGATGAGTCAGGATATTGATCTATTTGTACAATTTCATTATGGATTCCTGTGTCTCAAAGCAACGTGCAATTTAAAGCAGAGATACTAGGTTATAGTCATATTTAAAGAGAGGGCATTCAGTGAGTCCTGGCATAATATGAATTATCCATAACCATTAAAGCTAACTAGCCTTTGAGCTCTATTTTAGTCCTCATATTCTTCAACCTTCATGGGATCTAATGTGATAACCTTCAGAATAAAATTGAAACTACTGGCGGATGTTTAAAGCAGTTCACATCTCTGTCTACCCCATATCTAATAACTTATTTCCACATATGCCTCAAACTGCTTATTATGCTCTTCTTAGGGTCTGCTCCTCCATCCCTACCCACTACCTTTCCATATACAGTGCATGCATTTGACATTTCTCTAGTGCAGCAAACCTTTTCTGTAAATTCCTTCCCATTCCAACAGAATTTCTCTAAGTTTCAGCCGCCTCCTAAGAGCTCCCCATCTCTTTCTTTGCTAACTTTAGATCTTTCACCTTATCTCTTATAACCTCTTCTTATTTTAGATTGTAAGATCCAACAATCAGGGTAATTTTACCTCCTAAATTGGTCAGTATTTGTTTTTGTCTACGTTCTTCTGTTATAATACTATACTAAATATGGCCCATTGCATAGGATCTACTTTTATTTTTATAGCTAATCAATCAGTGGTGTATATTGTGCTAATGTTTTAATTGTGTAGTTGTTGAGAAATTCACAGAAAGCAATGGGCACCATTGCTCTATAAAATTGCTCCATTATGATGGTGCAGGATCCCTCGATTCACTGCTTCAGTTAGAAGTATAATACAGGTTTCTGTTATTCAGAATGCTCGGGATCTTGGGTTTTCCCGATAACTGATCTTTACATAAGAATAAATAATGTAAACATTAAATACACCCAATAGGCTGGTTTTGCTTCCAATAAGGATTAATTATATCTTAGTTTGGATCAAGTACAAGGTACTGTTTTATTGTTACAGAGAAAAAGGAAATTACTTTTAAAAAGTCTATGGGAGATGGCCCTTGTTTAATTCAGGGCTTGCTGGATAACAGGTTTCCAAATTATGGATCTCATACTTATACACATAAATAAATAAATAAATAAATAAAGAGTCAGGAATAGAAAAAATCATCTTCTGAAGGCTGAAGGCATGAATGCAGTATATTGTTCACCGTTGAATTGACCTTTTATTATGATGTAGAAAGTCATATTCGGAGACAATTTGCAAATACTTTTAATTTTCTATTATATGTGGTTTTTGAGTTATTTAGCTTTTTATTCCGCAGTTCTCCAGTTTGAAATTTCCATAATCTGGTTGCTAGGGTCTAAATTACCCTAGCAACCATGCATTGGTTTGAATGAGCGACTGGAATATGAATAGAAAGATGAGTAATCAAAAATAGCAATAACAATAAATCTGTAGCTTTACAGAGCATTTGTTTTTTGGATGGTGTCAATGACCCCCATCTGAAAGCTGGAAAGAGTCAAATAATTAAAAAACGACATAAAGTAAATAATAAAGTCCAATTGAAAAGTTGCCTCGAATTGGCCATTCTGTAACATATCAAAAGTTAAATTAAAGGTGAACCATCTCTTCAATAGGCGTTTGTTATATGGTTATAGAGAAATGAACCCATATCTTTGTTGAACAGTAAAATGTAAGCAAAACATTGACAGGGGGATGTTGGTACAGGTATGGGACCTGTTATCCAGAAAACTTGGGACCTTGGTTTTCCGGATAAGGGATCTTACTCTAATTTGGATCTCCATGCCTTAACTTAACTATAAAACCAATTACACATGAAACAAGCACAGTATGATTTTTCTAAGTTAGGATCAAATACAAGATACGGCTTTATTATTACAGAGGAAAAGGAAATATTATATATTGATGGACTTGTCAACCCTTCTGAATTGCTGGAGACTCTTAATCAGTACAGAAAATAAAATATATTTTCATAATTTACACAATTACTATGTTCCTTGATGTTACAACTGTTTCATAGAAAAAAAAGAAGCAAGAATGCTCAGACAAGGTTACGCACTGGCAATGCCTGGTTTATATAAAGTTTCTCCCTAAAGCTGATGGGCTGAAGTCTTTTCCCTTAATAAAAAAAAAGTATACAGTTCTTTGTGCACTTTTTGCATAAAGATGATGTTATTCTATACTTGCTCCAGCCTGAAACATCCTCAGCATACAAACATATGGTCAAATATAACTAGATTATTAGAGGGGAAAGGGGGCATTTATATGGTGAAAAAAAACAGAAGGCTTCATGGCTACTGAAAAGAAATAAACATGATTATGGAAAACAGATGGTAGCATTCACAATAAATATTTGCAGGCTTGCAAGTGAATCATTTATGCATTTGTTTAATTGAATTTTGAAACGGCAATATTGTTCAATTTTTTAAATTATTATTGGCAGTGGGTAGGAAAATTAGCATGAGCAGCATAATTAATCATGGGAAAAAACTGCATTTTTCAGTTTACCAATTGCGATATGTTATTAGCTAATGAATTCATACATTAAGGGGTGGTATATTTAAAGGAGCAATCACTGCAAGTCTAGAAACCCACAACATCCAATAAGAAACTTGCATTCAAATAGTTGATTAGAAAATCTAATTTGATGTCTGTGATTTTTCTAGACTTAAGCAATGCAAACAAATATAATGTATAGTAGTATAGGTCTGGGACCTGTTATCCAGAATTCTCGGGACTTGGGGGTTTCCTGATAAGGGATGTTTCCGTAATTTGGATCTTCATACCTTAAGTCTACTAGAAAATCGTTTAAACATTAATTGAGATTAATTATATCTTAGTTGGGATCAAGTAAAAGGTACTGTTTTTTTTTATTACAGAGAAAAAGGAAATCATCTTTAAAAATTGAGTTATTTGATTATGGATAATGGAGTCTATGGGAGACGGACTTTCTGTAATTCGGTGCTTTCTGGATAACGGGTTTCCATATAACAGATCCTATACCTGTAGTATAAATTATTCATATAACCAAAATATTGTCAGCTACAGAATATACCACTTTTAGGGGGTTATTTATTAAACTCGGTATGCCAAAAACCCGTGTTTTTTTTTTTAGGCAAAATTTTTTTGGGGGATATATTATACCCTGAGGATGGAAAATCCGGCAATCTCAGACCTGTCGGCGTTGCATATAAGTCAATGAGAGAATTCCCAAAGCTATCTAGATCTGCGCTGGGTTTCATGTAATAATCTGAGTTTCTTGTTGGAAAATCCAAAAAAATTGTATGATTTGTTTTTTTTCACGATTTTTGCGGGTTTTTTTCCCTGTAAAAAAAATTTACGGCAAAGTGTATTGATAAATAAAGAGAAAAAAACCTGTGCGGATTTGGTCAGAGTAGTTTTCAGAAATTATTGAGATAAATCTGGACTTTGATAAATGGGCCTCCCTTTTGAGTCCATGTGCATTGTGTATATTAAAAGTCATGGCAAAAAAGCAACAAACAACTAAGGTAGGTTTTAAAGGATAAAACAGCTGTGTTTGCTTCAGAAACACTACTATAGTTCATATAAACAAGCTGCTGTGTAGCAATGGTGGAAATTGGAAAAAAGGCTATATGGCACAGGATAAATAGTGGATAACAGATAACACCATTATGTACTACAGAGCTTATCTGCTGTGTAACCTGAGTCTTTTCTCCTTTGAATGGCTGCCCCCATTGCTACACAGCAGCTTATTTATATAAACTATAGTAGTGTTTCTGAAGCAAACACACCAGTTTTACCAGTGCAGGGCAACACTGCATTATATTTTTATTACTTTAAAAAACTATATATATTTTCATGTTGCTGTTCTTTTAAGGACTTCATGAACGCACTTGTGATTCTTTCACCCAAAATTTTACCCTATTTTGAGGATTTGTAATAAAAGTGTTTTTTGGAACAAGGCCAGCTTAGAAGAAAAATAAAGTCCAATGGCAAAAAAGTTATAGCTTGAAAATGTCACTATGTTTTGGCAATCCTCCAGTGGGTTGACAGCACAGAGTTTTATCTATGTTATGCCACAAGTATGTCAGGAGAAACAAGTTCCACTTGGCGTATTCTGGGTATCTGCCACTGATGCATTTGGCAGGTGGCAGCGTGGGACTGAAGAATCAGCAAAGTACTTCAAAGGAGTTTCCAAAGAACAATATCATTTCTGCTACAAAGCTGATGTGAGTGTTGCTTAGTACAAGAGTCTTATATCATAACAGTACATACTACAGAAACCATTGAGCTGCTGTTAAGCTTCATAAGGAGGAGAAGGCAAATAAGGAATATAGCCCATTTCAAATTGTATTGCACGAGATGACATTAATTTGTATGCCTGATGAACGATGGAAGGAGTGGATCTATCCAATTCTTTTATATGATTGCATGAAGCTGGAGTGTGCCCATAATATTTATTATCACATTCAATCTCAGTCGGAAACTTTATATAGGACTTTGTCCTATTTTATAGGACTATTTAGACTGACCTTGCATTTCATTGATTTATTGGACCACATCCATTGAAGTTAGGAAGGTATGACAAGGGGTACAGCTTCCGATGTTCTGGCTAGATCAAGTTGCTATAGGTTTCTGTACTACTACTATTTTCTTTTTTTTTTGGGGCTGATATTTTTATAGGATCCGTTTCCTTGTATTGCTGTACTACTTTGTGTTTTACAGTCTTTTACCATTTATTATTCTTATTCTTGACCATTTTTCCATTTGTGTAGGAGTCATGATTCTGCTGTTAATTTGAGAATGAATTTCCCAGATGGTTGAGACTATAAGGGTGGTGACGCTAAGATTATAAATCTAGAATGTATATCACCGGCAGGATGGCATTCGGAGAGCTTTGTTTTCCGAAGTCGCCCGAAGTTTCCTCGTGAGGCCAGCCCCAGTGGTCAGGGGCCCCCATAAAAGTTAAAAACAACTTCACTGGTGGCCAGCCTCCCCCCAGCAAGTTAAAAACACATTGGTGGCCAGGGTCCCCCCTGCAAGGTATAAAAAATGGTGGCCAGCCCCCCCATTAAAAGTTAAAAAAAATAGAATTTTTATTTTAAAAATGGTGGCCATGGCCCCCCAAACAAATTAAAAATACAATTTGTGGTCAGGGGTGGATAAAAAATGGTGTATAGGGGCCTATAGCGTATTAAAATAATACATTGGTGGATTAATAAAATTTTAAAAAAGTTCAGCAGAACTTACCTGTGGTTCTTCTTCCTTGTCCTTGACAACTTCGTGGGTTTCTTTAGTTTCTTTTCACGGCTCCAGGACTTCAACTTTGGGTATTTTCGCAGCTTTGGGTCTTTCCACGGCTTCGGCTCCGTTCCCAGCTTCGGGTCTTTGGCACTTTGGCTCTGTCAAGGGGGGACCAGCTAATTTAAAAAGGGCAGCACAGCCCTTTAGGCCCGGGCACGGTTTGACTGTATCCCTTGTGCCCCCCCTGATGGCAGCCCTGCTGCTGGACCTGCTACCATAGCTCTGGGCTCTGCCCCTGATCATTAAACTGATGATGTCTGTGACAGGGCCCCTCCCTCTCCATGATGTTAACAGCTGGTTGGCGTCAAATAAGGGGGGAATTTGGACTTCGGTGAATGCAGATTTTTAAGGGTGGGTTAGGTTTGGGTGTGACCCACCCATTATTATTGTGTAATGCAAAAATAAAATTTGCTCCAACTGTACATTAAATAATTCAGTCAAGATTTACTAGAATATTTGAAAGAGGGTTTCAGTGGTGTTCAAAATATCTTACATCATTCTCAATGGTATTAAGATATGCAATTAAAAAAATATGTTGCTTGTACTAAAATACAGCTTGATGCAACTTTCCAAAGACAACACAAGTAATCAATATGTCAATTTAGTCCCTATAGGTCAGGGGTGCCTAGACTTTGTTACCCTGGGATCTACCCTCGACACCTGGCCCCCATCAGGACATCTACCATGATAAAAATAGTGGGCCATCTACCGTACGGCTCAAGAACGAGTATCCCAAGCCCATAAAATGGGTACAATACCACAGTACTACACTAGAAATAAAGACTTTTCTCAATTGCTTTCCATTTCTACTGTTTCCCCAAAATCTAAGTTTAAAGATTAACGTTCCTGTCTCTAGAGTTTATTTTTCCCATTTATTTATGCCACTATCTGCCTTTTCATCCATTCTTCATTTAGCATCAGCAGCGGCCAGATTGAAAAAAAAAAGTGTGAGCAATAGAGAAAGACTGAGAGGGAAGGAGTGACAGAAGACAGGAGAGAGATGGGAGAAATGACATTTGGATGCGCGCAGTGCTTAGCGCCAAATTAATTAATACACCCTTTCTACTTTCCCTCTTCAGCTCTGGCTAATGGAACTGTCCCCTCTTTATGCATCTGATCAATGTACTTTGGCAGCCCCCGCTTTCCAGCTGTGCAGCAAGTGACCCAAAATCCATTGTGGTGCAAGGAGTTTTGTGCCCACTTACAATAACTTAGTGCCCCACACAGGCATGAGCAGGGAGGGCAAACCTTTGAGCCGGGATCTCCAGCTGTGCGAAAGTCAAATCTGCCAGCAGGAAAAGAGCAAAATCTGCTCCGTCCAGGACCCCTTTAATTGGGGTGAAGAGAGCCTTGGGGGGCCCTGCTGGGCTCACAGGTGAGAAGGCTCTTGATAAAGAAGGGGGACTCCTTGGTTGCGGAGTTGCTGTTTCTCTCCTGTCCTTACGCATGACGTCAACGGAGGTGCACGCTTGTCTGCAGGAACTGGTCTTTCTGCCAGTGACATGGAGTACCAGACGGTCTGGACAAACTTTAACTCATCTCCTGGGTGGGCACAGGACCTGGTGCCGATGCACCCCCTGCATATCTGCCACTGCCGCTCACTTACTCTTATACTATCTCCAGTCCAGGAAGTTGAGGTGGCCATCTTTACTAAGGAACCGTGCATCCCCTGTGGAATGCACGGGCCTTCACCAGCAGTGGAAGCGGTAGCAGGATCCTTCAAGACTCTTCCATGTCCCCCCCTCTCTGGTCTAGGCAGCTGGCAGGTCACAGTCTACCAGGAACATTACCGGGATCTACTGGTATACTGTGATTGACGTCCTGGCCACCCCTGCTACAGATACACACTAAGGAGCAGATTTATAAAGGGTTGAATTTCGAGTTCATGGGAGTTATTTGAAACTGACTGACGAAGGGGTCCGCCCCAGAAACGTTACATCACTGATGTGAAATAAATACGCAGAGGTTCGCCCCTCTACACCTGCTTTCGTGTGTTTGGTAAAGTATTGTAAGTTATATACAACTCCCATGAACTCCAATGAACTCAAAATGTGACCAATTGCAATTTATTAAAAAAATGATGATTTTTGAAACTTGGGTCATTGGAATCTACCAGCAAACTTCTTGGAACAAAATACGAATGTCAGAAAGGCAGCAAACAACTGATCCCAGGACATCCCCCATAGGCTAAAACAGCAATTCGTCAGGTTTAAGGTGACAAAAAGTTGAATTCGAGTTCCAGTGTATGCCAGTGTATGATAAAATCACATTTTTAACAATTCCCCAGACGAATTTGACAGTTTTGGCCATAAAAAACTCGAAAATTCAAATGCAGGAATTTAGATTGTAGTAAAGCCAAAACACAAAACTTATTTCAGGTCAATGTATATACCCATATAGATAAGACTATACTATAGATATGGAAACATTGTGTATTTCATTGCACTGAACCAATTGCTTCACCAATAGGAAAACTCTACTAACCCATTTAAAAAATGACAAAAAAATGCAGGATTCAAGGGTGTTGCACTGTACATGCAAGCATTTCCCTACACAAATCTGCATCTATCTGCATTAGACAATTCAATGCATAATTGTTATCAAGCTCTGCTGGGGTTTGATCCTAGAACCTTCTGGTTGAGAGCAGCCATTTCCTTTTCATCTGGGTCCCAGCATGCTCATTGGTGGGTTGGGGTCAGCCAATCAGGGCTGACCCTGCCCTATATAAGCCAAGCCCTCCTCACATCTGTGTCTAAGCATTGGCCTTACTTGAGCACAGAGACACTGTCCCTGGCTCCTGTGATTCTAGTTCTGTTCCTATCCTGTTCCTCTTCCAAACTCTTGTCCTTCCCCTGGTCTGGTTCCTGCTCCTGACCTCCTGCCCCAGTCCTCCTTGTCTCACTCCATCCTGACCTGGTTCTACACCTGCACAATCTTGTTCTGTCCCAGACACTTAATTCTGCTTTACGTCTGTCTACCAAGAGTTTTTGTCCCTCTCCGTCCCCACCCCATCCAGTGCACTGCCCTGCCCCAGTCCTCACCCTGATCCTGTCCCTCTATCTTCTCATGTGTCCTGTGTGCACAACAGTTCCTGCCTGAAAAGACTTACCCCTTCCCTAACTTCTTCCCTTTTGCATCCCATACCTTTCCTTGACAATTATCTTCCAAAGAAATACATTAATTGCAAAGGAAACTGGCCTGTGTTTTGTTGGACATGTGCAGAACTTAAAGTACCATTAAAGCCTGTTTTAGGTTGGTAAATGCAACCTCATTTCAACCTCATTTCAACCTCATTTCAATTCAATGTGGAGGTGATTTGTGGTAAGTTATCAGTGGGTGCCATTAGAACCACATTGACAACCGCCTTGGGCAAGTCACCCATTATACAGTACATTGCCTAATGAACAGGGGTTCTTTGTCAAGTGTGACAGCGGTTTACATTTACATTTCTATTTAGCCCCATGAATGTTGGGGTTTTACATGAGGGTAAGAGTAAGAATTGACAAATATTGTAAGAAACTGAAAAAAAAAGTTGAACTAGTTTTTCAAACCACTTTCTAGTTGCTAGGGAAATGTCTTTGACAGTCACACTAGAAGATAATAAACATCCTGATTGATAAGTAAAGTAATTCTAAATTATAAAATCAAAAGAAATAGTTGAAATGTAACTGAAATGCTATCTAATCAATACCATTTCAAAGACCATCTATAAGTGATTTTCTTTTCCTGCTTATTGATGCATAAAACAAAATAGATGAAAGATGATAGATCTGGAAAAGAGAAAATTTTTCATTAAAGTTGCCATTTAAAAGTTAATATTATGAAACAAGGGGGATTTAAAAAAATTACAATAAAATAACATTGAAATATCTGCAAAATTAAACAATAAGTAAAGTAATTCTAAATTATAAAATCAAAAGAAATAGTTGAAATGTAACTGAAATGCTATCTAATCAATACCATTTCAAAGACCATCTATAAGTGATTTTCTTTTCCTGCTTATTGATGCATAAAACAAAATAGATGAAAGATGATAGATCTGGAAAAGAGAAAATTTTTCATTAAAGTTGCCATTTAAAAGTTAATATTATGAAACAAGGGGGATTTAAAAAAATTACAATAAAATAACATTGAAATATCTGCAAAATTAAACAATTTTGTCCAAATAAAGTTTTCTGTTTTTTTTTTAAATTGATGTAGATAAAAAAACGGGACTTTGGCCAAATCCAACTGATTTTCCTATTTTGACAGCTTATATAGAAGGCTCTAAAGTTATTTTTTATGTGAAAAAAAGAGGTTACGTACCTTATTTTTCAATCCCTTAAATGCACATAATCACTCAAACATTTTGATCTGTGCTGTGAATTGTTCAAACATTAAAACCAATGATTAGGTAATCGGGTTTTAAAAAACACCTGGAATAACAGTGAATATGTTTTGCTTTCTTGCGGCAGTGGAACAGTAAGTTAAGCATCTGTCAAAGAAGAGAAGTCAGTAAGTGGTTACTACCAGTATGGCATTTGACCTTGGAACATACATAAAATAAATGTGGAAAAGCTGTTAAAAATTGTTGTGTTGGCTGCATATGGCTGTATACAGTGATGGACCACTGTCTGGCCATTCAGCTGTTGTTTACCGGTAACTATGAAAGAAAATCAAAGCCTATAAATGATGTATCAAGCATACAGCTCACTATACCAGCCCTGAGGTAGCTATAAATGATGTAAGGTATGAAACCTGTTATTTAGAATGCTCAGGACCTGGTGTTAAGATAAGGTGTCTTTCTGTAATTTAAATCTCTGTACCTGTAGTCTGCTAAAAAATCATTTAAACATTCATTGAACCCAATAGGATTGTTTTGGCTCCAGTGAGGATTAATTATATCTAAGATGGGATAAAATACAAGGTACTGTTTTATTATTACAGAGAAAAAGGAAATCATATTTAAACATTTGATTTATTTGATTAAAATGGAGTCTATGGGAGATTGCCTTCCTGTAATTTGGAGCTTTCTGGATAACAGATTTGATGCCTGTATCCAGGCCCGGGCCAGGCCGGCCATCCCAGGAAATCCGGCTGGCAAGCCCCGCCCCTGGCTGACAATCCCCGCCCCTGACGCTCGTGTGAGTGAAGAGACGGATGGGGAGTGAAGGACAGTGAAGAGACGGACAGTGAGGGAGGGGGTGAGTGACGGAGGAAGGGGACAGCAATGGAGGGGAGGGAGAGCAACAAGAGAGAGGAGGGTTTGAAGAGGTAAAAAAGTAAGACTGAGAGGTGTGGACTAGGGTTAGGCAGAAGTTTTAGACGTAGCAGCCCAGCACCACCTGTTATTGTGCCCTAGGCAGCTGCCTCTTCTGCCTACCTCTAGTTCCGGCCCTGCCTGTATCCTATGCATATAACTCACTCTACCAGTAGTAGCAACCATGAGTAGCAATCTCATACTCTGGCATTGTAAAGGGTTACCATGGAAACATTTGGTTTTGGTCCACAGAGAGACCCTTAATTAGACACTACCGCAGGGGGGCAATGCAAAGGTGATATCCATATTTGCCTTCAGAGACAATTTGGAGTTCCACCATTTGGGTAAGGATGTTGGACCAGTCAATCCATTTGAAATGTTGATCAAGGAAAGGAGCTGTCATCCTAGAGCTGCAGGGGGGACAGTTATGTGAAAATATATTATTATAGCAAAGGATCCATATCTCTATAGGCTTCACATCATAACTGACATATTCATTATGAGAAGATCACAGACTTCCCAATGATACCAAACAGGGCCAGCACATACCCACCAGTTAGGAGGGATGGTTCCTGGGGGACTGTAACATGAGAATGGTATCATTCTGATCTCCCACATATGGATCACCCCATGCCCCTATTTCAAAATCTCATTTTAATATAGGTTAATGGCAAGTCCCAATATTATATTACAGAAAACTGGCCTAAAACCGACAGGTGGTTATTAATGGCATGGTTTTGGGCACTCCTACCTCATGCATAAGGCAATATAATTAATAATACAATTGTGAGATCTGTGTGTATTTCTTGCACATTGCAAAACTACATATTAAGGAGCTAACTCAATAGCTGTAGATCTCTGTGTTGGGATTTACAAGAATATGGTTTTCACATAACTAAACTATTTTATTTATGAGATAAAAGTAGAAACCCTTGATTGTTTCTTTCTCCTTTCTCTCTATAGAAAGATCCTTTAAAAACTATTTTATTATAATGCAATTCATATTACTGGTTCACATTTCAGTTATGTGTATATTTTAATAGTCAAAGTTTCTCTCTACCATGCCTCAGCCAAGGTTTCTTATCTCTCCTTCTCTTATTGTTAAATCAGCTACAGGCAAGCAGCACCCAGTCAGTCAAATAAAGTATGTGTGGGAGATGACAGGATGCAGAACTATGCTGCTTAACTCTATATTAACTCTATGGGGTATATTTATCAAAGAGTGAAGTTAATAGTGAAGTTCCGCCACTAGAGTGAAATTCCGCCACTCTCCATTCATTTCTATGGGATTTTTATAGGCGTATTTATCAAAGGGTGAACTTTCACTTTCACCCATTGATAAATACGCCTTTCAAAATCCCATAGAAATGAATTGAGAGCTGCGGAATTTCACTCTAGTGGCGGAACTTCACTCTTTGATAAATTTACCCCTATGTATTGACCCTGCCATAAAGCAAGATAAGAATAATCCCAGAAAATGTCTTCTTCTTTGTAAGCATAAGATGTTATATCTTTTTCATCTAAACAAAAACAGGGTTGATCACAACATAAAATGTTTACAAGGTTAGTCCAAATAGGTTCAGCTGACAAATATCTAAATGAAGATTGATATGCAGCAGTGTTCTGTGTGACTTGGCAATAGCAAGAAATTTCTTATTTGTTTTCTTACGTAAATGTATTTTCCCTCCTGAAGAAAGATATATTTGTACCTTTCCAAACAGGTTCAATATAATGTGTTATAGTCTCTGCTACTAAAGAACAAGTGTTTAAACCACATAGTTGCAGGTAAAAGTACCTTCTAATAGTATCTAATTTAGTTTTAAGTGGTATACTGCATCATAGGTGCGTGGTCTCTGTCAAACTGACAAGTCAAATGCGATTAAAACAGCATGCAGCCAAAAAGACAATGGTTTCTTTAACAACATTTTAAGCATGGGGTGTTTAATGGCCCAGTGTGCTTTTCTGGCTATGTATTTGTAATGTAATCCTTGTGTACTAAAAAAACTATTTTCTTGTTGCAGCAAGGGATAAGATCTTATTTCTTAGGTACTTTACACACCATAAATTGTCATTATTCAGTTGATAAGCTCAGCTTGCCACTATTCACAGCACATGAGCTATTCCAAGACACACAAAAAATGCTCTAAGTACCAAAAAAAAACATCAAAAAATTACATTATTTTCAATAGCCTCATAACATACATGGATCATTTCTTCATAATATACAGGGACACCACCATTCAGTGTCCTGTAATCATAGGAGGAGGGTGATATTATTTGTTTGGGAAGGTTAATAAGGTTACCTAGATGTGGGATTGTAATTGTTTATTAAAGCATGACTGGAATTCTCTCTTCTTCTCTAATTATGATGTAAACTTGTGTGTCCACCATGAAGTCCTCCAATTGTCGTTGAAATACACCTCCCAGCATATATACTGATTATTAAAGGGTTTGTTCACCCTTAAAGGAGAAGGAAAGCTACCAAGGCAGTTTATTGCCAATAGATTAGCCACAACAGCGCAAGCTAGAATGCTAATTTATTAGAATGCTTTTCCATACCTGAGTAAACAGCTGTAGGCACTGTTTAGGATAACAGCTGCCATATTAACTTGCTGTGACATCACTTCCCACCTGAGTCTCTCCCTGCTCTCTTACAGCTGCGAGAGGAAGAGGAGGGAGGGGGAGAGGAGGAAACTGAGCATGCTCAAGCCCTAGCCCTGAAGGTTTAAGCAAAAAACAGGAAGTCTGATACAGAAGCCCATGTGTACACAAAAGAAAGAATGAAATGTGGTGTTTCTTTTGACAGAGGACTCAGAGCAGCATTACTTTGAAGGTTTACTTGTGTATTCATATAGACCTTTCTGATAAAGCTTACTTCGTTTTGACCTTTCCTTCTACTTTAAATTAACTGTTAGTATGATGCAGCAATTGATAGTCTATGACAATTTGCAATTAGTTTTCATTTTTTATTATTTGTGGTTGAGTTATTTAGCTTTTTATTCAGCAGCACTCCAGTTTGCAATTTCAGCAATCTGGTTGCTAGGGCCCAAATTACCCTAGCAATCATGTATTGATTTAAATAAGAGACTGGAATATGAATAGGAGAGGACCTGAATAGAAAGATGAGTAATAAAAAGTAGCAATAACAATACATTTGTAGCCTTACAGAGCATTTGGTTTTAGATGGAGTCAGTGACTCCCATTTGAAAGCTGGAAAGAGTTAGATGAAGAAGGCAAATAATTTAAAAACTATATAAAATAAATAATGATGATCAGTTGAAAAGTTGCTTACAATTGGCCATTCTATAACATACTAAAAGTTAACTTAAAGGTGACCCACCTTTTTTATGAAAATATATTTAGGTATTGCATAAGGGCACTAATTTTTGTTATGCAAACACATATTGTTGTATACGGCTCCATAAATTCAGAACAAGTGCTAAGCTCCTTGGTCACAGCTCAATCTTCTGCCTGTAGCAGCCACCGTTGGCTTCAGGAGGAGCCCTCAGCTACTCAGATTCCACCAGGTCTTAAAGTTGAGAGGAGCCAAGTATATGTTCTGAACAGGTAAAGGGGCATGTACGTTGACAAGGTTTGATGGAAGACAGCACCAGGATCTTATGGATTAATGATAAAGCGTAGTTAGGCAGGCCAGGGTCGGTACAGGTGGAGGTCAAGAATAGTCAGGCAGGCAAAAGTTCAGACAGGCGGGGATCAAAACCAGGATAAATACAGACAAATCACACCCAGTAAATTAATCAAATTAGACCTTACAACGGGCCGCGCACACCATAAGAGGAGAAACATGTGGAGGGACCAGATCAGCGCGGCAGGTGTCCCCGCTGGTCCCCTAGACCACCAGGTAACCTTACACATATGATATATCATCCCCATAATGAAACAAAAGAAGCTTTTAATTTGCTTCCTATTGAAACTATAATGATTTCTTGTCATAGCATATTCTCTATAGGTTGTAAAAATGCTCTAGAAAAAAACACATGCCGCTCATTTCCTACTCACATTTTTTAAATGGAGAAGTGTAAATGCACATTACACTAAAGTTGGGTTTTATTTTGGAGCTGTGTATTTTAGCAGGCCTATAAGCAGGGACGATCCTGGTCCCCACGGCATTCACCTTTTCAGCGCCGGAGGGGGTCAGGGGGGGTCCATGCCGCTAGTCCAGAGAGTGCAGTTGCAGACCTCCCTCCTAAAGACCACCCTCCTAAAATTGCTGCCCTGTTAGAAATGTAAAAAATTCCTGATATATCCATCTTATTTTACTGGCATTACCCATCAACTGGAGGCAACATTGATGCAATTTTGACTTCACTTAAATTAGCTATTGCAGTGTCGTTGTTTCTCCCTAAAGCTATATGTATACCTATGTTTTATTTGTGACTGCAGTCATTACGAATGCTCACACAGAGGCACATTGTACTCACTTTCATAGACTTGCACTTAAATTATGCTGAGTACTCTAACTGCAGCTGAGTGGGGGTAGACACTAGTCACAGAGTTAGAATATTCTGATTTCAATGAACAGTGTGGGTACATGGTGTCCCTGTGGGCACTCACACCCAGTTTTATTTGTGAGCAATCAGAAAAGCTGCCGATACATTAAAAAAACAGACAACAAGGCGTAACCCTGATATTCTTGTAGCTTACTGTACTGTATATATTTTTTTTCTTTTGTTAATCTTATGTTCTTTCTTTCTTAACCCTCATCAGATTTGCTTCATTTTGTTCTACTTTAATTTCCCATGGAAAGTTTTAGAGTAGACGAGAGAGGGCATTTTCCCTGTTTACCAGTATCAGAGAGACCACTGTGAATTGAAGAAAACAATTGTGCAAAAAAAAAAAAAAGAAGAAGAAATAAAAGAAGATGCTGTTGTTGAACTTCCAGCTGTGGTTGGGGCCCCAGCTTTCTTGCATTACCAGGGTTCCCTTTCCTCCAACTCCAGCACAGAATGTGCCAAAAAACAAGAATGAATAATTCAAAACGATTGAAAACAAAAACATTAAACATTTCCCAAACCCGAGGTCAAATCTAGACTATCAATGTCTCATTCTGTCATCCTTTACAAAAGTTCAAGCTCATGTAATATTTCTGCCTTGGAACAGTTTAGAAAGCTCAGCGATCCCTTGAGTTCTGCTGTCTCTCCTTATTATTGTAACTATGCAGACTCACTTTGTGGTTTCATCTTGCTTGTTGATATACCAGTTTTCACTTTCTGATCTCTGTCGGTTCAAGTGGTTCCCAGTTCCTTGATGAAAATCCTGGCTCAGGTACATTTGACTGCAATAACATAAATAAATATAAACATGAATATTTCCTGAGTGACTATAAAACTATATAGTATCAAAACTATAAATTCATTAGTCTTCAAAAATTCTAATAATTTAACATTTGAAATTTACAATCTTTAAAAGACAATTCAGTAACAGAATGACATTCATTAACTTCTGTTCTACAAAATAAGCAACATTTGTTATACTGAAATATTTTCTAGTTATTTCTAATGTGGAGTATAGATTTAATGATTCTTTTACTCCTCCCAAGGAATTAGCACTTCCTCATTTGGAATTCTTATCTGGGAGATCAGCAACTGGTGTAGCACTATTATAGAGATTGTTTTTCTAGATTTACTTTTAAGGGATGCATCTGTGGCCAATCCTGAGATGTTTTTGCAAACTAAGGGGGTTATTTGCTAAAACTTGTTTTTTTATATTTTACAAGAAACTCAACCATCCACGAATTTGCCTAATTTATTAATAATTGAACTTTCATATATTTTTGAGTTCATAGGCTTAAAAACTAAGATTTATTTATTTTTAGAGTCAAAAACCAGTGTTAAACAACCCCAAAACACCCTAAAATTATGAAGGCAAAAAACATCTTCAAATGCCATTGACTTTTACACGAATTTGACAGGTTTTAGCTGGAGTATTTTAGGATTTTGATGTTTTGCTGCTTTGGGGCATAATACATCTCTCATCCCCAATTTGAGGGCTTTTTTTTCTCTAAGGGGTTATTTACTAAACCTCATTTTTCTGGTCAGGGTTTGAGGGACAAAAAAAACTTTAGAGATTTATTATACCCGACACTGCAAAA
Organism: Xenopus petersii; assembly: GCA_038501925.1. Taxonomy (NCBI): domain Eukaryota; kingdom Metazoa; phylum Chordata; class Amphibia; order Anura; family Pipidae; genus Xenopus; species Xenopus petersii. The sequence continues at coordinate 36,877,276 of CM076682.1, read as the reverse complement.
AGTGAAAATCTGAAAATTCGCCATCTCTAACCTGTCAATGCCATGTACAAGTCAATGGGAGATGTCCCTTTTACAATTTGAAGATATTGTGATCTGTGCTAGGTTCTGGGTTTTTGGGTAATAATCTTAAAAAATCAAGCAATTCGGTCGTCAAATCCGAATAATTCATAGGATGCTACCCCCTGACTTGGAATCCACTACCCTAGTGCAATTTACTCATTAGAAACTTTAGCCGACACATCTTAAGCTCCAAGGGATAAGTTCATGGTAAAATGAAGATGTGACCCCAGTTTCACCATCAAACCAAACCCTCTCTTCAGTTTAGAACTTGAGTTAGAGTCCCTCACTGCTACTGTGATGCTAGCTGAGCTGTCTAAAACTCCAAGGGTGAAAGCCCCCAGAACAGCAAACCCTTTGTTCAGTTTAAGGGAGGAAACACAATTATTCTGTCCCCCAACTAAAACTAATAAATCACAGAGAGGAAAAGAAAGCCCAAAGCTTTTTACATATAAAAAGAAGCACACAAAAAAAGACAGCTCTACATCATCTCTTATGGTATTCCACACATGCAATGGAACTGGTATTGTGTCTACAGCACTAACTTAAAATGTGTAAAACTTCTTTGTTGAATAGTGAATAAATAAAAAGGCCAAACTCCTCTGACATTGGCTATATAGTCTTGCTCTGGTTCATGGTAATAATCCAGATATAAAGGGCTGTTGCTCCTGCTCTTTAGAAAAGAGCAAGTACTATGTTTGCTTTGCAGAGAGAAAATATAGCTATATATATGTATATACACAGAATATGAATTATGTTATCTATTAAAAAGTATATTAGAAGGCATAATCCTTAAAGAACTGACAAAATCATGAAACCATTAGGAGTTACTCTTGACCTGCTCCTAACCCTACACATATTTCCCAAAGTAGATAAAGAAACAGCCCAAAAAATAGCTGCCAACTACAACAAATATTTGCTGAAATATTACCAAAGAGAAAATTTAACTTAATCTCTAGCATTAGAACTGAAAACACCCAGATAGTATCAAGAAATTTAGCCCAGAACATTAGACGAGACCATTAGTATGGAAAAACGATAAATTAGTGTGGTTCCTCCTGTCCCGATGAATCATGTTTTGGATTGAGAGTTTCAAGTACTCAGATCTCAGATTCTTCCAACTTCTTTGGTGGTGTAAGCTTTATTTCTTTTATATTTTGTGGCCTGACCTTGGAACTTCGGCAGGTTATGTTAAAAGTTCACACTTTAAAATAAAATATTAAAAGGGGTGAGTATAGGCTGGAGTGCTACATCAATTCTGCATCATATAATTGTATAAGGGGACAGTATATTATAACTGGATCTTTAACTGGATCATTGTCTCTTTGTGCAAAAGCCGCAATGTTCTTTCTAAGTAAAGTGTGTAGTGTTGCAACACTGGTGATTATGTCTTTGTGAAATGCCATGAGAAATGCTTGAAAATGCCCACTCTTGGAACTGCCACCAACTTGTAGACCAGTGACCTTGGCTGTTGCTCCCAGTGGCCTCAAAGCAGATGATTATCTTTTAATTCCTGCTTTGGAGAAAGTTTTAGTTGCATAAAAACCAGATGTACTGCCAAACAGAGCCTCCTGTATGACGTACTCCACATAGGCGCTACCAAATGGACAATCACAGCACTTATTTCACACCACCCAGTCAAATTTTTTATACTTTTGTTGCTCCCCAGCTCTTTATCTGATTGTGGCTCAGAGGTAAAAAAAAAAAAAAAGTTTGGGGGCCCCTGCTGTAGACCCACAACTGAGAATCAGCAAAAATAATCAAGTAAAAACTCAGCACAGTTGTTTTTTGAGTTCTAGTTACACAATGCATTCTCTAACTAGGGCTATATAGAGTACTTTGCATTGCAGACTACTGCTATGAACAGTGTTTCTTGGTAATACGGGGTGCCGATGGCGGAGCTCACCACAGCACGGCGTCTCGTTGTTGGTCGCTAGCTCTCACGAGACTTCGCCAACTCGCCCGAAGATTCTGACAATGAAAGCAAATGAATCATGTGCAGAGTCCTGACCAAAGTATACTGAAGGATGCATTTTGCAATTTTAATGCAGCTTTATTTCTGCATACAGTGCGATACACACAGTGGGTGTGTAGACAAGTCCTACGCATTTCGTGCCCTTATACCAGGCACTTCCTCAGGGTACAATGTGCATCATGTGTGAGAGTATTTAAAGAATATTAAATAGTACTGCTATGAATCTCCTAAGGCTGTTGGCTCATCTTTTTACGCCCCTACCCATCACCCATGTTGTTCTGGCTTAGGAACTTCAACGACTTTGCTCTAGTTCGAGAGATACTAAATTAACAGGAGGCAGAGATAAAGACAGTAATTTTGGTTCTAAAATGTTCATGCTATATTTACCGTTAGAATGTATAGATTTGCAACTGAAATTATACCTTGGATTTATTGTAAAGATCTCTTTTATCCATTGGATTTAAAGAATACAGAATAAGCTTGTAACATTATCTAACGAAAAAGCACATGGGAACTGGGTTTTTTTCCAACTTATAGGGAAGTTTTTATTGAATGCACCTGATTTTTTAGTTACTTTTCGTATTCCCATACACTCCTTTAATGAGAAACAGCCCTGGTGTTCTTTTCCCGATTAGATTGCCGAGGTACACATCTTTCACGCATATCAATCTATGCCGAGGACATGAAGAAAGAAACATAATTGAGACCTTTTGTTCTATTCATTTTGTTAAACACATGTGGCATTTCATAACAATTAATTTGCATAATTTCCTTGGAGCATCTGACATGAAAGTCTAACCATTTAGAATCCAGTAAGTGCAATATAAATATATACAGTATATAAACATAAGTGGCAGTTTATTAAACAAAGAATATTACATCTGCACACTGCCTTGGCGCAAAGTTTATGGAAAAGGGTTCAATTCCTCCAGTCAGGGAGATGGCTACATACAAATCAAAGCCTAAAGGACTGTTACAAGATGAAGTTGTATATGAAAGAACAGAACACAATGTTTTGAACATAGTAATAATGAAAGTATAGGCCAGGTTCATTTCTGTTGGCCTGTCTACCTCCTTCTTGTCTGATGAGCAAACAAAGCTAGGGTTTTTATTGCTTATATAATATACTTGTCTTGACTTGTACTTGAGAGAGAGAGAGAGAGAGAGAGACAGAGAGAGACAGAGAGAGACAGAGAGAGACAGAGAGAGACATTTGATCACCAATATACCCACAGAAAAGAGAACATGTTGTGTGGCAATTAATACTTTTGAGCAGTTAATCCGTATGGAGTGCCTTATTCTTGTATACAATATTTTTTTCTAAACAACAACTCTACTAGTACTACTACTTTGCCAAATAATTCGCAAAACCGCAAAAAAATTAGAGATATGGCAAAAAATACACAAAACGCATTGGAGTCAATGGCTGTCAAAAACTTTGCTGCAAAACCATGGCAGGCGAAAAAAATTAGCTCAATACTACTACTTTGTTTTCTTATACGCCGGGTCTATAAAAGCAGCACAAAAGCTCACCAATGCATGTCATAGCTGAATGTTTTTATGTCATGCAAACAGGTGCGCTCCAGGCTGTTTTGCCGCCTGAGGCAGCATTTGAAATGCCGCTCCCCCCTGCCCATCGTGCTTACCTTAAAAACGCCGATTGGGGTCCCGGAGGAGCTGCATCGCTAGCGCATAGAGTGAAATGACGCTCTCTGCGCTAGAAAACACGTAAATTTGGATCTTAAAGCTACAAGGAGCGGCTTTTTGCTGCCCCTTGTTACTTCTGGGGAGATGCAGTCTGAGGCAAGGTACTCATGGCAGAAACGCCCCTGCATGCAAAGAATACTCTATTATTCAAAATTTCAGCTATGAGCAGAAATACTAAAACCTTGACATCTGGTACAGAATGAAAAGTCACCTTGATTTAATGCTGGATTTTGAATAAGGATAATTTAATACAATCCACCTTGTTAAAATGATGATCCTGATCAAATTTCTAAAGCAGAAAACTTTTCAAATTCCATCCATAATTCCAAATATAACATTATAAACATTTGCATATGTGTACAGTGTTATCTTTATACTAATGCCCACGTACAAATAATGGGAATAATGTACTATTTGCTGCGAATTACAGGAATTAAAAGTCACTGTGACTACATGAAAGTACAAGACTACAGCCCGTGTGCTTTTATACAAAGTCATTATGAGGACTTTTTTACTACATAAGTAACAGTACAGGAGAGAATTGCCTGTCTTTGGCCTACTTTCCAACATCAGAATACACAGTATAATGAAAACACTGATATTTCACATTGCCCTTTTGGCCCCTCTAAACTCCAGGGTTCTCCTAATAAAGAAAACAGTTGGGAGAAAGCTAAACTCAGTGTAAAATTATTCACAATGAGACGGACAGTCTGATACTTATCCGCAAAGAGCAAGATAATAGCAACATGTATCATCATTTATGTAAAAACTGCAGGCAATAATAATACAATAAAAAACAATAAATACAATAATACAATAAAAAACAAGGGCTCCCATATGCAGGGCCGGATTTGTGTCCACATTGCCCAGAGGTCTCACTGCATGTTGTACTTGTATAACTGTGCTTGTGACAAATAAAGAATCTTATCTTATCCTAGCACCTGCAGACTACGCACCCCCTGTGCGCGAGCGCAGGAACGCTGCGTTCCTAATGCGGCTGGGCAGCGTTCTGCCCCTAAAATTTCACTGCCCTAGGCCCGGGCCTTTGTGGCCTCACCACAAATCCATTCCTGCCCATATGGAAGATCATGAACAGAAAGTTGCTGTCAATACATTCTCTAACCAGATTAGGGTTCTAAGTGGTGTGTAAAATCTCTCCAGGATCACATTTGAAGGGGGATCTTTGCAAACTGGCAGCTACCCATAAACTGTGTGGCTAAATGGCAGATGAGATTCAATGATGATAAATGTAAGGGAAAGCACTTCAGTTTGGTACTCTACTCATACCCTTAACCCTTAACTGGACCAAAATAGGGTAGAATTGATGTAGAATTAAAAAAGGGTACTTGTGAAGGGTTTTGTGCTTCGAAGAAAGGCTCCATCGTATGGAATTATATTTCACATTTGGAGCAGCAACTTTTGGAAAATTTTCTCTGAAGTGGTCGACCTGGCACATACATAAGATTCAAGAGAAAATACAAATTCACTAACAGGAGAACTAAAGGTTAACAAAGAAGTAGGCTAGATATGCTACACATTAATTTGAAAATCTCTACTAATCCATAGTGAAACCACACCCCTTCAACAGGAAAATTCTGTGCCTCTGAATGTACCCCCAGTAGCTGCCCAACTTCATGATTCACAACACATACTGTGGGCTGATGTTAGTTAACCAAGCTTAGGGACTGACTCACAATATACTACTGCATATATGGAATGTTTGATTAGTAATTAATTCAGATTCTAACTACAACTCAGAAACCAGTGAAATTTGCATCATCATTTAATATTCAGCCCTGAAGCAGCAGCGTTTATGACATGTGAATTGAATTTTCTGCCTGGTGATTTGTGATGACCCCTAAGCTTAACTTCTCAGCAGCTGCCCAGAGCTCACTGAACATCTGAGTGTCACTGACACTCCCACCCCTGTGCATGACTTTGAAGGCCTGGATCATTACTGTTATAGAGATTCTCAAACTTTAGTCCGGTTCGGTAAGTTCATTATATAAAATACAACATTTCTACCCGTATTTATTTTTAGGGTTAAGTTCTCCTTTAAATTGGCTCTTTCAGCAAGTAGATCTAGAGCTGTTCCTGATTTCAGAATCAGGAAGGAATTGTTTTCCCCTCTGAAGCAAATTAAAGGTAGTTTTTAGTGTTTTATTTCAACTTCCTCAGTATCACAACACATGGATATGTTTCTTTTTCAACTTATGTGAAACTATCCAGCCATTAAAGTTGTAGGATTACAGGGCCACAAGAGCTTACAGTCTAAAGCTATCCTTTAATTATCAAAAACAGCGCAGTTGTTGCCTTGTTTCTCTAAAATATACAATATAAATTATATAAAATTACCTACCAGGCATAATAATGTATATTTGTATGAAACCTTGGAAATCTCAGATTTCCATGGTAGGGTTTACTTTACCTAATAACAGGTTTATCTTTAAGTTGGTCAATTTAACATAACAAAGGAAATTATAGCAGCTGTTCATAAGAGATTATTTATTTACTAACCATTTCTGAATCAGTCTTTAGATTATTTCTTTCTTATTTTATTTCTACAGAAATGGGATCTGTTATCCGGAAAACTTCAATATATTAGGGTAGCAAATCAAGGAAAACAGCAAAGAGCAGAATAACTGCTATTCAATCTTTATTGTGCCTTTCACACAACATGTTTCGGGCAGCAAGTACCCTTTATCCGGAAACCCGTTATCCGGGAAGCTCCAAATTACAGGATGGCCATCTCCCAAAGACTCCATTTTATCCAAAAAAAATCTAATTTTTAAAAATGATTTCCTTTTTTTCTGTAATAATAAAACAGTAGCTTTTACTTGATCCAAACGAAGACATCATTAATCCTTATTGGAAACAAAACCAGCCTATTGGGTTTATTTGATGTTTAGTTGATTTTCTAGTAGAAGTAGTAAGGTATGAAGACCCAAATTACAGAAAGAAATCCATTATCTGGAATAACCCAGCTCCTGAGCATTCTGGATAATAGGTCCCATACCTGTATTATTGTTTGGATAATTTCTCCTTTCCCCTTTTATTTATGAAGGTAACCAGTGTTTTGATATGAATTTAGTCACTACATCTCCTGAATGTATTTATTATTTCTTAAACACTATTTTCAGCCTATAAACATTTGATGATGCTGTCCCCTTAAAACTTTTGAGATAAGAAACACAGCATGGCCCTACACGCCTCATTACTGCTCTGAAGAATGAGAATGCATATGATATTATTTACTGCATTGCAGATGCTTAGAAGTACATTATATTACAGACATATGCAGAGATGTGCTTTCTTTTATGAAATTTAGAGGGGGGGAATATGTATGACTTGCCAAAAGTCTTTATTCTAAATAAGAAAAACACTACAAAGTATTTCTGCAGTTTCACTACATGTGTTTTCACTTTTCTCCACAATCTACCACTGCTATGGAATTTATTTTTGTGTTATTATTAATGCAAAATCTATGAGTGATTTATGCAAGGCAATCAGGTTTAAAAACATACACATGGCTTTATCTAGGATTACATGGCTGTAACAGTTGGGGGCATCATCCTTAATCTGAATTAAAGCAAACGTATGATGCATCAGAATTTGGAAGGATAACATTTACATGTACTGTAACTAATATGATTTCCATTGCATCTCCAATACAGAAAAAAATAATAAATGCCCATAATCTAACAAAGGTGTTTTTTTCATTCCTTTAAACATGATTGCACATTGGCATTTCCAATATGGTATTTTGAGAAGAATTGGCATCAGATCAAAAACTGAGGCAGTTTGACTTAGCAACAATAAAACAGCAACTTCATTCCTAAAATGTGGGACGAACTGTACTAACAATAGTTTTCCTGCTTGATATTTGCTAAAAAAATGTTATTCGGACCAAACTGATACAATTAGTCTATTGATAAGATCAAATAGACCAATTTGACTGTTACGTATCAGTGTCCATATCTTTCAGAGATTCTATATCTCAGGCTGCTAAAAGAATAACTGTTCTTCACCAGTTAGCCATTTTTCTTATTCTATTTGATATTAGTATTGATACTGACGATTATGAACCAAGGATGAGAATTCCTGTGGGATTGCTCTGAATTATATTGATTCAAAAGAATCTATTCTGATCAATCCATAGTGGTGTTATTGAATCTGGTCCTGTGAGTTTGGAAATGCAAATCTATGTATTTAAACTTTTTTAAAATGTTTACAGGGCTGGTTCACCTTTAGGTTAACTCAGAATGTTCTAAAATGTCCTATTTCTATGAACCTTGCAATTAGTCTTTTTTAGTTTTTTAATTATTCACCTTCCTTTTCAGTGGGGGGGGGTCACTGATCCTGACAGCCATTCTATTAATCCCCTCTCCTATTCATATATATATATATATATATATATATATATATATATATATATATATATATATATATATATATATATATATATTCATATATATATATATATATATTCATATATATATATATTCATATATATATATATATATATATATATATTAGATCATTTAAGAGCACTCACGGGTGTTGTGAAGAATACTTTTTTATTGGAGTGTTACAATCTACCCCACATCAACGCGTTTCAGTTCTCTCTGAACCGTCGTTCAGAGAGAACCGAAACGCGTTGATGTGGGGTAGATTGTAACACTCCAATAAAAAAAGTATTCTTCACAACACCCGTGAGTGCTCTTAAATGATCTAATATGCTAATTCCTGAAGTAGCACCCGGGGCTTGATGCTTTGAGGGTGAGTGCCGGTTCTACTACACCATATATATATATATATATATATATATATATATATATATATATATATATATATATATATATTCACACATATATATATATATATATATATATATATTCACATATATATATTCACATATATATATATATATATAAATATATATATATATATATATATAATGTTATGTTCAAGAGAACCAGCACTCCCATATAAAAAAATTCTCATTTATTTCTGTTGCATCAATGTCCAACGTTTCGGTCCTTGTTAGGACCTTTCTTAAGGACCGAAACGTTGGACATTGATGCAACAGAAATAAATGAGAATTTTTTATATGGGAGTGCTGGTTCTCTTGAACATAACGTTATATATATCCTAACCGCGCACCCCAGCTATACAAGCCGCAACAGTGTGTGCGGATACGGTGGAAAACACGAGTGATGTGTGAATAAAACCACTTGACAAAACTGTTGGAGTGCTGGTCCATTTTGAACTGTGGATACTATACCTGTGTCTATACCCCGACTTATGGCTGTTAAATGATTGAATGTGACTTACCAGTATTTACATTTGTAGGCTCGTGGGTTACTCTTTGGCATCCCAAACACCCACTGTATGCTGTGTACTTTTTTGCCCATTTGAATCTGGGTTCTTTGCCTCCCTGTCCCTAACCTTATTTTAAATGCTCCTCTGGACTTACGGTTTTAATTTATTTATTAAAAGTTAAGTTTTATTGTTCCTTGAGTCATCGGATTTAAAGATGGGGTGGTGCAACTTTAAGGGTTAATCTTTTTCTCTTTTGTGTTACTATTTATCCATATAACCCTGCACACCATTTATCTGTTTCTCTTTGATTTAGGGGTGGTGCTCCCTTATTCAGGCTTACTGATATATATATATATATATATATATATATATGTATATAGCAGTCAAATTTATTCATTTCTTTTAATAATTTGTCAACTTTTTAATAAATGTTGATATATATATATATATATATATATATATATATATATATATATATATATATATATATATGTAGGGATGTGAAAATGTAGACACCCTTACACATTACAGACAGGCACATCCCTAGTAATATGGACGCTTAAGTGGGTCCTTATGGGGACCTTGTGCTTATTTAACCCCTGTAGTTCTCACAGTGTCCACCAGATGGCACTGTGTCAGAGTATAAAGGTCTTGGGAACCATGAGGTCTGGGTCCATTACTTTAGCCCAACCAAGCAGGCTGGAAGGGAATTGGTACATGTCGACCCTAGGCGCATTGGCCCTAGTAATTAGATAGCATACTTTTTTATAAATCACTCTAGGGGGCAAATTCACTAACATTTGTAGTTTTGCCAGGCGCAACTTCGCCCCACTACGCCGAACTTCGCCAGGCGTAGTTTCGCTAGCGCTACGCAAATTCACTAAAATCCGAAGTTGCGCACAGGGGTAGCATAAGATTGCGAAGTTGCGCTAGCGTTGATTCGCTAAGTGAAGCGAAGTTACGCTAGCGAAGGCTAATTTGCATACAGCGCCAAATTCAAATTTCAATGGAGGAATACGTATCAGCACTACAAATGGCTAGAAAACCTTCAAAACATCAAATAAAAAATGTATTTTGCCCTACACATGTGCCCACTGTCTAGGTAAGTTGCCATGAGTCAGGAAATGTAGGGGGGAAGGAGGGGAGCCCCAAAACATTTTTCCATTCTTTTTCAGCCTATCACCCATAATGTAGAAAACATGCCAGCGTTTTTTGTTGACTTTTTTTGAAGCAATCCCTATCTACTCTATTGCGCTTCGCCTGGTCTGAGGTGGCGAAGGAAGTCTAGCGTAAAAGGTAGCGTTCAGTACACTGCGCGTGTTAGTGAATTTGCGTAGTTACGTCGCTAGCGAAACTTCGCCAGGCGTAAGGGTGCGAAGTAACACTAGCAAACTACGCCAGCGTTCGTTAGTGAATTTGCGCAGTAACGATAAATGCCAAACGTTAGCGAATTAACGCTAGCGTTCGGCGCTCCGGCGCTTAGTGAATTTGCCCCTAGGAGTGATAGAGAGGTTATATAGTTGAGCAGCTCAAGGCTCCACCGAGGATATTAGAGGGATTAAGATCCCTGGGTATTACTGACCCGGAGTAGGGACTAAAGTGTTGAGACTAGGGATGGTAGGAATTCCCATAGACTGCCACTGAAAGAGATCATGAAAACTGGGCAATACCCCTCACAAGCTGCAACTCTCTCTGCTGTATATTCCCTGGCCTGCAGGGATTCAGCCTATACTGGTTCTGTGAGTATATGCTACCTTTATGCTGTCTGATTGTTCTAAACTCCATTGTGGATATGTGCTATGTGCTATGTTAAATAAAGACAGAGAGGGAGGAATGGAATCCATTATTCAGAAAGCTCAGAATAATCAAAGAAATTAAATTTTTAAAGATAAGTTCCTTTTCCTCTGTAAGAATAAACAGTACCTTGTGCTTGAGATCCAAACTATGGAAAGATCATTTCTCTGTAAACCAGAAAACCCATGGTTCTAACAACACTTATGTATCACCTGTAAAGCATCACTCTCCAGGGCATATTTAGTGTATTGTGAGAAATTCAGTTCCAGAAGTAATTTGCTGACTGCTTGAGTCCATGTTATTTAGATACCTGAGATTTAGAAGAAGCTTTACTAGTGTTTTTTTTTCTACTAAATATATGTCATATATGCAATTTTCCCCAATTTCATGAAGCCATAAATTTGGAAAATTCCATTGGAACAGCCAGTAACCAATATGTCTTAGAGATGTCTTTAAGAGTTTATTTTGCATTGTTATTTATGTTCTGGGTATAGTAAAAGCTGACTTCAAGGTGACAGAAACATCTGTACAAATACTTTCTACTTTCTAAATAAAGCAGACATTAAATTGTAATTTCCTGAAAGGATATGAGATTGAGATGCTCATATAACATTTTCATAATGCGAATCAGAGTTAGGTATAACAATCAAGTGTTTTGCCAGAGCAATTCATGAATTTAACCACATGGGACCTATTATCTTTCCATAATTTGATAACATAATACCTTAAGTATAATAGAAAATCATGTAAACATTAAATAAACCTATTAGGCTGGTTTAGCCTCCAATAAGGATTATATATTATATCTTAGTTTGGATCAAGTACTGTTTCAATATTACAGAGAAAAGGGAAATAATTTTTAAAAAATTTGGATTATTTCATTACAATGGAGTCTATGGTAGACATTTCGTAATTTGGAGCTTACTGGATAATGGGTTTCTGGATAATGGATCCCATACCTGTACTAGTTAAATTTTAAATGCTGTTTATTTTACATTAAAAGGCAATATACAAGACCTGCTAACAGTAACAGTGGATATTTTCATCTTAATTTGATATATAAGTGTGAGCTGCCATTGTGTTTTAGGCTAAGGCTGAGAAACAATTAGCGATTTTGTCAGTGGCAATTATTTTCTGCAAATGCGCTCTAGAAATTTACCATTCAGTCTTTTTTGCTGGGGGAAAAAATGCAGCCCATCATAATTTCAGCAAGTTCAACACATGTGATGTCCCTGCATCAAAATTTCTATATCTTATATCTCTGCATCAATATTAGCACATCTGACACCCACATGTCAAAATCGACCAGTATCCCTGCACCACAATTGACGCATTAGAGGTATCACATAGCAATCTGGCATGTGCCGATCAGAGGGAGCAGGATGCCCGCACAAACTCAATGACAAAAACTCTTAAGCAGCAATATTATTTTGCCTTCCGATTGACTCCAATTGATTAAGGCATTTTGGTTTCTTTGGTGAAGCAAAAACAGGCAAATACTGCTCATCACTACTTGCTGCAGTTGAGGAATCTTATACAGTTATGGGACCTGTTATCCAGAATGCTCAGGACCTGGGGTTTTCAGGATAATGGATCTTTCTATAATTTTAATATTCATACCTTAAAGGGGAAGGAAACCTAGTCAGCGCAAACCCCCCACCCCCCCTCCCGTTTCTTGCCCACCCTCCCTCCTCCCCCCTGGCCTACCTGTCCCGCTGGGCAAATGCCCCTAACTTGTTACTTACCCTTCTGCGCAGGTCCAGTCCAGGGAGTTCACCGACGACATCTTCTTCCACGCGATCTTCTTCCTGCTTTGAACGCCGCATGCGCAATAGGATAATTTCGCCGGTACGATCTACAGCGCATGCGCGTGACTTTTGGCGCATGCACAGTAGATCCGTACTGGCGAAATTATCCTACTGCGCATGTGCCAAAACGCTGTTCACAGCAGGAAGAAGATCGCGTGGAAGAAGATGTCGTCGGTGAACTCCCTGGACTGGACCTGCACAGAAGGGTAAGTAACAAGTTAGGTGCATTTGCCCAGCGGGACGGGTAGGCCAGGGGGGAGGAGGGAGGGTGGGCAACAAACGGGAGGGGGGGTTGGGGGTTATGCGCCGACTAGGTTTCCTTCTCCTTTAAGAAAATCGTGGAAACATTACATACACACAATAGGCTGATTTTGTTTCTGATAAGGATTAACTATATCTTAAATTGGCTCAGGTAAAAGGTACCGTTTTATTATTAAAGAGAAAAGGGAAATCATTTTTAAATATTTGGATAAAATTGAGTCTATGGGAGATGATCATTCTATAAGATCCCATACCTGTACACACAACCAGGGTGGATTTCTGTCCAGCATGCCCACAGACCAGCCATCCACTCGTGCCCGGTTGCTCACAAACCTTGCGTTTCCCCCACCTAAACTGGGCAAGCAAGGAATTTGATATCAGTTTAAATCTCCTGTCTAGTCCCCAGTGTGGCTACCAATTCTGTGTTCAGGGTGTCATACCGCATAGGATCTAGGCATAGGTGTTTGCGACCTGTCAACATTACTATTTTATTATCAAGCATGCTTCTACCACTGTCTCATGAGTAGGCAAATATAGCAGCCATACTCATATGTATTAATGCAATTATGTATTAAAGGGACATAACATGGACATAATGAGTTAAGCTCGTAATGTTATGAATATTTCAAAGATAACAGTTGGGTTTATTGAGCATACTAACATACACGCAAAAGCATTAAATAACACTTGGTCTGGAGCTATCTCTTTTTTTATTCTCATTGAACAATTAAAAAAAAGCACTTTTAGAATAATCTGCAAAACCTTCTCCTGGTAGAGAACCAGACTGCATTAAACCACAAGCAAAATTGAAATCAGAGCAAGAAATTTTGGAACTGGGACTAAATAAAAGTATCATTTTTTTTTTGTGAGACAAACTGTTTTCAAACGCTTCTTCGGGTCAAGCAACATTCTAATCCAATCAGCAGGTTATGTCAAGGCAAAGAAATGATTACGCACTCTAATTAGAAGCTTTCCAAACACTTTTAGAAAGGTCACACACATTGCTCGCTATTCCCTGTTAGAAAAGGTTCTAGAATACAATTAGATGAACGTTTGTTCATTTTTAATTGCTAGTCCTTTTCCCCAACAACATGATTCTGGTTCAGTCCCGTCATAGGAACAATCAGTACATTCATATCAAATGTCTTTATTCTAATCAAGTTCCTATTTGATAACATTGCTTTTTTTCAATTCCAAATGCCATTTGTTCTATAGGCATCCAACTGTAAAAATTTTTTCTAAAACTATTGAAAATTGCTTGGCAAACTGACACTGCATACAACAAGTTGCTAGGTACGTACTAAGTGCCTCTGACTGCTCTCTCTCTGCTCCATTAGTTTCCTAAAGGAGCTGCTTTTGCAATGGCAAGAAGAAAGGGCAGGGGTTACCATATATGAGGGTGATGTAGCATGGAGCACAAGGAGAAAGCACAATAGTTTGGAAATGCGGTCTAGTGCCTCTAAATATAAAGCCGACATGTGTTAATTAGACAAGTTCAGATATGATGTCAGTTTAAGAAAAGGCAGGAAGTGCAACCAGTGTTCTACAATACAGCTGTTGGGAAATGGCAGAAGATTTCTAACCTGCCTCCTTTTAAGCTAAATACAATTCCTTACAAAATAATAGTCCTATCCTTGTTTATTATATCACAAAAGACAGCTTGATTCCCATTTATCAAAACAAGATAGGTTTTTAATGAATTAATGCCTGTAACAAACCTGATACCTGTGTCACTTCATTAGAATGTGCTTGATTGTGTTGAGCAGATGAACACCATTCTGTTCTATGGAGTGCTAGTGCTCCTCAACAACAGCACTTAACTCTATCACCTCTGATCTGAGTCCTTTCTCCCTGATGTATATCATAGGCTAGGAAAGGATTCAGAGAACTATTGTTACATAATTACATAGTTAATTTGGGTTGCAAAAAGACCAGTGTCCATCAAGTTTCTCTTCTCCAACCAAACCCCAGTGCATATATACACATACGTACATTGATCTATCTTTATATAAATTATATACTGATACCTATACTAAACTAACTGTAGATCTTAAAGGAGAAAGAAAGCTGCTGTGGCAATTATTGACCATAGATTAGTCACAATAGTGCAAGCTATAACACTATACTTATTCTGTAGAATGCTTTACCATACCTGAGTAAACAGCTCTAGAAGTTCTCTCTGTTTATTTAGGAGAGCAGCTTCCATATTAGCATGGTGTGTCATCACTTCCTGACTGAGTCTCTCCCTGCTCGCTCATAGCTCTGGGCTCAGTTTACAGGGAGAGGGGGAGGGAGGGGGAGAGAGAGAGATAGAGAGAGAGAGAAGAGCAAACTGAGCATGCTCATGCTGTGCCCTGGAGGTTTAAGCTGAAGGCAGGAAGTCTGATACACAAGCCCATGTGTACACAATAGAAGGAAAGAAATGTTGTGTTTCTTTTGACAGAGGAATCAGAGCAGCATTACTTTGAGGGTTTACTGGTGTATTTACCTTTCTGATAAAGCTTACTTATAGGGATGCACCGAATCCAGGAATCGGCCTTTTTCAGCAGGATTCGGATTCGGACGAATCCTTGTGCCTGGCCGAACCGAATCCAAATCCTAATTTGCAGGACGGGAAATTGTGTGACTTTATATCACAAAACAAGGAAGTAAAAAATGTTTCCCCCCTTCCCACCCCTAATTTGCATATGCAAATTAGGGTTTGGATTCGGTTCAAATCTTTCGCGAAGGATTCGGGGGTTCGGCCAAATCCAAAATAGTAGATTCGGTGCATCCCTACTTAGTTTTAACCTTTCCTTCTCCTTTAAGATCACAATAGCTTTGGGTATTCTGCCTCTTAAAGGAATTGTTCAGTGTAAAAATAAAAACTGGGTAAATAGATAGGCTGTGCAAAATAAAAAATGTTTCTAATATAGTTAGTTAACCAAAAATGTATAAAGACTGGAGTGATTTGATGTATAACAAGTCAGTCAGAGCACTTCCTGCTTTTCAGCTCTCTTGGTTTACACTGACTTGTTACCCTGGCTACCAGACAGTAACCAATCAGAGACTTGAGGGGGGGCCACATGGGTCATATCTGTTGCTTTTGAATCTGAGCTGAATGCTGAGGGTCAATTACAAACTCACTGAACAGAAATGTACCATGTGGCCCCCCTTCAAGTCGCTGACTAACTCAGAGTTATAGAGCTGAAAAGCAGGAAGTTGGATTCTGGCTGTTTTATTAGACATCCAGTAACTCCAGCCTATATATATTACATTTTTGGCTAACTAACTATATTAGAAACATTTTTTATTTTGCACAGCCTATCCATTTACCCAGTTTTTATTTTCACACTGAACTATTCCTTTAAAGGCATTCATAGAATCAGCCATCACAAGATCATTCGGCAGGGCATTCCACAAGCTTTTCATTCACTGTCACTGTCCTCACTGTGAAGAAGCACCTGCACTGCTGCAAATGAAAGTTCAGGTCCTTAAGTCTACAGAGGTGGCCTCTGCTTAATGATCTTTTCTATGGGAAAAAGATCCCCTGCTTTCTGTCTATAATGCCCTCGAATGTACTTCACAAACAGAGAAAACAACCCCAGACTTAACTGCCTTTACTCTTTAGAGTTTAATACTTTCATTTCTTTTACCAGTTTATTTGCAAGTCTTTGCACTCTTTCCAGCTGAATAATATCCTTCTTTAGCGCTACAACAGACATAGAAATTAGTCAACCACGATAATCTCCATCGCGGGCAACTAATCTCCTGAATATGCTTTCCTGCTGGCAATAATGTAAATGCTGGTGGGAAAACACACAAGTTGCTTTGGCTTTCTGAAGTAGCCTGAAGTTGCCTTGCGAGAAACAGGCCTATACTTTTCAAGCTGAGAATGGGATCCTTTTTAAATAACAGCACCACACCACAGCAACTCATTAATCACTTGGTACCATGCCAAACCTCAGAGAATACTGAAAAATTAAGTAAAGAGGTTTGGCAAGCTCTTTAAGTACACTGGGGTGCATACCGTCCAATCCTGGACCTTTTTTTACCTTTACATGTTGTAGTCTCTTTTGTATTTCCTCCTGATCAACATCCATCAGTAGTTATATTATTAGAATTAAGTCTATTAAAAAATTAGCTGGTTTCTCAGTTGTGTAGACAGATGAGAAATAATCATTTCTCTGCCCTCATCAACCAATTGACCTCCCTCTGCTAATAAGGGTCCCACCCCATCTTGCTTAATTTTTTTTATTTTTTACATATTTAAAAAAAAAATTTATTAATTTTAATCTTTGTTGTAATTCTCTATTTTAGCCTGTCTGATAGCATGCTTTATTGCCTGTTTGTACTTAATAAAGTTTCAGCTGTCCCAGCTGACTTTGGTTTTTTAAATGCATATATTTCTTACCAACCTCATCACTAAAGCTATTATTAAAGTTTTTGCTTTGCAACTCCTTTCCTTGCTTACCAGGCAAATATACAGACATGTATATTTATTAATCAGCATTTTAAAGGCACTCCATTTTCCTTCTGTATTTAACCATGTGAAAGAAGTTTTCCCAGTTAATATACTGCAGAGAAGCCCTTATACTGACAAAGTTTGCATGTCTAAAATTTTACGTTAACATCATATAGTAAAATGTATTGATTTAAGATAAATTGGTTTCTTAATGTGCATTTTCCTATAGCCAGTGATAAGTGAAAGTATACTTGACAGACTAGCATACAGGATTTTATGGGGTGTATGGGGTAAACCAGAAAAAAGAAACAAATGTATCTAAATTCAGTCTGTTCAGATCAAAGCCCAGATAAACAGCCTGGATAAAAAAAATAAAAAGTTGAATTACTTAGATAAAATATAATATAAAAAAAAATATAAAATTATAAACCCCATAAATTGAGTGACATATAGATACCATATATCCCAGCTATGTTGTAATCCTCCCACCTTTGAGCACTAATTACCATGTTTCAGTAAGGGAACATGCAATACAATTGTATAATATATATCATAATAAACAATAATAACAGATTAAATACACCCATTGAGGTAACAATGGCTGACCTACAATAAACAGCAATAAATCTATCAGCTGCTAAAAACTCAATCAATGACAGTGCAAGTTCTTTGTCTAGACTGTTTTTTTACCATCAGTAATACATAATTTGATTGAATATTATGACATTCGAGTTATATATAATGAGGAATATTATGCCAACTTGCTTAAACTTCTGACAGCGTTTAAGCTCAAGACTAAATCTGAGCCCCTCTATATTGTACAGTATGCATCGGTTAGACAACATTATATGGGGCAAAAAGTCAAATAGATAAAGGACTAATGATGTAAAATGCAGCTGATTTTGTGAAGAAAGATATTTTTGTATAATTTACAAAAAGATACTGCTAGTATTGCCATTGTATAACAGAAGTGAAGCCACTCATACACAAAAGAACCAAGAAAAATGTGCACCACAAACTGACAAAGCAGACACTGTCAGTGTCAGACTGGTACACTAGGGGCCCACCCAAAAACCTTAGACCAGGGGCCTACTAAAAGGTCTTAGATCAGGGACCCACTCGCAGTACTATTATAATTCCTCTCCTCATGCAACTTCTATTTTGCTAGTCTCTTTTCTTTACATGCTATAATACTATAATCTGTTATTCTGTCTTTTTAGCCACTTTGTTCTCATAAAAATAGGGAATGGCCATGAAATAGGCCAAATGTTTAGCAGCATGAGTTCCCACTGACTCCTGGGCCCACCGGGAGTTTTCCTGGTATCCCTGCGGGCCAGTCCGACACTGGACACTGTTGCAGACTGTATTGCAAATGTAGAGGAGTCTTTATTTGCAAACTCTATCTTTTTTTGTTTAAATATACACAAGCTATGGTTTGTCCTTCTTGGTTATGGGGGGAGACATGGTACATATGACAAGTCATACATTATGCTGGGATATTGTATTGTGGATAACAAAATGGAACACTTTGATATTGCGAATTACTGTAATCATATTTTTTGTAAATGAGCCCTAATATATTTTATGACCTATAAATTAATTTCTGACCACGAAAAATATTTTGTCAGCATAAAATACAATCTGTGAATACAAAAATTAACGTTTAATTCTTGTTACCTTGTACTTTGTAGGTGATGGCGTGTCTTCACAAAAGAGACTGGTTATTTTCGGTAGTTGATTCTGTTCAAACTCCAAACATGAGAATAGGTGAAATATCCTCACATCTCATGCCACTATGTTTGACAATGCTTTATGCATTGCTGTTTTAATCTTTCGTGCAGACCTGTAACCCCTGTAACTGTGACTGTAACTGTAAACTTCTCATTTTGATTAATATGTAAACAAGATTTTTTTTCCAAGCATTTACTTCTTTTGCTAAGGAAATGGTTTGGAAACTGCTTCTCTGTTTGACTGTTCTTTTACTAACAGGGATAAGGCATTCCTTGTTCATTTGACTTCAGATCTTGAATATAGATATTTCATTGTCTCTTTATGAAGTTAGATTATATACTGGTCTTCAGATGTTGTGGTCACTTTAGGTTTACCTGGTCTTACACTGGATTGAATTGACTTGGTTCGTAATAACGCCTACAGAATGTCTTTTAGCGCCCCCTAAAAAAGTTTTTTTTCTCTACAATTTGGAACTAAAATATTTTTTTCTGCTCTTAGGAGAACAAGTTTATTTTTCAATAACTTTGCAATAATACTTATTAAGACCTACTGTTGATTATGAAGACACAAGTGACATCAAAGTATATGTCTTCTCTTTACAGAAACAGTGCAAAGTTGCTTTGTTGTGATAATTGGCCCTAGTGTATTTTGAAACTATGGAGAAAGGAAGCAAGTGTGCTGCAAATATTGACACAGTCCGCAGAGGTAACGCTGGAATAACCATTATTCTTGAGTACAGACTGGACAGGTACAACTGCACTTTCTGCAAAGAAGCGCAAGTGCAAAGAGCATGTTTAGGAGTAAGTATCTTTAATGAAGTTATAGCATACGTACAGAAAGCTCCATATTACAGGAAGGCTATCTTCCACAGAGTCCATTATAAGCAAATAATTCTAATTTTTAAAAATGATCTCCTTTTTGTCTGTAATAATAAAACATTACCTCCTGCTTGATGGTAACTAAGCTGCATGAACCCATATAAGTGACAAAACAATCCCACTGGGTAATGATGGGTGAATTCACAGCGGATACCCGTGATTCGCCGCCATCGAATAAATTCACAAAACTGCCACGAAAATTCACTGGCATAATTTATCAGCAAATCGAAACGGCCCAAATTCGCCTATCACTACTACTGGGTTTATTTCATATTTAAATGATTTATATCAGACATATCCTATACTTGTACACAGTCTCTTGATTGTATAGTTGAAATCACAGCAGGTTCAAGTAGGGAGAAAGCAATAGGCAATAGGTGTATTCTGTAAGTGTTACAGCTGAGAAAGAGAGAGATGGCCCAGATGCACTTGAATGAGGAAATAATAAAGTCAAATCACCCAAGCTTGCCATAAGGAGGGAAGTATTTTGTTGACAATAAAATGGAGAGGATTGTGGAAGAGTATTTAGGAGGTACAATGTCTAGTTCAGTCCTTGACATCTTCATGGCTAGCAATGAGTTAAAGTGGACCTGTCACCCAGACACAAAAATCAGTATAATAAAAGTAATTTTCAACTTATAATAAAACAGAGAAGGGGATTTCATGGAGTGGAGTATTTACTCACCACATATAGGAAGTGGCCCAGGTGCACCACCCTGAGCCCTCAGCACGGGGAGCGGAAAACCGTGAATAAATCTGTGGCAGGCACTTAAATAAAGGCAATCTTCCAACAAGTTGTAGAAATCAAGTAGAAAAGATTTATGGTCTCCTCCGCCTTACGCATTTTGTGTTACAAACACTTAATCATAGGCTCATGATTAAGTGTTTGTAACACGAAACGCATAAGGCGGAGGACACAATATATCTTTTCTACTTGATTTCTACAACTTGTTGGAAGATTGTCTTTATTTGAGTGCCTGCCACAGATTTATTCATCTTTTTCAAATTAAACATCCAATTGAATTTTTTTTATTAAAGCATGTATAGCTGTTGTAAGCTCATTTAAAAACCTCAGCTGTCAATCAAACATTGTCTGCCCCTCCCCCATGCCTTAGGCATAGAGGCGGGGCAGACAATTACTTTCACTTTCCATTCAGCACTTCTCGCCACACATTCCCCCGTTCTCTTCACTGTTTAATTGTGTAGCCAGGGCATGGGGATGGACATCAGCTCCCCCATTCTGGTGCACAAACAAGATTCTGAGATGATGCAAAGCTTGCCTTATAATTATAAATTCCCAGACTGAAGGAAACAAGATTCAAATAATTTATACAGTGTAATTAAAGTTCATTTTGCTTGACTAATGTAATAAAATAGGATTTTGAATAATTTTGTTGGGTGATGGGTTCCCTTTAAGATTGAAAAGAATTGGTCAATATACAGTATTAGTGGTTTTCATAAGTCAGGATTAAACAGAATCATCTTCCACTTAATATAGAGAAACATTTATTATTGAAATCAAGTTTTAGGACTTGGGGATATACGAACAAGTTGGCACCATTTCCCTCTCCAAGGATGTCAATAGGACAGAATGTAGATCCCCCCCCCCCCCGGACTACTGGATGCAGGTTTTAATCAGGCATTTGGTATCCCAAATTTGCAGATTCATCATGTTTTATTGACAGCCAGTGAGTGATCCTATCCCCTAGTTCCTTAAAAATAGGGAGCTGTGGGATAGAAGAGACTGCTAGCACCGGGCCCTTCAGATAAAGGACTTTATAAAAGTTTTACAAAAAAAAGGTAATGTGATAAGAGACCTTACTGAATTTGAGAAAATATGTGATTCAGATAACTATACACTACATCTAATTTCTAATCTATATAAATTACTTCAAAGGGGAAAATGTGGTGAGCTCCCTAATTTTACAAAGACGTGGGAACAGGATCTTGATCTTTTTATATTGGATAAAGAGCGGATAAACTAGTATTAGCTGCACAGTCAGTAACAAGAATCAGGAGTATTCCTATAAGTTAATATCTAGGTGGTTTCGGACATCGCTGGCATTGAAACAAATGGGTATAACTGAGAATGATAGTTGCTGGAGATGTGAGAAGGCCCAAGGTACATTATTACATCTTTGGTATACATGCCCAGTGTTAGCAAATTTCTGGAATTCTCTTCTCACCATTTGTGAGGAAGTTATAGGAGTTTCACTTATACCACTTAATCCAACATGTATCCTATTATTTCATGGTTTAGAAAGAATTGAAGGAACTAAAGGAGATACTCTGTTACGATTGTATCTCTAATACCCCTATTGGAGAGAGAAAAATCCACCTACGTTGGAAAAGTGGATATCTGTAGTTACAGAGATAAGTCAGATGGAGGAACTCAAGGCATTAGTTAATAACAAATATGTACAATATGTTGAAATATGGTTCAGATACTTAAAGGACCAGTGACATAAAAAAAAAATTGTTAGTATACATAGAAAAAAAAAACCACAAGACAAATGAAACTTTACAATTGCAAAGCCTTTGCTAAGAAATAACTTACCAAAACACCGATTCCGCTCCTCTTCAGATAAGGCGACACAGCGGCGCTCGATTTCTCGATGTTGACTAACAATATTTTTTAGATGTCCCTGGTCCTTTAAACGTGCAGAAATAAGCACCCATTCGTGGAATTTCAGGGATATATAGGTATTTGCTATTAGTTATGTTCAAGTTTGGAAAAAGGTAAAATTAAAGATGGCACTAAGTGAGTAAACTGTTTAGTTTATTGGTAAATATTAAACTGCTATAGATCCTATACTTACATTATATACTGAATAAATATATACAAAATTATGAGAGTGTAATATTCTTGGAAAGATGTATGTATATGAAATGTTTTATTGCTATAAGTGCAATTATAAAATACAATTTTTAAATATAAAAAAAAAATATATATATATATATATATATATATAAATATATATATATATATATATTATTATTATTGGTTAAAAGACTTGGCAAACCAAAATAAAATATTATTAATTTGTGAATTCCCATTGCAAATTGCAAATGTGGATGAAGGGTATGACATTTTTTTCTTTTTTTTATGATAACAAAATTCACCATACTCCCTTACCACTTAGTGAGACATGATGAATTGGTACAATGCTGTTTTTTTTCTATACATGTAAAAATCTTGTGAAGTAGTGGCCCCAGTGGCATAACAAATACTGCACAATGCCCCTTCCCCAGGTATACCCCCACCAGAGTCATGAGCCACACACGCTGTCTGGGCCTCCATGTTGCATGCACTGTGTCTTCAGTAGGCCCCTATTGGGTGGGGACGTGTCTGCTCCCCAGGTCGTGTGTTTCTTTCACCTTTTGTATCTGGTCATTTTGTTGTGGAAAAAAAGCTATTGTTTTAGAAGGAATTTTTGCCTAACACCTACAAGACTACAGGTTTGTTTCTATTTAAATCTATCTTTCTGCAGATGAAGAACTGTCAAGACTTATTAGGATTCAATGTCTGAACGGTGTGGAACTGCTATTGTACTTACAAGCTGTGTTACTGGAGGAACACAATGCCGTCCAATTTTTGTTTCTTGATGTAACTTGTATTCCTGCCTTCTACTCCCTTTCCCCACCCATCTCATTATTCCCACATGTAGCTAATTATTTGTTTAGACCCTTTATAAGCCTGGCCCTGACCTTTGCTCAGGGCTTGGTCATTAGCCTTTTTGCTGTGATCTCGCTGTCCTGTTTTCAGTGTCGGACTGGCCCACCGGGATACCAGGAAAAGTCCCGGTGGGCCCAGGTGTCAGTGGGCCCTCATGCTGCTAAACATTTGATCTATTTCATGGTCATTCCCTATTTCTATGAGAAAAAGAGTCTAAATAGATGGAATAATTGATATAGTATGTAAAGAAAAGAGACTAGGGGAATAGAGATTGAGTGAGCAGAGGAAGAATAATAATACTGAGAGTGGGCCCTGGGCTAAGGTTTTTTGATGGGCCCCCAGTCTAAGGTTTTTGGGTGGGCCCTTGGTGTCCCAGTCCGACACTGCCTGTGTTCCTATGATTACCTTGATTCTGAGACCTCATCTGTTCCTTGTTCTGAGTCCTAGCCTGGTTCCTTGTCCCCAGCCTTGTTCACATACTCATGTGCCTCTCCTTTCCTTGTTCTGGTTGATTCCCTGGTTCTGGACTCTGAGTCCTAACCTTTCCCTTGACTCCGCCAGCCCCTGACTATTGGCCTGTTACTGGATTTTGTCCAAGTCTGCCATTTGCTAATGTGTTTTGCAATTATATTCATACCGAACCATCTGTGCACCATAAGTTGTTTATCACTCACCTTGTTCATTCATCATTTTATCATGGCTTCTGACTGCAGTACTGCCATTATATGGTTTCACTCCCAGTTACCCAGCCTTTATGGTCCCAACCCTCTGCAACACTAAGGTGGATTTCCTGCTGCCAGCCCCCCTTTCCTCCCCCCGATCACCTTTTCAGTGCCGGAGAGCAGGCCCGAACTGGCAATCTGTGGGTTCTGGCATATGTCAGAGGGGCTGCTATAAGGTGCCATAGAAAGTCACTATTTAGTGGGATGGTGGGGGCTGGGTGGGCCTCTGTGTTGGCTGATTGGGCCACTGTGTACCTAAAATGCCAGGGCCTATTTTAATTCTCAGTCTGGACCTGTGGAGAGGCTCCAATGGGGTCCACCTTGCTAGTACAGAGAGCTCAATTCCGGCTCGACTTTGTGCCTGGTAATTTATTCGGTGCTGCTGCCTGAGGTGAGTTTTTCAACTCCTAACCACCAGTCTCTCCACAGCTACGTGGAGGTCATGATAAGAAGTTAAACAGACAAAGGAATCATGTACAGCAATTAATGCAGTCATTATTTTTATTGTAGCCAACAGCTACAGCTATAAGGGAGAATTAGGTGAGATAATTTTAAAAGAAACCCTTACTGTCCCTTTAAGAATGTGTCATGATAAAATAAAATTGTCTGTGACTGTGTGTGTATAAAGAGAGGTAATTGGCAGAAAAATGTAATAAATGTTTGGGGGTGGCCCCTGCTTAACTGATCACCTTGTATCTTCATTAAATTATGATTTTTAAGATTACTCAGCAAGTTCAGTTGATTTAGATATACCACTAACAGATATTAAATCTCATGACCTGGGTAAATGAAAACCATCAGAGGCACACTTTTAGCAATTACAGTGGATAAGATTACCATGTTAATTAACAGCTATTTCCATCCAAAACGTAAGGGCTATTTTAGATTTCCTTGGAAGCAGGATGAAAGGAGCCTTAATATAACCAATTAGTTCTAGACTGAACTAACTGTGCAATATGAGTAATGGTCCAGAGTGCAGTATATAGTTTACTTGGCTAAAGGAAAGCCCTGGAGCTATAAACACAGTGGCTACATGACAAGGGATCTGAATGACCAGTAGCCAGATTTGACCAGTAGCCAGATTACACTGGATGATGTTTAGAGATTTGCAGAATCAGATGCAGCTGTGATTGGGTGATAAGCATTGAGTTAAGACAAGGGAAAGCTGGGCTGGGGATGAAGAAAAAGAGGGATGTGATGTCAAGAGAAGAAGCAGTTCACTTCCTTATCTTCTGAGCAGGTAGCAACATCTCATCCGCTCTCTCTCATTATTTGCATATTTTGTGAAATGTCACTAGTTTTTCTGCTTTATGTTCTCATATTATTTATTAATAAACAATGTGGATGTATTCCTGAATGCACTGTTATATTGTGGTTTTGGTACAGTTATACATTATAAACATGAGAGTGAGCATTGTATTTATGTTTATTCCGAATGCTTGATCCAGGGAATGTTTCCTATCTTCATTGGGGACAGGAAGGAATTTTTTTCCTCTTGAGGCATAATTGCCACTGGCTTCAAGTTGTTTTTTTTTTTGCCTTCCTCTGGATCAAAACAGTGGATATATGATAATGTATTTTAATTTTAAGTTATCACAGCAGCGGTAGGACCTTGCCAGAGTACTGCACAGGGAATTTTAGAAGAGAGAGAAAGGAGGTTCTCTCCTGTGACTGCACGGTGGGTTGATTGATACAGACACTACTACTGCTTGTGATAGGTGACAGCCTGCTTGGATTTCCTCGAGATACTGCAGATTCATCGAGATACTGCAGATTCAGGAGTGGCAGCAGGTCTGCTGAACTTCTCTCATGGTGGGAGATGCAGCTCCTGCTTGTAGCAGAGTTTGGGGCCATCCTCTCTGTAGGTAGAGGCAGCCTAATACTCATTGGTGGATATAATGACATAGTGCTGATCTCAAGTTTTCAGCGAGGAACAATAGAGTATAGTAGCCATCTCTTATGGAATTCAGGCTTTAAATATTGCCTTGGGGTGAGGCTGGCAATGTCCTATTTGTTTGATAAAATGTGAATAAATGCGTTCCTGGCTTTCATTTAGGTATGTAACAATGGAGTTCAGTGGGATGGCTGAAAGCAAAGGGTCAATTGAGGAGTCCCCTTATCAAGTGAAACCCACATTTATGGATACAAAGTTGCCTCCTCAGCTTGGTCTTGCTTTTACCGATCACTAATGGTTAAAACAGACACCTGAATAGAAACAGTTTTGAACTCTACAGTCCACCATGCCCTTGTGCACTCTTGTGCGAGAATAATATTCACACTTTCCATAAAGTTGGCAAGTTCTCTTGTATGTGTGGAAGAATGTTCCAAATATAAAATCTTAGAGCTATAATTAGACACGGGATCGATTAAAAAATCATGAACCATAGTTATTGCTCAGGATAAAATACTGATCATTCCAGATGTAAGAAATGTCAGAATTGTCAGCCCCTGCTTGTGGTTTCTATTGGGGATTAATGACTTGGAAGGGTGTTTGAGCTCAGAGCTACTGTTGAACTTTAACAGCCCACACTTTCTGACAAATTGACACATTTATCAGCTCTAATAAAGGTGTCACTTCCCAAACTGCTGGGAATGCCTTCTGATACCCCAATTTCAGGGGATGTTTATAGTATTATTAAGTCTACCAATACAGACACATATCTATTCGATAGTTTTACTGCTTCAAGCAATGAAGAAATGTTTTAATAAAAATACTTGACAATGTAGGATCCTTCCAATGTGTGAGTCAGCAGTCTGAAGGCTTAGCTGGATAAAAGCTTTGAATAGTTGGAAACACTAATGTTTGAGTTTGCTTTTTTTCCTAGAAACCCCAAAAATATCTGCCCTTGTCTAAAACCACTGCATAAAACTAGAACAGGTGGAAAGTTTGTCATGATGAAAAACCTTTTCCTCTAAGTTCCTAAGGCAGGAGTGCCTATACTTTACTAATGCGAGATCTACTTTTAGTGATATTATTTAGTTATGAGTGAATTTATTCTCCAGGCGTGAATTCGCGTGATTCGCGAAACGCCCGTGAAAATTCGGCCAAAAAAATTCACTGTTTCGTGAATTTTTCGCCGTTTCGCGAGTTTTCCGGCGAAGCAAAACGCCGCAAATTCACCCATCACTAATATTGTTTCATTATGATATATTTAACAAATTACTATTTCTTATGTAACCTTACCATAATAAATATCTGAATGAAAAGCATGATATAGGAAGGAGATTTAGACAAGTTGTTTGTTGACAGTGTCTTGAGATCTGCTGATCACCAGCTAAAGGTCTACTGGTAGATCCCGATCTATCTTTTGGGCACCCCTGTCCTAAGGAATAAAAAAGAATGGCACAGAAGGGTGGTGAAAATTTCATACAAAATAAGGAAACACTAAAACGTCCAATTACTAATTTGAAAAAAATGTCTTTTCCAACTCTACACATTCAATGTTAAGTTGCTGTTCATGGAATCAGAAGGTCCATCGGCTGTTTTCAATCCAACACATACAATATATTGACACAACAGTGGCCAATGCACATGCAAGATATATAGCAAATATGGGTACCATCGAGATTATTACCCACAAAAAGCACATTAGCACAAATGAGGAAAGCAACCAGATGTACTGTATATAGTGTTATTAAGTCTGCCAATACTGGCAAACTCCTATTCAAATAGCATTTTTTTTTGTATAAGATATTATGTAGATTCTACAAATAATAAACATTTTACTTTAATCATGTGGAAGAGTTCTAGTGATGTGAGGGCTGGCCCAAAGCCAGCATGACCCTCAGGTTGGCGGGTTCGGGATGACAATCGCACAAAATATTCAGGCCACAGGTGTGTGCGGCCGAGTTTTTCCTGCTGCCCTTACCACCCTAAACGCCCATGACCTAGCAGTGCCCCACTTCAATCTCCTATTGTGTCTATTTATAGAAGCTTACCGCCCTGCCCCGTCCCCTCTGTGACTTCAGAAATGGGGTGGGTCGTGCACAGGCATATAAGTAAATGTGAAAGTACGGGTTGGTTCGGGTGTGGGTCTTAATCAGTCGGGTTAGGGTTTGGTGCAGGTTGAGAATATTTTGGTAAAAAATTTAATTTCACTACGTATTAATCTTCTCCCTGTTCCTTCTACCACTTAAATTCTCCCTTATCCCTTTTTCTGCATCTCATTTCCCTTCTTTCATGTGTTCCTCTTTCTGCCTGTCTTCTGTCCGCCTTTATTTTCCTCCCAGTCTTTCCCAGTTCATTCTTTAATAAAGACCAACTGGCAATTCTGTATTTTATCTATTCTTCATTTGCGAGAGAATCATTTGCAAGGATCTACAATGCTTTTTCATTGCAAATTTTTCCAATTTGTCCTATGTGCATTATGGACTTATCAGTGCCCTGATTATGACACAGAATCACAGGCATGTAAGTGAGACACATACTCATGTATATTTCTAAGAAATGTTTTGATAAAAAAAACTTGACAATGTAGGATCCTTCCATGGTGTGAGTCAGCAGTCTGAAGGCTTAGGTGGATAAAAGCTTTAAATAGTTGGAAACACATGTTTGACTTAGCTTTTTCCTAGAAATCACAAAAATATCTGGCCTTGTCTAGAACCATTGCATAAAACTCGAACAAGTGGAAAGTTTGTTAAGAAGAAAACCTTTTCCTGTAGGTTCCTAAGGTATAAAAAAGAATGGCACAGAAGGGTGGTGAAAATTTCATACAAAATAAGGAAACGCTACAACTTCCAATAACTGACTTGAAAAATCATGTCTTTGCCAACTCTACACATTAAAAATTAAGCTTGCTGTACAAGGAATAAGAAGGTCCGTCATCTGTTTTCAATCCAACACATACAGTATATTGACACAACAGTGGCCAATGCACATGCAAAGGTACATGGCAAATATATGGGTACCATCGAGACTATTACCCACAAAAAGCACATTAGTACAAGCAGTATGAGGAAAGCAGCCAGACCATCTTTGCTTAAAAAGTTTTCCCTCCTACTCAGAGGTGATCGTCATTAAAATTTGTTAAACCAAATTAATAGACAATACAGGGGCATATTTATCAAAAGATGAAACTAAGATTACCACACTCCACCTTATTGATATACCACTGCTCTTTATTCACTTGGTGAACATTGAATTTTACCCTTTCATAAATATGTCCCTTAAAATCACATACAAGTGAACTGTGGAATTGCGGTGAGCTTTCGTTTCTCTTTTTGATCAATATGCCCTAATAAGGAAGAACTTAGCTAGCAAGTTCTATAATCAGACATCGAACCCAGGTCCTTGTGGCCCTTTTTTTAAAAACAAATTTCAGCAAGACATTGGGACCTGTGTAGTGAACCAATATAACTGGGTAACACCAATCTCAGTGACAAACAAGTAGAAAACAACAAAAGAAAAAATTCTGTTGTATTTTTCTCCCCAGCTTTTACTGCTTCTACAGGACCTCCTGTTTTCTCCATTCATGCCACAACTTTAGGTTCCAAAGTTTTGAATCTCTCGGTTTCTGTTGTAAGTTGTATATAATATAATATAGCTTGCCACCCAGGAAGTATGGTTTGTAAAGGAAAATGTTCAATATTGTTCCTCTATTGTTGTAACACAAACCATGTGCAGCAGACATTTGTCTGTAAGCAGCATTATTACAATTATAACTGACCCCAGAAAAAAAAACTGATATATAAAGCACTTTGTGGATCTCATTTCCATTCTCTGCTGTAGATAACAAAAGCAGTGGACACAAAAGATTTAAAGACAGCGAGAACTTTCCAGGTATTTACATTCAGATACAAGACCTTTGGTTCACAAAGCTAACAAGGGCTGTTTAACATAAGAAAGAATGAAAGTAACCCAAGGTCATTCTTATTTTAAATATCAAGGACCTGTTGGAAAGGATATCAACATCTTAAAAACAAGACTGAGAATTCCTCCTCTTTCAGGCAAATACAATTTCTCATTTCTGTGAGATGAGAATCCACAACATGCTTTTTGCCTCGAAGGCAGCACCTAAAAGGAAAATAGTGTCATTGTCTAGTCACTGTTCTCCATAAATGAAGTGTTGAAGTCACCAAACTCTTCAGGACAGATCACTGCCCTCATGCATAATGCTTTTACCTTGCTTACACCCCTCTGCTCCGCAAAACATTTAGGCATGTGAATTGCAGAAGTTTTAGCTAGTTGGCTGTTAAATGATGAGAATTATTTTACAACATGTTAACGGGTAATTTGCTGTAATTGCAGCCTGTCCAGACATTTCAGACTTAGAGCTTGACATGCAGCATCTGTACAAACAACAGGCAATCACAACATTATTACAAGCAGGCAATAAACCCAACATTAATTCAGAGAGGCCTCCAAAGTGTGCTAAACCAGGTTTACATGTATATCAATTTGTATTAAATATACAATTTACGTATCTTTCTATCATCCATCTATCTATATCCCTTCCTCTCTTTATACCACTTGTGCCTTTCTAGTTTGCTATCTGTCTCCATTCTATGGGGCAAATTTACTAAAGTGCAAAGTGGCCAATTTACTAAAAGGGGTAGAGACAATTTGCTAGCGAAGGATTCAATGGTAATGAAGTTTCAAGCCCTTTTGCCAGGCAAATTGTAGCTCAGGCGAATGATCATTACTCTGCAAATTCATCAAAGTGTGAATTTTCCACTACGTTTCCCTTTTCACAAGATTCTGCTTCGCCAGGTTATAAAATGAAGCTACATCCTCAACAATCTTATGTCAGTGACATCATATGCTGTATGCCAAAAAGTAAAAAAAAAATTAAGTGAGATTATGTTGAAAAATTGTAACTGTTAAATATATTTTTTTTTAACAATTTGAAAGTCATGCAACATTTGTGGGGTGGGGCTCATGTATAGGACAATACAGAAGGTCCGGACTGAGAACTAAAATAGGCCCTGGCATTTCAGTTACACAGAGGCCCAAACAGCCCCCACCAGCCCACTAAATACTGACTTTCTATGGGAGCTTATAGCAGCCCCTCTGACATGAACCAGAACCCACAGATTGCCAGTCCAGGCATGCAATAGAGGATCTCCTTTGAATTTATTTTGCTTCCTTGGATATTTTTAAATATAAGTGGCAATTTCAAGCAATTTCACCAACATCTCTAATAAAGACATATACTGTATATGACCTATATGTACCCGCTCTTTTCAAACTATCAAAGTGTTTGAATGAAATTTCGCTAGGAAGAAAGTAACTCTAGCGAAAGTTCTCTTAGAAATGCACATGCTGATGATTTTTTTCTGGCAAAAAAGTGGTTGCGCAAAGAGTGGCGGTGCCTACTGAAACGAAAATTTTCCCCCTTGTATCTAGCTAGTTAGCTAACTTCAGCCTTTCCATCTACCAATCTCTTTAAAGTTGCTTTTGGCAGTTTCTCTATGTCTTTGTGTAATTTCTACCCATCTGTCTAACAATCTGTCTATCCATCTGTCTGTCGATCACAGGTCTATATGTCAGATAATCTTAACAAATATGACTTTAATTTGTCTAGTTTCAAATTTCTCTCTGAGAGATGTTAGGGGCTGCACTATTCAACTTTCACGATAATCAAAGGAATGGATTATAACATGGAGTAATCATGCCACATTCATGTTTGTGAGAACTTGAAAGAGATTCCAGTGGTAACCTGAACTAAATAACATGCCATGACTGAATGCTTTATCTGTAAAAAGATGGTTTCTAAATAAAATTGCCAGCTATCTCTAGGGAGTCATGGTGATATACACTAAAGAAGAAAAACAGTGAACACAACTCAAAGGCGCCCGCCCCAGTAGAGACTAACAATTGCTTAACTTGATTTACTGCAGTCATAATATGATTTTAGGCTGCTTCTGTGTTTCTCCATTTTCAAATCTCAAACCAGAAATTTTGGCAGAACTGCCGGAGCTGTAACCAAGTCCAGTGAGAAAGAAAAACATAATCCAAAAGTACAAAACCTGGACTTCCAAATGGCAAAATTCATTTTTTTAATGTAAACAGAATCCTTAATGAGTGAATTAGTCACTTTTTGCTTTGCCCAAAAATTCTATAATATAATTTGTGAAATGCATTGAAGTCAACGGGAATTCTTTGTGGCTTTTCTTTTTGTGCAAAATATATTGAAGTCAATGGGCATTTTTTACACTGTTTTTTTATCATTCAAAATTCATTGAAGTCAATGGGCGTTTTTTCACGGCCTTTTTTGAGCAAAATAAATTGACGTTTATGGGCATTTTTTGCACAGTTTCTTTCAAGCAAAATGCATTGATGTTTTTCTTACCTTTTTTTGCACAATATTTTAGCGTTTTTTTTAGCAGCAAAAATGTTCGAAGCAATGGTTTATTCGCAAAAAAACTGCCAATGGTGACGCACCTCACATTCATGCCTGGTGAAAAATGTGCTTATCACTAAAAAAAGAATGATCTCACAATGAAAATAATACATTTGCAATAAATAGCAATATATGTTATACTTTTTTATAAGGTGGAATTGGTCGGAAAGTCCAAAAAACATAAATCACATTTTTAAGGTCTCACAGTTTTGGTCAAGGGGTATCATATCATTCATGGCTATAAAATGCACAAATGGCTGCACAGAAAGTGGCAGTTTTGTTGGTATGTCAATCTCATTCCATCCTGTACAGGTTTAATAATTAGTAGTAAGAAACATGATGACTGGCAGCATTAGTCATGTCTTGTTGCCCATCAGTAGCAGTACTTGATTTTATTCTGCTGTAAAAGAAGTCAATAATGCAATAGACAATGCGGAATGCAAATAAACCTCTCAGGGACATTCAAATGGTTTCTTTGTGCCTTGGGGTAGTGAAGCTAACCTTGTGGACGTAAATATATCCAAGGCAGTCAAAGCAGTCTACATGTTACATTGCATGACTGACATTTTGAAGTTGAACAAACTGGAGCTAATGTAACACAGTCCCAACATAAAGACATAAAGAATTATGACTTGCCTGACACCTGACAGAATATGTTTACAGGCAAGATAGTAGCATGTGAATATCTTATTACTACAAGCCCTGGAAATTCAGTTCATGATGGTCCTGTTTTTAACTCCTGCCATTACATGAGATGAGACCAGGTGCAAATGTCCTGGTTTGAGAATTAATGAAATATTTCAAGGATATTTTTTCATAAAGGTCTTGTGAAGAGCAGTTGGGAGGGCTTTTGCATTTTATTTTATTTATATTTTATACAGATATGGGATGCATTATCCAGAAACCTCCGAATTATGGGAAGGATATCTCCCATAGATTCTATTTAAATCATATATTCAATTTTTTTTTCTTTGTAATAATAAAATCAGTAGCTTGTACTTGATCCCAACTAAGATATAATTAATCCTTATTAGAGGCAAAACAATCCTATTGGGCTTAATTTAAGTTTAATTGACTTTATAGTAGACTTAAAGTATGGCGATCCAAATTAAGGAACGACCCCTTATCTGGAAAGCCCCAGGTCCCAAACATTCTGGATAAGATATTCCTTACCTGTAATAACAATTTAAATGTTTCTTCACTGCAATGCCTTAAAAGGGGAATCTGATCTGTTTTCCCAGCACCCAAAATGAATTGAAAGTTATATGGGTGCACTTGGAGTTGTACTTCTAAACGACTTCTTAACCCACCTCAGTGCAAAAAGAATAAATGACTTGGCCTGTTGGCAGTGCTCACGGGTGCTTCACAAAGGAGATGGAAGCAGTGATATTATGGTTTGCAAGGAAGTCTTCTCTACTGAGACTCTTATGCCATAAACTATACTTTGTCAGGATTGAAACTGATCTGTACAGATTATGTCTGTGTTTGGGACTGCATGGCAGATGAATTTGAAAAGCTTTGAAAATAATTTCTCTTTTAGATTTGTAGTAGCCAGGCTTTATGAAACTCTTTTCACTGCTTACATATGGTTAGACTGTCAACCTGTCACTCTTCAGCTAACCATATTTATGCCTGTGTTTTCCTTAAGGGTCCCTTTGGACGAAAGAGCAGCTGCTATAGCCCACTTATAAATACTGATTTATTATGAGCACATACAAGGAAGTCTTAATATTGATCATTTTGTTTGGCCTTAAGCCCTATATGAGCTAAAAATCAGAAAGCTGTAAAGTTGCTAGATGGCGAGCGACACCTGCACACAGTATTTATTGCACTGCCATAAAATTGTTGTTGTCTAGCCATCAGTGAATTACACCAACCTGTGGCTCATCAGCTATTACTATACAACTCCCAGGGGTTAATCAAGGATTTAGCTGAACACCAAAGTGTTACGTAAAATACTGATTGGCTGCCCCTTTTTTGCAAGTCCCAGGAGTAAGATCCTTACACAGCAACACAACACACATATACTATTGATAATAACCCCCAATAGCTTGTTTGGATTAGGGTCCAGCCCTCTGTAATTAATCTAGGAGTCTAACCATGATTCAGATTCACACACCAATTTTACCAGAATATAACTGTGTTAAAGTCTCAAGACATATTTCATGAGAAATACAGTTTTTCAAGGAGAAATAAAGCTTAAGAAGAGTAAGGCACAAATGTTGTACATTATGTTTTGGATTTCTGTACCAGCCCAAGGCAACCACGGCCCTTTCGCAGTAAAGATCTGTGCCCTCCAAAGATGCCCCTGTAGATGTCAGTTAATATATGTGCAATATATTGACTAGATAAGATAAAAATTTTATACAATATAAGGTTATAATTGGTACTAGAGATGGCGCGAACTGTTCGCCGGCGAACTTGTTCGCGCGAACATCGGGTGTTCGCGCTCGCCGGAAGTTCGCGAACGTCGCGCGACGTTCGCCATTTTGGGTTCGCCATTGTTGGCGCTTTTTTTTGCCCTCTCACCCCAGACCAGCAGGTACATGGCAGCCAATCAGGAAGCTCTCCCCTGGACCACTCCCCTTCCCTATAAAAACCGAAGCCCTGCAGCTTTTTTTCACTCTGCCTGTGTGTGCTGAAGAGATAGTGTAGGGAGAGAGCTGCTGCCTGTTAGTGATTTCAGGGACAGTTGAAAGTTTGCTGGCTAGTAATCGTTTTGATACTGCTCTGTTATTGGAGGGACAGAAGTCTGCAGGGGTTTGAGGGACATTTAAGCTTAGGTAGCTTTGCTGGCTAGTAATCTACCTTCTACTGCAGTGCTCTGTATGTAGCTGCAGTGGGCAGCTGTCCTGCTTCTGATCTCATCTGCTGACTGCTGCAATAACAGTAGTCCTTGTAAGGACTGCTTTTATTTATTTTTTTGTTCCAATACAGAGCAGTATCAAGCAGATTACTAGCCAGCAAACTTACTATCATCTGTCCCTGAAATCACTAACAGCTCTCCCCTACACTATCTCTTCCAAGCACACACAGGCAGATTTTTCAGATACATTTTTGCCCTTGATCCCCCTCTGGCATGCCACTGTCCAGGTCGTTGCACCCTTTAAACAACTTTAAAATCATTTTTCTGGCCAGAAATGTCTTTTTTAGATGTTAAAGTTCGCCTTCCCATTGAAGTCTATGGGGTTCGCGAACCGTTCGCGAACCGCTCGCATTTTTGCGCAAGTTCGCGAATATGTTCGCGAACTTTTTTTCCGACGTTCGCTACATCCCTAATTGGTACACAGCAGCTCAGAAAGAAAACCAGAATGTAAAAATCTGTAGCATTAGCTTATATTACAAACCTCACTTTATACTTGATTGTTTGCAATGACCCTTAAAGGAAAATTCAACCCCCCCCACTAATAAAAAAAACCTACCCCCTACCCTACATAGTCCCCCCTCCCTGCTCCCCCTGCACAGGTGATAACACCTATAAGTGCCCCATATCCTGTAATTACCTCTCTGTTGCAGAGTCATCGCAGCAGAGCTCACTGGCACCATCTACAGCTATTCTGTTTTCTTCGGGAAGTGAGCGCCGTATTGGTGCATGTGCAGTTGGAGCAGTCTTCCAGTTCATGAAAACTGCGAATGCGCTAAAAGTGATAGAAATTGCTGAAGGGAAGGAAGAAGAAACAAAGAATACCATAGAGCTGGAAGATGTCTCCCATGAGCTGCGCTGTTCTGACTCTGCAACAAGTGGTAATTAAAGGATTAGGGGCACTTATAGGTGTTATCACCTGTGTAGGGGGAGCAGGGAGGGGGGACTATGTAGGGTAGGGGGTAGGTTTTTTTTATTAGTGGGGGGGTTGAATTCTCCTTTAAAGGTCATTGCAAACAATCAAGTATAAAGTGAGGTTTGATATGGGGGGAGCTATGTAGGGTAGGGGGTTGAATTCTCCTTTAATCTTAGCTTCTCAACAGATGCTCAAAGCGCACTGAGCATGTGCGTGTTGAAGACACACCTAACAAAATCCAAGAACTCCTGTGACAACTTTGAAGGCCTGGATCATTTTTACTATAGAGACTATAACCCTTTAGGCTGGTGCAATCAGTTCAGTTTATAAAATGGCATTTCTAGCCATATCCATTTTTAGAGTTTAGTTCACCTTTAATGTGGGTTCTCTCTGCTGGGTAGCACACAGACAGCAAACCTGCTTACTCCCTATGGAGAAGCTTCCAAGCTACTTCAAGCAAGTTAAGCAATCTGAACATTTTGATTTATATGCGTAGGTGTAAATATGTAGATCAGCAATGGTTGCCTGCTGTTAACTTCTCTATTTGTGGGTAATAGATGGAAGATAAAAACTACTTTTAAATAGCATATATATGCTTTAAACACATAGAAGGTATATGGTTCCATGTACATTGTTAATCTGATCAGAGGAGTCACTAGAGTTAGAGTTTCCAGCTAGAGTGACCATGTCCTGGCTTAGGTTCTTATATGGCAAGATTATGCCAAAAGTTATTTCTCTGCTAAATATTTCCATTTCCATTTCAATGCAATTTAGTTTTGTGTGCAAGGTACCTAACAAATGCTGCCATCTGGGGGGAAATGTTGACCATGAATGCAAGGCGTTACTGTGAGTTCCCTATTGTAAGCATGGTCAACAGCAACATTGAGTCATGGAATCTGGAAGGAAATGGATAGAAGAATAAATTGCAGTATGGCAACAAACAAAATCTTACGGCATACACTGCTTTCAGCTTTACACAATTCTGTTCACAGAACAATACTAGAAATAACCTGCAATGTGACCAACTGGTAGTACTGTCATAGCTCACATACATAACAGCAACAAAGAATTGTCACCTTCAGCTTGCTATAGGTTACTGTTGCATACAAATTCAGCAGTTAAAACAGACAGTGTGGGGCAGATTTATCAAGGGTCGAAGTGAATTCAAGGGAAGTAAAAAAAAATTCGAAATTCTAGGTAATTTTTTGGATACTTTGGCCATCGAATAGGATACTTTGACTTCGAATTCGATTTGAAGTAAAAATCGTTTGAATATTCGACCATTCGATAAGTACTGTCTCATTAAAAAAACTTCAATACTTCGCCAAATTAAACCTGGCGAAATGCTATGTTAGCCTATGGGGACCTTCTACAACCATTTTCTAAGTCTTTACATATCAAAGTAAAATCGTTCGATCCGACGCAAAAATCCTTTACTTCGATCGTTCGATGGCCAAATTCGGTGAAAAATACTTCAACTTTGATATTCGAATTTGAAGTATTTTAATTCGATGGTCAGATTTCGAAGTATTTTACACTTCGAAATTCGACCCTTGATAAATCTGCCCCTATATGTTTTACAATAGCAGAGATTAAAGATCTCCTGGGTGTGATTTTAACACATAATTGGTGAAAAAAAAGACAGATTCTAATGGCATTCCTGTAGTGTGATTTAACTAAATCTCATACATTTTTTATTCAATATACTATAAAAAACACACATATACATTTAATGTCGCTGTGTCTTTAGACATGCTAGTAAAATAAGAATAAAAAAATATTTAAAGTTAGTATTTATGGTGACTTATTGTGGTCTTACATTTACTTGCTGTACTGTTGCCTAATTTTCAACAATCTCTGAACTAATAATTCATATTCTTTTTCTGGAAGCCATGTAGAGTTTCAAAGATTTCTGGTACATTATTGTGGTATTGTTATGGTCGACATTGCTTAAAATTATAAGATTTTTACCTTGGTGATGTCAGCTTGCCAAATTTTTATGTCACACTCCCAATGCTAATTTTAAAATACCGGCTCTGCCTATGAACCATATAGCTATACCCTACCTAATTTGAGAGCCCTGATTTTCTTCTTCATGCCCCTGCCTACTACTGAGAAGTAAAGTACCCTGGCCTAGTCATGCTAATTGGCTTAATACATTAAAATGTTAAAAACCATAAAATGTAAGCGCACATTTTGTTTATTATTTTCTCAACTATGCCATGCAGATAATTCTTTCATTTGTAGATATTTAGTTTACTACATGCATACTGTGGGGGCTCATTTATCAATACTGGGCAAATTAGCCCATGGGCAGTAACCCATAGCAACCAATCAGTGATTGGCTTCTTTCACCCAGCTGCAGGTAAACCAATGAATGCAACCATTAGACTCATTGCCATGGGTTACTGCTCAAGGGCAAATTTGCCCAGTGTTCATAAATGACCCCCTGTGTGTTAGCTTCTGGCTGATAAGCTTTTGTGGATAACTAAAGAAGACACAACAATTTGGTGCTGATCTTTTATTCTTACTACTTGTATTTCTTAATTTAAAATGCCTTACTTCAGGGAAAGCAATATTATAGTTGTTCAGTCTAAAGGTCCCCATAGACGCAAAGATTTTTCTTTTCTGAACGACCGATTTTAGCGAAATTCCGACCAATCCGTCAAATTATTGTGAAGTTAGAGGGATTCGAACGATCGTACATCTTACGATTTTTCGTCCGACATCTGTCAGAAAATTGATCGGCCAGGTTAAAAAAAATGTATTGGTCTCCCAGTGCAATCTATCTATGTTTGCAGGGTCAAGCAGGCAGCTACTCTTCAGTTTTCCTGCCAATATCGCCTGAAATTATCTTTTTAGTTGATGGACACATTGTACATTTAAACGATCGTTTCGAGATAATCGTGGTCTCATGATAACTAAAAGATCTTTTAAAAATCTATGGCCAGCTTAACTGCACGGTCTAGGTCAAAAGGGGGTCAGAAACAAAGTAGAAAATGATGTAAATCAGGGGTGTCCAATCTCATGTCTCAGCTGCAAGGTACAATTCCCTGGCTCCACATTCAACAGGCACATCTCTACGTTCAATCAGCCACAGCCATATTCTTAGGGCAGGACTACATGGCAGATTCAGCCGCGATCCGACGCGATTCGCAAAATTGCAGGCGTCGCCTCGGATGCGAAGGAAACAAGGTAAGTAATGGCAGTGTCGGAACGTGTCGCATTGTTGATGCAACGCGACACGACTGTCAGATGCAGACGCAGCGTGCAGCGTCTGTATCCGACAATTGTGTCGCGTCGCATCAATGCTGCTACACGATGCGACAATTGAATTACTTACCTTGTTTCCGTCGCATCCAACGTGACGCCTGCGATTTTGTGCAGAGCGTCGGATCGCGGCTGAATCGGCCATGTAGTCCTGCCCTATACTTATTTTTTTGGCAATTGATATGTGGACCTTTTCTTCTTATATCTGTACTTAGCTCCAGAATGCATCTTAGCAGTTTAATTTTTAACATTGTTTCATGTTGGCTGAAAACTGGAACATTAACTTTCTGCTGAAATTTTCACAACCTCTGGAGACTTGTACCAGACCCAGCCATCTGATTCAACAAACAAAACTTTATAAGGAGGAGGAGGAGGAGGAGGAGAGACAGGCCAAGCTAATGGTGAGCGTTTGATATATATGTGAACACGAGGAATGAGGAATCACTCTTATTTCCCAAGTCTCAAAAAGAGATAGTGTTGTGGAGGAGTATGGGAAGGCTGACTAAACCCACTTAACCTTCCACCCTTTGTGACCTGTTCCTGACAGACATGTATCATATGGAAGGGCAAACACCCTGTGAAATGCTCTGAAATATTTTGCTACCAATGGTAAAAAAAAATCACACAGTGTTCTTTAATGGCAGAAATCTTTGTTTAAGCCAATGATTTAAAACTCAAAGTACCTTGCACTGTTAATAACACCTCCCAGCAGATTCCAGCTGTCGGGCTAATGCTAAGAAATTAAATTCACTACTGCTAGTTTTGGACTGATCAACCTGGAATTTTATATATTTTTATGCCACTCTGGAAATAGTAGTACAAATCTGGGTCTGTATGTTGAAGAAAAAGAATTGTTTTATATAAAGCTATTATACAGCTTTAGCATGCAATAAAATAATACATTTAACTAGTCTCCTGTCAGAGGGCAGTGTTGAAAGTGCTGTGAATGGAGGGGTTACATTACTTATTCTGAGGTGGAATGAAGGCTTCATTTACATTTGTTGTGCCTTTAGGTATAAGCATGTGGCTGATTGGAGGTGACCTTTGTCTGCAACTCTGATTGTGTTCCCACGGTCCTTGTGTACAAACCTGCTGATCTACAGTTATATGGATCTATTTGTTGGTTTCATGTTAAATTTAATCCAGAACAGATGACAGCACAATGCCCCCAAAACTTATATTCCCAGACATGTGCCTACATTGCTTAGTGGAAAACACTTCCACTACTTGATCAAACAGAGGTTCCAGAAATAAAATTAAAGGCAGTTTCTCTCCCCTTCCAATGTGATTAGTAGATTATATAGGTGAGGAATAATTCTATACAGATCAGATAGATAGTAGGGCTTACATTATATATTATTGACATTGATTCTTTATATTTATGTTTTACCACCTAACTAGAAACTGAAGGGAATGAATTATCTGTCTCATCAGTGCCCCTTTGAGATTTTTAATGCATAACACTTTGTTTTTGTGGTTTTGTGTGAGAGAATTCTGTAAACCAGTTCTCCTGGTTTACAGAATTAACATACGCTCTTGGTTAATATCAGTTCAA
Source organism: Xenopus petersii (assembly GCA_038501925.1). NCBI lineage: Eukaryota > Metazoa > Chordata > Amphibia > Anura > Pipidae > Xenopus > Xenopus petersii. The sequence continues at coordinate 36,835,955 of CM076682.1, read as the reverse complement.
TCAATGGGGCTGGTGCTGAACATACTTTTTTGCCTATTGTTTTCATAAGGAAATATCAGTATTTTTAAGTTATTTCCTGCAATAAACAGAGCAACATTTGAAAATTAAAATTAAATTAAAGCCACATTCTACTTCCTGATCCCAAAGAGCAAAGTAAAACAAATCGGCAGTCTACTGAGAAGCCTCTGTATAAATAAATCCCTCCCTCCCCATCTATAGCCTGTTATATTTTTAGATAACGAGCAGTTCATTATACAGAGGATTCTCAGTGGGTGACTGGTTTGTTTGATTTTGCTCATTGGGATAAGGAAGTAAAATGTGACTTCAGTTTAATTTTCAAAGTCAATGATTATGGCTTGTGCCGACAATACTATTTGCCTATTGTTTCAGTTAGGAAATATCTATTTTTTTTATTTCAAGCACTTTAAAAGGCAAAATTGGAAAATGAAACTAAGACCATATTCTACTTCCTGATCCCTAAGAGCAAAGTCAAACTAATCAGAAGTCTCTTGAGAAACCTCTTGTAAAGGTGGCCATACACGCAGAGATATCGTGATACAAGTGGATCTCTCCCCGATATGCCGACATATGCTGATTTTCGGGCAGATATCAATTGGGGAAGCCGTCAGAAGGCTACACACACAGGCCAATAAGCTGTTGACTAGTTCTGTCGCAGCTTTTATCGGCCCGTATGTGGCCAGCTTTAGACTTGCTGGTTATTGCAGGGTCGGACTAGGATGCCAGGGGCCCACTAGAAAACCTTAGACCGGTGATCCCCAACCAGTAGCTCGTGAGCAACACGCTGCTCTCCAACCCTTTGGATGTTGCTCCCAGTGGCCTCAAAGCAGGAGCTTATTTTTGAATTCCAGGCTTGGAGGCAAGTTTTGGTTTCATTAAAAACCAAGTGCACTGCCAAACAGAGTCTATATGTAGGTTGACAATCCACATAGGGGCTACTAAATGGCCAATCACAGCACTTATTTGGCACCCCAGGGACATTGTTCATGCTTGTGTTGCTCCCCAACTCCTTTTACTTCTGAATGTTGCTCACGGGTTCTAAAGGTTGGGGATCCCTGCCTTAGACCATGGGGCCTCCTCTCCTCACTCAACCTGTTTATTATCCTAGTCTTTTATATCTACTTACTATTCTCTTCCATTATTATGCATTATTTCCATAAAGAAATAGGGAATGACCATGAAATTGGCCAAATTGTTAGAAGCAAAAGGGCCCACTGACATCTGGGCCCACCACGAGTTTTCCTGGTATCCCGGTGGGCCAGTCCAACACTGGGTTATACTGTTGGTAAGGAGCCGATATGCTGTGTAACCACTTGATTAAATTATAGATGCTTGACTCTTGAACAAAAGTTTAATTATGAAAACGAAAACACACAGACCTCTGCAGAAGTGTATGGAGCAGACAGAAAAACATAATCCAGGTTCAGGTAATTGGCCAGGGCAGGCTACAATCAAACAGTTCATGAAACAGACACTACATATGGAGGCATAACAACAAACCAGGGGGTCAAAAACCAGTCAGATAATGGGGAAGAAGACAAAGCAGGAACGGACACGATACTTGTAGACAAAGACTTCAGGGCACAGGAATTCAGGATGCAGAAATGCAAGATACTAGAAACTCATGAACAGGAGCATAGACATAGATAACCTAGCAGGATACACATTGTCTCTTGTGGCTTAACCTGGAGGAACAGTGAGCAGTATGCAGCAGGTTGCTGGTTCTAAACCAGGGTGTCCCTAATGCTATGTTGGCGCTATATAAATACATGTTAATGATAATAGGGCCAGACTTTGTGAATCTGCTTCTCTACTGCCAACCGAATACATTGCAGTGCAGAAGCAATGTATTCAAATGGCAGCAGAGCAGGAGGGTATTCTCGGCATACGTTTCTCTGCAGGCCAAGATCTGTAGCATCTGGCCCTCGCCTAACTTTGCTGTATAAATAAAACCCTCCCTCCCCCAGCTGCAGCCTGTTTTATTTTTTTAGCTAAAGGGAATGTCAACCCAAAATATAATTTTTTCCTTAATAAAAGAAAACATAATTCTAAGCAACTTTGCATTATATATTCATTACAATTTTGCTATGGTTTTTAAGTTATTTGTATACAGTATGTTATGCTATTAGAAGCAGTGTTTGACTGTCCCTTTCTATTTTCTGCCCTGATGGCTGAGACTGTAGATTAGGGATGCACCGAATCCACTTTTTTGGATTCGGCCGAACCCCCGAATCCTTCACGAAGGATTCGGCCGAATACTGAACCGAATCCGAACCCTAATTTGCATATGCAAATTAGGGGTGGGAAGGGGAAACATTTTTTACTTCCTTGTTTTCTGACAAAAAGTCACGTAATTTCCCTCTCCGCCCCTAATTTGCATATGCAAATTAGGATTCGGATTCGGTTCGGCTGGGCAGAAGGATTCGGCCGAATCCGAATCTTGCTGAAAAAGGCTGAATCCTGGCCGAATCCCAAACTGAATCCTGGATTCGGTGCATCCCTACTGTAGATACAATTTAAGGCAAGCCAGCTGATAAACAGACATGTCTTTGCTGGGGAACGCAGACTGTTGCAACAATGTTTAAAAATTAACAACCAGGAATTAAGCAAATGCTGCTTTCAACTGCAATTTTTTTTACAAATAACTTTCAAGGCACTGCAAATTTCTAATAAATGCATATAAGAAACTTACTTAAATTATGTTTTCTTTTATTAGACAAAATTTTGTGGTTGATGTGGTTTGCACTGTTTACTAAAAAAATTGATATTTTCTAATTAAAAGAATAGATAAAAAGCATATTCAGCACAAGTCCAAGGAAAGGCTTCCACTACAGATCATAAAATGTAGAAACCCCATGCCAGTATAAATAATGTATAAATAAGCCGGATACAATGTAGATAAAGCAATAATTGTGAGTAAAGGCATCAAGCTGGGACCACCAGAGATCTTGACACATGCATCATCAAATGCAACGCATTGGTATTCTGAAAAGTGAGGATGTAAAAGGATACTAAACTGAACTGACTCTAGACAATGGCAATTCTGACTGGAAATCAGAATGTAACTTATTCTCAGTTAACAACAGGGCTCACTAAATAAACTGAAGTCATGCACTTGGGGAAGTATTTATAGGTTCTGGTTCACTGAGTCAACTGATTAAGGGCATTTTTTAATTTAATTACAAGGTATCATTTCTTCTGATTGCCAAACAGTGTAGCATTAATCATTTTAGTAGCAGAACTGTGTCACCTTTCCATGAGATCAGTGCTCATCCAGTTTCTATGATTTTCATGATCTCAAACTTTCTATTTTGGGAAGCAAATAATTACATACGATTAAACTAATCTATGGCATTATGTCCTATAAACTGGAAAAGAACTTTGTTTGTATTCACTGGAGTTGAGTACAGAATCTCTTAACTTGTTCGGATAGATGCTACCGTTGCTTCTCACTCTAACGCCAGGCGAATTTTTGCTCTGGCGAACGGATGTAACTCCACAAATTCACTAACATGCGGATTTTACTAAACGTTGCCTAATTCGCCAGACTTGCCTTCGCCAGCTCAGACCAGGCAAACTGCAATGGAGTGCATAGGACTTCCTCAACGCCAAAACGCTGGCGTCTTTCCCTTTTTCTGAGTTTAGCCTGCCAAGGTCCGTAAATTTTTTTTTGGGTAACCAGGTTCCCCCCTCCATTTTGTAACATATGGCACATAAATTATACACTGGGCTCATGTGTAGGGCAATATTAAGGTTTCCTGGACTTGTGTAATGTAATGTATTTGCTGCAACATATACAGCCATGTAACTTTATCTTTTCCCGCGGTATGCAAATTAGGCAACGCTAGCGCATCTTCACTTTTATTGCCGAAGTAACGATAGCAAAAATTCGCCAGCATTCGGTGCCCTGGACGCAACTTCGCACTTTAGGAAACCGGTGTTGTCCTAGCAAATGTGTGTCTGGCGAAGTGTTGAGATGGCTGCGAAGCTGTCGCTGGCGAATTTTCGCCGGGTTAGGGAATTTGCCCCTAAATGGTCTGTGGCTCCCTCTCACATTTGTCCTCTGATTCTGCAGTAACCTCCCCCCCCTTCCAAAATTATATTGCTATCCATATGTTTTCCCAAATTTGCCAATATTCAGCAATACTGCTAAAGGCTAACAACCAGACTACTTTAAATTTGGTCTATGTATGATTACTTACCACTGAATGGAAAAAGGAAGAGAAAAATGAGTGCAAATTCACAAATGCATGCAATTTGTGAATATGCAGTTGTAGAATGAGCCATAGGGTATATTTATCAAAGTGAAGTTAGAGATCACCAGAGTCCTCTAGAGTGAAATTCCGCCACTCTCCATTCATCTCTACGGGATTTTAAAAGAGTACTTACCAATGGGTAAAAGTGAAAGTTCATCCTTTGATAAATACGCCTTTCAAAATCCCATAGAAATGAATGGAGAGTGGCTGAATTTCACTTTAGAGGATTGTGGTTATCTCTAACTTCCCTTTTTGATAAATATTCCCCATAGTATCTAGAGCTTTGTAAACATACTGTAATAATGACATTAATATTAGCCTGTATATATGCTATACCATCTTTCTCTTGCAGAGTAATCTTCGGAATACAAATACTACCAGCTGCTGGCACCAACCAAAGATAATAAGAGAGTCAACCCCTGCCACAGAGGATAGGATATAGGATGGCAGCGTCTCACCTTCGGGCGACTTCGGTAATTGAATCAATCCGTGTGCCATCCCCCGGCAATTCTAGCCGGCGGGAAGGCATTTCGGGGAGAAGAGGAAATTTGTCGCTGGGCGACTAATCTCCCCAAATAGCAGCATGTGCCACCACCCTAAGATGCTGAGTTACTACAAATTGCAAAATATCATTAAACTAACAAAAACGTCTCAATGTCCTAAATGTTCCTATTTAAAAAGTCCAAGATGAACTTTGCACCTTACAAACCCAGCTGCACAATTTCAACATTTGGATGCTTTTAGGTTACAACAGAGAACTTTTACAGAATCACAACCATCTTGTATAACACAGCAAGCCTTATGGAATTTCAGCAGTAAGTCACAATACAATTTACTAAGGAGTCCTCCCACCTTCCCTGTAGGCTTCTGACGTTCTGCAATTGGTGCATCTTTGCTTTACTTATTGCTGGGATGTGAGACAACAGAAGACAATGTGCTGGTTTGCTTTTGCCTTTTCTAGTCCTTTTGTTTGCAAGAAGTGTCAAGGATAATGAGCATTCCAGAAGCAGTGATTATTTATTTAATGTAGTAGAGATGGTATCTAAGAGCAAATAGCTTTGGCACAGAAAGTGAGTTACAACATGTCACATTCCATGCTTTCTTTTGTAGATAACCTTGATAATAATATCTGTTTCCATTGTGCATTAATGCCTCTGTTGGGAAGTAGAAAACCCATCCTATTGTAATAAAGTGTTAATGAAGTGCAAAAATCTCAAAAGGCGTCTTTCTGAAACCTAATTTTACCCTTTCTACAAGACAACACTGCTCTAGTAATGTGTGTGTGTAAACATAACAAGGCTTCTACAATCAGTCTCTTAGCTCAAAAACACTGCTTTGCTTAGATTCACAAATGTGCTATTCAGGCATGGTGTCCTCACGCCTGGTCATGCTAAGAACTGGGCAGACCAGGGGCATATTTATAACATTTCAAGATTGTATTTTTCTGTGATTCAAGAAATATGTTTTTGTTTGTGTCGTTCAACAAATGCAATAATCGAGAAAGTGCAAATTAAATTTCGGCAACCTAAAGCCTGTTGAAATTCAAATTCAAGTTTTTAATTTTCACTCTAGAGTTTACAACTTTGCTGAAATGTGATTTTTTTATTGTGATTGACCCTTTTGAGTTTTAATTAAATACACTACTCATAGAGGTAACAAAATATGACATTTTCCCCACAACTGTGTTTTAAAAATGCAGATCAGAAAATTGATTGGCTTCCCTATGATACTTCAGCAATAGACTCAATAGACTAGAAAGAGTCGGCAGAATACCAAACTGCATATGCATATGCAAATTATGAGTGGAAAGGGGAAAACATTTTTTATGTGTTTTGTGAGAAAAAGTCATGCGATTTCCCTCCCCATCCCTACTTTGCACTTGCATATTAGGATTTGGATTCGGCCGGGCAGAAGGATCCGAATCCTGCTGAAAAAGGCTGTGTCCTGGCTGAATCCCTAACCGAATCCTGGATTCGGTGCATCCCTAATTTAAAGTCACTCAATTCCCCTCCCTGCCCCTTATTTGCATATGCAAATTAGGGTTCTGATTTGGTTCAGCTGGGCAGAAGGATTCGGTACATCCCTAATTAAAATGCCTTCCTGCCGACTAGAAAGTGAATCTCCAAGGGGATGGCACTCTGATCGCTGCCTAAAGTTTCCTCGCGAGGCAAATTCGGGCGACTTCGAATGCCCTGAAAACAGACCTGACCCTAACCTGCCATGCGCTCCTATTTATATACCCGCACCCTCCCCGCTGATGTGGCAGTATATATAAAGGAAGTGGGGAACAAGGAGGTCGCGGGTGGGGTGAACACAGACTAAAGTTCAGCCCTTACCCGCCCTTGGCCTGTAAACTTTGTGCGGAAGTTGACCCAAACCCACCAGACCCGCTGGTAAACCCGTCGGTCCCATGGGCTTCAGGTTGGCCCACACATCACTAGTACTGTGAGCCACAAGCCTGCATTTCTAATTGGATGCCATCTGCTTAAACTTACATGCAAGCTCCACATTGAGTGTATATATATGAATGCTATAGTGAGTCAATTAGTGTGTTAATGGTTTCCATTAAAGTGACACTAACCTCTTAAAGGAGAATTCAACCCCCCCACTAATAAAAACCCTACCCTACATAGTCCCCCCTCCCTGCTCCCCCTCGTGCAGGTGATAACACCTGTAAATGCCCCTAATCCTTAAAATACCTCTCGTCGGCGGAGCAAACGGGTGCCATCTTCACTGATTTGGTCTTCTTCCAGCTTGTGACAGCCGCGCATGCGTCGAAAGTGACGGAAATTGCCGAAGGAAAGAAGATCTGAAGAATACCGAAGCGGCGGAAGATGCCACCCATGAGGTCCGCCGCACTGACTCTGCAATGGGATGTATTTTAAGGATTAGGGGCATTTACAGATGCTATCACCTGTGCAGTGGGGAACAGGGAGGGGGGACTATGTAGAGTAGGGTTTTTTTATTAGTGGGGGGTTGAATTCTCCTTTAATGCAACTAATGTGTTTTATGGACATTTTCCCCTTGTTTTTCACTAATTTTATAAACACTTATTTTATAAAATGACCAAACTATCTTTGTAACAAAGTGACCATTTTCCAGTTTGTTTTTCTAACTGTCCCAATGACAGTGAAAGATATTATATAATAATATACCTTTGTATTATTATGTGTAACTAATTAGTATTAAGAAACCCACCTTTAAAACTGTACATACGGTACATGACCAGTAACATCAAAAAATGGCAAACATTTGGATATCGATCTACGTTTTAATACATCGATCAAAAACCAATATTCAGATTTAAATTTAATAATATAGGATTAAAGTAGGAAAAATAGCAAATCAAATGATGTTCTTGCCATTAATTGACTGACAACAATTGTATGAAAGTTATGTCCTGGAAGCAGGGCTGCTTTTGCCATGAGGCAAGGTGAGACCCTTGCCTCAGGCTTTAGCGAGCGGCCAGTTACAAGGGGCGGCAAAAAGCTGCCTCTTGTAACTTTAAGAGCCGAACTTCCGGGTTTTAACCCGGAAATTTGGCTCCGCTAGTGCAGAGAGCGCCATTGCGCTTACTGCACTAGCGAAACTGCCACCTTTAGAATCGCTCCAACACTAATTTTTAAGAGCGGAACGGGAGAGGATGGGGGCATCAGGCGGCAGCAGCCCCAGAATCGGCGCTGCCTGGAAATAGTAGTGACGGTCACCCATTTATATTGTCAGATAGTAAAACGATCTTAGCATTATCCAACAGAAATTTTCTAACCTGTCCGATCGACTTCAGAGGCTCAAATATAGTTTATATAAATAAGCTGCTGTATAGCCATGAAGGTAGCCACTCCAGTTGAAATAGTGCAGTAGAGCACACGTTTACATAGCAGATAACAGATAAGCTGTGTATAATACACAGGTTTTTATACTCAAATACGGTGTCAGTTGTCATTCATACAACTCAACAGATTTCTATGATATGATAGACTATCAAATAAAATACAAAAATACATATTTTACCAAGGAATAGCTTATTTGTATGAGCTAGTTGGATAGGTATTTTGAAAAAAATTTTCACTTTATATTGTTATTGCTTGACTAATACTATTATGGTAACATGGAGTAATATTATTCTAACTTGCTTAACTTCATTGCAGTCAGCGTAATGCAAGATAGATAATTTTGTTGATACTTCACAGGGAGGCTGTACAATTTCACAGGATTTCCTCTTCAGCTAAAATTGTGTTTGTTCTCTTCAACTGGGGCGTAGGATCAGGCAATAAGACTCAGTAAAACTATAAGGTAAGTGGCTGGGCAGAATGGGTGGTGGAACCTGAGAAATGTTTCTTACTAACCCCTTTGATATTAAGGGGCCTATTTTTGAATTATTGGCTTGGAGTCAAGCTAATCAGCAAAACTGTTTTTCTTTAGGGAACACAAACTTCTGGTGTATTTTACAATATTTCATACTAGCATATTAATTATAACATCAACATGAAATGCTAGAAATTGCACAAATTGCAGTTAGAAAAGTGGTTAAAAACACAACAAACCCAACAAAACACTCATGAGTATTGTTCAGTTTATTTTATATTGCACAAAATAGATTTTGTTAATTTAATTGCAGTCCGTCTGAAATGCATGAATATTGAGTCCAGGGACCCAAGTGCAAACCCAGCCCCAGACCATAATTGATCATCTGCCAAACTTTACAGTCAGCATTACTCATTCAGGGATCTAGCAATCTCTTGGAATAAGCCAAACTGAGGCTCACCTCTCATGTGGTGAATCATGACCTAGAACAATTGGCTTTATAATGTGTCCTAATACTTTAAGCCAATGATTGTCAAACTTTTACAGTTTAAGCCCCTCTTGAAGGTCCAAGCCTACCATTAGCTCAGCAAATATGTAAAGACGTAGGAAAATATTAGAATATCAGTAATTCAGCCAAAGTTCCAAGAAATCAGTTCCCAAATCCCACACTAGCTGACCAAAGTTGGGCGTTTAGGTGTATCTGGGACAACAAATGGCCATTATCCCCAATTAATTGAGGTAGAGCCTTCCTTCCCATTCCAATAATTCAAGACCCCAGAGGTGCCAGCTCCACAGTTTGGGAACACTGGTTCTGAGGAAGAGTAATTACCTTGAGACCCCTGTCTAACACTAGTCCCCTGTCTAACACTAGTCCCATAACAGCTTAACTGCTGATTAGTTGCTATGGGTTAGTCCACTTTCCAAATATTAACCATTTTACTTTTTGGCCCTATAGACTTAAAATTACAGGCTCAGTGGACATGGTCTCATTATGGCTGAAAATATCTATGTACATTGCTGCATGGAAAATATAGTATACTGACTTATAATCTCACTAAAGATATATGTAAGATGTGTAATGGTTGCAATAACACTGAAATAGAGTACATTTTAACATTTTCGTATTTTCAGCTTAACCTCTGTTTTATAAGGTACGGTGTGGTCTTATTTAGAGCTTAGAATATTTCTAATTGATTTTTGGCAGCAAATTTGTTGTAGCGTCATTAAATCCAGCCATCTCAACAAAGGGTTGTTTGCTTTGGAAAACAGCTTGAAGGCTTAGCACAATTTGTAATTCAAACAAAATATTTCATATTTATGACACTAATTATGCAGAGACTGGAAGATGTTGCTGATGTTATTGTTTTTCTTTATGTTTGATGATCCCGTTGCCTGAAGTGTATATGTGGCAACACATTAGGTTTGTATTTGTCTGATTTACATGTGTTTTCCTTTGCCACATGAGACACTTACATAGTGGTGAGGGTTACCACAGCACCACTTCAAAACCAATTAAAACGGTTTCTTTTTTACTTTGCGGAATGAAAGAAAATGTAATTCTAAGCAACTTTCTAATACACAAACATTTTAAGTTGTGTATTAAAGGGGTCAAAGGGAGTGTTATATTTTCCTAATGTTGTATGTAAATGTAAATGTAACTAAAGGTGGTATTTTTTGGTCCCTTTTTGATCTCTGCTCACACTCTTGATTCTGTAGCCAAAGTCAGTTCTCCACCTGACCTGTTAATCTTCTGCTACAGAAAGTTTATTTATTTATATCAGCCCCTTGCCTAGTCTAGTTTTCTTGTCATGTGCAAACTAAATATTCGGATGGGGTTTTTTTTTTTACAGTGAGAGCTGTGAAGATACTAGCTGGGAGGGAATACAGGGTTATGAAAGATAGCTCATAGTACAAGTTGATCCAGGGACTAGTCTGACTGTCATCATGGAGTCAGGAAGGATTTTTTTTTGCCCCCTCTGAGGCAAATTTGAGAGGCTTCAAATAGTGTTTTTTGCCTTCCTCTGGATCAACTAGCGGTTACGCAGGTTATATACTGTATGAACTTAAAAAGTTGAACATGATGGACATGTGCCTATTTTTCAACCTAACTTACTATGAAACACACTAAGTCTATTTCATCAATTCTTCTTCTTCTTATTAATAGAACAATGTATTTATGAAGCACCAATATATTCCCCTGCATTGTTCAACAGAAGAGTTTATACCTAAAACATACAAATATATAGAAATCACAACTAATTGATACAGAAACTATATAGCACTGTGTATCTTGACAGTGCTATATGAATAAATGATGATGATGATGAAACTGCTTACAATTAACAAAGTAGTGTGTTTTTGGACAGCATAGCAAGAGCCAGGCCAGAATTTATTTTCATCTACCTATTAATAGCACAAGGTCAGGAACACCTTTTTACATGATGACTGTGGAGAGACTCAATAACTGGAAAGGATAAGAAAATAATGGCTGTTTCTTACCTCACTCAACTAAGGGACACCAAAGACAACCCCCAAGTTCAGAAAAGTTAATGTCTTTGAATTAAAGTAGTTTGAAAGACAGAAAGGTGGGTCAGGATGGATTAGTCTGCTACAGTGACTGGGGCTTGGTGGGGAATAGTCAAGAATAAGACTGGTTATTGAAGACCAGGGGGGAATACAGATCATACTACATGTTTTAAGGCTGTTTCAATGTGAAGCACTTAAGCAACTGTGTCCAGTTTAATTAATATACAGGTATGAAATCTTTACTTCAGAAACCTAATGCCCAAAAAGTTCAATTTTACATGAAGGCCATCTCCTATGAGTCCATTTTAAGCAAATTTGTTTTTCCACTTTTCTCTGTATTAATACTACCTTGTATTTTATCCTGACTAAGCTAAACAATTTATATTGGTGGCAAAACAGTCCTATTGGGGTTATTTAAAGTATAAATGTTATAGGAGACTTAAGATATTGTTAAAACAGTCAAATGTAACCAAAAGCCAAATACAAGCTGCTCACAGAGATGGTCTTTAAAGGCTTCTCTGAACTTGTATACAAAAATGTAGCTATATAATGTAAATATTTTGATCATATTAAACAAGAGGTCCTTGCCAATTAATGTTTACAGGTTCCTAGGGATTGGATATTTCTAGATATGCCTGTAATCCAGCAGTGCCTCCTACTGGATTGCAAGGATTGGATTATTATTATTATTATTATTATTACATTCATCTATAAAATCCTAATGTATTCTGCCCAGAGGTTAACAGTCTATTGGGCTTATGTAATAAAAGGCACTATGTTTGCCCTGGTGCAGTAACCCGTATTGACCAATCAGCGGGTAGAAATTATTGGTCACCTGTTTAAAAGCAAACATCTTGTTAGTTGCCATGGGTTACTGCTCTTGGGCACACTTAGTTGCTTTTATTCCATATGAGATATAGGTTTAGGGACAAGTTAGAAACAAGTTATAGAAGTATATAGTGGGATGTACTATAACAAAGATAAGTACTGGAAATGGTGCATCATTTACAACATATATTTATTATAAATTACAGCTTAGTTATATAGTTAAGAAAGGAGGAAGAACTAGGGATGCACCGAATCCAATATTTTGGATTCGGCTGAACCCCCGAATCCTTCGCGAAAGATTAGGCCAAATACCAAACCGAATCCTAATCTGCATATGCAAATTAGGGTTGGGAGGGGGAAAACATTTTTTACTTCCTTGTTTTGTGACAAAAAGTTACGCAATCTCCCTTCCCGCCCCTAATTTGCATATGCAAATTAGGATTTGGATTCGGTTTGGCAAGGCAGAAGGATCCGGCGAATTAGAATCCTGCTGAAAAAGGCCAAATCCTGGCCGAATCCCGAACCAAATCCTGGATTCTGTGCATCCCTAGGAAGAACAGAAATAAAAAGATAGGAAGGAATTAAAATGACTGGTTTGTAGGAGGGATACAATCCCATACAAGCTATGTTTTAGGTTACAGAACCATGGATCAAATGTTGTTTTACTTGGAATGTAGCATCTGCAGCCATGTGGTATACCCAAGACAACTGCAGTCGTAAATGTGCAGCTGTAGTATTTGCTGCCATCTTTATACTTGACCTCCCCATTAAAAGGGACAACAGATGGAAAGACATGAAGTTATAATAACATCCTTGCTCACCTATCTATAACGTGAATTCTAGTATGTACTGTTTATAATAATAGGCATGGACTAGAGTTGGACTCAAGTTCATAGTCACTAGCAGGATGCCACATACCCATACTCCATTCTTCCAGTTAAAAAGTGAAGTAGAACTTCAGCATGTGCCATTAAGTCCAAAGTGCATATTAGTGCTATTGGCAAGTAAGTAGTATCACTCACCAGGGAGCTGACACAGCCACTCATCTCTTTTTTACCAATGTGAAAGAGGCAGACGTAGTAGAAAAAAAAAGAAATAAAAGCTTTATGGAAAAACATACGGTGATTCTAAAAGTAACACTATGATTTCCAAAGCCTTTAATCCCCAACTAACAATAATTACTGCTCTTAACATTTCAGCTTTGCGTGTGGGCAATTCTGGCAGGTTTTAACACTTGCTTTGTGAATGCTGGCAAAGAAAGCCATAGTTACGTAAAGTACATGTTGCCGCTGTGTGAAAGTTTGTTTTCAAGCAATAATAAACATTTAAAGCTCATTGCCGTGTGCCTGAATGCTAACGATGAGCCAGAATCATGTTTGTGCTCAGTAATTAGTTCATAAACGAACTTCTACCCAACAATATTAACCACAGAACTCATTACTAGCCAGTGATACAGAATGAGCACTTTATAAGTGTCCAATTTAAAATGGCTTATATGGAAGGTAGGGAAAACCAACACTACCTGTCCAAACTGATATTTTCACGTAATCCCTAAGCAGACCAGTAATCAATCAGTAGTTAGATTTTACTATATTAGTCCTATTAGAATAATAGAGGTTAATATTTGAAAGGGGCTAAGGCTAAAATTATGCGGCACTTTGTACAGGCTACTATATTACCCCATTTATATGTAGGTAAGTTTCCCCCTAGAAACCGGAATCTCCACTTGGCAAACATAGTAATTATCTAACATTTTCCCTGACAATGTTTTTCACTGCCTAAATATATTATAAATCTGTGGAACTGCCTCCCATTGTGTGCACAGAGCATCTTGTTAAAGGGCAAGCGCTGGAGCTTTTCAGCCATTATCAAGGATGTGTGGCACAAAAATGTATAAAGTACCTGTTTTATTTGCCTAATGTAGCACCAGAAATCTGCCTGGGCCTCATGGTTTGCTGATTATAGATTTTGTCATGATTTTTTGGTATATTTTTTTATTACTAAATTACACTGTGTACATCGCATCGCATTCATTCAACCATTTAAAATTGTATTCTGGAACCAATAAATGTATTTTTTTGTTATAACATTGGTGTGTAAGCAGCCATCTCAGGTCATTTTGTCTGGTCACGTGCTTTCAGAAAAAGCCAGCACTTTAAGATGGAACTGCTTTCAGATAACTATTGTTTCTCCTACTTAATGTAACTGGAGGAGCCACAACTTGGGTTAGCAGGACTTAGATTTTTATAATGGAGTGATATATACCACTAGGTGGATTTTTAGCAATGTAGGTGTCAGGGTGCTACTATCTGGTTACCCATTGTTCTACTGATGGGCTGCTGGGGGGAAAAGGGAGGTGGGTGATATCACTCCAACTTGCAGTACAGCAGTATATAGAGTGACTGAAGTTTATCAGAGCACACATCATATGACTGAAGGCATCTGAGAATCTAACAACACGTCTAGCCCCATGTCAGATTTCAAAATTAAATATATAAAATCTGTTTTCTTTTTTGAAAATTGGATTTCAATGCAGGATTCTGATGGTGAAGTGCTATCTCATGACAGAATCCGTTTAATGAATCACATCTGATCAGGTAAACAACCCACGGCTCAGGCTTTTTAGATTCTTACATTATTTTAATCCTTATCTCCTATTTCACAGTTAAAATTAGTGGCAAAATCACAGTGAGTGAATATCATGCAGGACACAGTCTATGCTACAAGTAACAAATGCTAGTTTGCATGAGGTATTAAATACAGAACCCAGGGCTGGATGCAAGAGAGATACAAGCCCCAAACTGGAGAAAAAATAATAAAACGTAGGGATATCCAATCTGCTATGGGCATGATAAAAACTGTATATGGCAGCTGGAAGGCCTTGGGTTGGACATTCTGGGTGAATACAGTAAAAGTGCATTAAGGCCCTACTACCCTGGGTTCTTTATTTTGCATTATGGCATAGGTCTGAATTTATATGCATGTATATGCGAGAAGGAAGTCCATGCAAAAGGAACACCAAAGGTAAGTGGAGATGTATTGGCAGCCTGTAACTTTAAGGAAAGAGGGCTGCTGGTTAAGGCAAGCAGAACATCATCCCTATGCTCTAACACTAATTGGAAAAAAATGTTTAGTCAGTTCATTACTTGCCCTAAAATAGCTGTTCCACTAAAAAGGTGTCCATTAAATTTTTACGAAGTACATTTTTGAACAGTGGTGTCCCTGAACAATAAGGCCCAGAGCTTTTGCTGTTCTAAAAGCAGCCCCACAGCAACATGCAAACAGGTTTTATATTAAAAAATGTAATATTAAGTCTAGCCATAGGATCTCTCTGCAGAACACAGAACTCAATAAAGAAAACAGCACAGGAATGTTATGAATCCTTTCACAGATGAGAGACTGATAATTAGCCATTATTTATTTGTGAAGCAGAGACAAGCAAATGCTGAGGATCTCCTCAGCACCAGGGCGGATCCCACGGCTTACACTGCTAGCTCACACCCCTCACCAAAGCCTTTCACACAATGCTGCAAAGACACGGGACAATGGCACGGGCAGCGGGATCTCTTGTAGCAGCACATGGCCAGTGTAGGCAAGTTCACAGTTCAACTCATTGACATGAAAAGGGACAAGTTCTTTTTTTTTTTTTTTGTTACTGAATGATATTGGGGTTTGGTGAGGTAGCTGCTGCCATCACTTACATTAAACAGCTAATTCATACTTTTTAGCAATATAGCATATTCAGCAATACTTTACAAACTCACTTCTGTAATTATATACTGACATATAAACTGAAGAAGCCACAAAGGATGTGTAATTCAAATGTGACCATCTTCTACAGGGTGAGGTGAGAACACGACAGTGCCTGTGTGTAAAACTGTCAGCAACATTCACAAGTGAACCCCCCCCCCAGTGATACATACCATCCCAAATGACCAGTTTCTCGCGGGACAGTCCGATTTTGACAGCTCAGCCCGCAGTCTTGGATGTGTTACTGAAATATTCCGACTTTCTCTTTGATCTCCTGCACTGAGCATCCAGAAAAAGATGCAAAGTTTTGAATGTATTTAGCTTTTGGCAGAGAGCCCAGAATAGATACTTAGATACTTTTGTAACAATTTAAGATAAGCATGTCTCTTGGGAGAACTTAGACTCACAGCTTAAATAGCAATTCACCTTTATTAGCAAAACTGTAATAACACATAAAAACCACAGAAGCGTGTTCAAACTTTCATAACCTGCCAAATTTTGTAAAATGGACATGGTAATTAGGGGGTGTGGACACAAAAATCGGCACAGACAAAAAATTCTGTTTGTCCCCCTTTCTATTTCCAAAATGTTGGGAGGTATGGTGATGTATATATAATTTATATGATTTTTAAAAACATTGCATACATTTTATAAAGCATAATTTTTACGTACTTATAAAGCACCAACATTTTCTGCAGTGCTGTACAAAAAATGGATGTATACACTGAACATACTGATTTACATACAAGGCAACAGTAACTGATATAAGAGGCAAAGAAGGTCCTGCCAAAAAGATTTTGTAGAGCTAGTGGTGGTAACACTGTGGATAGCATTGCAGTCCTAAATTCAGTTCCAGACAGGACACTGTTTGCAAGAACTTTGGATGTGCCCCCCGGTACATTGCCTGCCTTCCACACTCCAAAAACTACAATGATGGCCATCAGGCCCAAATTGGCAATCTGTATATTATGGCAAATATCAGACGGGTTGCTGTAAGATGCGATAGGCAGACACATGGTGTAGGACCTCGCACACCCTACCCAATAGGCGGTACAGAGATGCCTGGTGCACACAGGTGGAGGTTCGGGCACCTCCTAACAATAGAAAAACCCAATGGCACACAGGTTAGGCCACCTCCTAACAATAGTCCAATAGAAAAACCCAATGGCAGGTCTACTGGTCCACTTCAAGTGTTTATTGTGTAGTGCGGGGCAACGTTTTGGGACTTGACAAAGGGGTCCATCCCGAAACGTTGCACCGCACTCTGCAATAAACACTTGAAGTGTTTCAGCAGACCTAGATGCCATAGACAGCCACTGTTAATTGGGTGTGTTTGATGGTGTTTTGGCCTCTGTATACTTGAAATACCAAGGCCTATTTTCAATCTCAGTCTGAACCTGGTGGCCATACATGGGATGGGCTGACCTATCTGGTACACTGATTTAGTGGCCCATGGGCCAGAGAGATACAATAAGCGGGGCCATACAGATGTATTTAGGCTCCCCACCTGGCTGGTAAAAATGATCCTTAATGACAATGATATTAATAGGAAAGAAATATAAAAACATATTAAGACTGGTATTTCCTTCTACAAAAGGTGACTGACAACCCTTGTGGGGGCGACTGCCCAAACAATCGGAACAGCAGGATTCCAGGATCATTCCTATTAGATGAACAACGGACATTTTCCATTAGGACAGATAATCCTTAATCCAATAGGATTGCGGTATTATATGTCCCCTGACCTGCCATACGTACCCAGGTGGTTGTCAGTAAGCAGGCCCGGACTGGCAATCTGTGGGTTCTGGCAAATGCCAGAGGGGCTGCTATAAGGTGCCATAGAAAGTCAGTATTTAGTGGGCTGGTGGGGGCTGTTTGGGCCTCTGTGTGGTCTGATTGGGCCTCTGTGTACCTGAAATGCCAGGGCCTATTTTAATCCTCAATCCGGACAGTGCCGGATTTACATAGTGGACGCCCCTAGGCCCACTGCCATTTGTGGCCCCTGTCCCCTCCCCTTTATTCGTGCAAATTTTCATCATCTGGACCGATGGGATTTTAAAAAAATGATTGTATCTCCTGTGTATCCCCAGTGTTTTTGAACCAATGTGGGTGTGATTGAGCAGCATGCCAACCCCCTAAAATCCTGCCGCCCTAGGCCCGGGCCTAGGTGGCCTTTCCACAAATCCGGGCCTGAGTCCGGAACTGTCAGTATGGTCTAAATCAACCAAATCTACGTATGACAAGTTCCACTGGGTAAGAGAATGGTGTTTAATCTCTACAAAGTGCTGTGGAATAGGTTGCCGCTACATAAAAAGCAATACTATTTATTTTCTAACTCAACATAAAATAAACTGGGAGGGACCTTGTTTATACAACCGTCAAAATGGCCGAACACAGCAGCGACGATGGCTAATAAAAAAACAGGACGTCTACTTTAAAAAAAAAAAATCTTTTTACGTGTACAGCACAGAAGCAGGTCAGATGAATGTTTTCCATTTATTCATTTTTACTGGTCCTTTAAACAGCTAATGATAAACTCCCCCCCCCCCCCAAAAAAGTGGAATGTGGGTTAATGGTGCTGCATGTCTTACTGAAATGCCTGTGTCAGGAACAGGATTGTGGGACAGATATACTGGTTTAATTTTAGGATTTTCTTTATGGCAGATAAAGTGCATGGAGGGGGATTTCATTTGTACATGAATGACAGATATAAGTTGTCTGTTCTGATGCGGTCAGGGCAGAAAGGCTGAATGGACGCATTTGAACTATACACTCGACTACAACTCCCAGAATCCTCTATAACAGCATGCTCAGGGCTGGAACGTCCCAAATGGTAGGGTCAGTTGCGTGGAAGCAGTGCAGACCTGTCTAATGAGATGCAACTTGCCAGCCCCCTGCTAACTAGCCGTGTATTAGCACTTTCTATCAGCCATGGGACTGTTCCTTTCACAAGGGTGTCACCAGCAGGATATTGCTGCAATAAAACTTTTGTTTTCCTTTTGACTGTGTTGGGTCCTAGTGATCCCAGGGGATTGGAGGGGGGAGGTGGGTTGTGAAAAGTAACACAACGGGTCATCAGATGTGATCACTCCCCTCCACCTTCCCAGAAGCAGCAGCACCTCCCACCAGCCCTCTTTTTATAGCGCTCCCCTCTCCCACTCTCAGGTTACTTTAGGGAAGAGTTTGCAGACCTGCAGAGCGTGTGCCCTCCCCGTCAATGTCTGCGCCTGCAGCGCTCTGAGGAGACAACCGGCCCGAGCGATTGGATTGGGCTGCCTTTGCCTTGACACAAGTTGCCGCTGCCGAGTGCTTCAGGACGTGTTTCAACAGATGGTTGGGGTTAGACTGTGTCATCATCACGTTGGAGTGGGGATTAGATGAGGAACGGCGTGATCCACTGCCCTGCTGCAAGGGAGAAACTTATGAAAAGACGCCTTGCCAGTTGTGTGGAAATAGGGGAAAAAAAGAGTGGGTGCCCCCCGTCTATGAGGTAAAGTGAAATGTCCCTGTATAAGTGAGTGAGTGTGCGTGGATGGAATGCCTGATCTGCTCACTTGTCAGGGGGCTGCCGCCTTATCAATGCTCTTATTGTGCCTGATACATAAAACTGTGCCTGATAGATAACACTGCCTGATAGATAACACTGCCTGATAGATAACACTGCCTGATAGATGAAACTGTGGCTGATGGATAACACTGTGGCAGATGGCTAACACTGCCGAAAATAGATGCTGCTCTGGCTTGTGGAAGAGACAAGGTGCACATTTCATTCACTCACAGCCACTTTCCTCACGCATTGCCCTGTCCTAGAAAGAGTCCCTGCGGACTACCCACAATTCCCTGGTATATGAATTGGGCAGTGTGTGTGTGTGTGTGTGTGTGTGCGCTAATGCTGATTTGGGAAGTTGACTTGCAGTATTATTTGTGGGAAAGTGATATTTTTTATTTCACCTTTGGGTCATCCACACTTTTTAATATTTGTTATTCCCAGGGACAGCCAATCAAATGTTATGGGACAGGGGCAGTTTTTGGGGGGTAGGTGGCAAAAGTGCATTTCTTGGGACACCACCATCAGAAGAGCCCCCTGGGGGTGAGGTTACTCAGAAGCAAATTGCATCTTCTATTTTGTTATTTCTTTTACTATAGACACCAGGGAGGTCCTGGCTGCATCTGTCGTTGTACTGTAGCCCCCCAGTACCACACTGTCAACCACAAGCTTTTGGGGGGATGCAGGGAGTTGCAGTTGTATCAGGCACGCTTTTCTCCCAAACTCTGATTCTGATACTGGAACATTTATATCAAGTGCGAGTGTCAAGACTTTTCCACTTTACATTAAAAAGTTCAACATTGTTAAGTCCTTGCCTAAACCTTTGCATATGGGTAGCACATGCAAATAACTCTCTCTCTATATCATCTATCTATCTATCTATCTATCTATCTATCTATCTATAGAGAGAGGAAATATAAACAGGTATGGGACCCTTTATCCAGAAAGCTGGGGACCTGGGGTTTTCTGGACAACGTATCTTTCTATAATTTGGATCTTCATACCTTAAGTCTACTAGAAAATTATTTAAATATATAATAAACCCAATTTATTATATTTTAGTTGGGATCAAGTAAAAGGTACTGTTTTATTGTTACAGAGAAAAAGAAAATAATTTTTAAAAATTTGGATTATTTGATTATAATGGAGTCTATAGTAAACTATACTATAGTAGCCTTTCCGTAATAAGGAACTTTCTGGATTACGGGTTTCCGGATAAGAGATCCCATACCTGTACTTGTATTTTTGCATGCATACATTGTTTTTCAATTTATGAATGTAATACCCTGGTGATATAACCCCCCTCACCAATTACTTAGGGTACACTCATTAGATAACTTACTGCTTTTCCACTTAATCTTATAGAAAGTTCCATATCTCTGTAATATGGGTGCACTATGTCAGTGGCAAGTATTGCAACAGATAGGCTTTTAGTATGATGAAGATGAATGTTTTTTTTTTTTTTTTTTGGAAATTGGATTAGAGAACTAATAAAAAGTAGTTTCGGGGCTGAAATAAAAAAGAAAAGGAGGGAGAAGGGGATTTTAAGCAGAATGGGAATAAACTGATTCGGTGTCCACACCAGTTGCTGGTTTCTAGGAACCGAGAGTGACCACAGTATTCTTAGAAACTCGTACATCAGGTTGAAGATATTTGAAATTGAAAGATAAATAACAAAGAAATTCTTACTGTCAAAGTAAAATGATAGAATGTAGAGTATACTGGCTATTTTAGTATACACTGGCTACATGTAGTCTCGACCCTGTGGTCTGCGGACTATAAAGCAAAGGATTATGTGTGTATGCAAATTCTCATTGTGACGCTTGATGTTGTTTTATGTTATTCATTGTTGTAGAAAGTAGTTGTGTTAGCAGTTAAAACCAAGGACGTGGAAGAGAGTTGTGCGTTGGAAACGATGTACCAAAGTCCCCCGTTTGTAGAGAGACCGGAAATATTTAATGGTGTAGGCGTTGAGCATCATTAGCAAAAAAATGTCACCAGCCACAAATAGCTAAACACAGGATATGTAACCCATGAGTCTTGCAAATGGCAATACAAAGCTTCTATAGTGAATTGCCTATTTGCCAGTCCGGTAGCACTAATTGGTATGGTCACTGCACGGGATGTGATGACTCTGCTCAGTGCATGGGGGGCACATACAGAAGGGGTTATTGTGTGTGTGTGTGTGTGTGTGTGTGTGTGTGTGTGTGTGTGTGTGTGTGTGCGCAAAGTTGTGTTGGGAATTTATCTGCATTACCTGTGGTGTAAATCACTAAGGTTACCAGATCCAAGGACAGAATTCATTGGCTAAATGGGAGATGGCTCATTTGCTAAGATGTGTGCGGTAGTGAATCAAGCTGTATTATTCATGCCTGTCATTGGATATACCTGTATGCATTGCATGCTGCTTATCAAAGCTTATGTCATTTTGGGTTACAAAGCAATTCCTCTTTAAACTACAACTACCAGCAGCCACTGGGTGCAGGTTTGACACCTCTGACATTTTATTCAGATATGTAATAAATAGATTTTTAAAAATGTTATAGGGGACAGGCATAATTAGAAATACTTCATTCCACTTATATTTACACTACATTTTCGGTAGGGGGATTTTGGGTGAAGTTGGACTAAAATCTGGCTCAGACACCTATATGTGGATGCCAATGGCACACCCTGTAATAGGTTTATTAGTTTGCTGAAGTACAATCAGCAGGGGGTAAAAAATGTGCTAAAGGCAGAAGTTGATGGAACTACATGAAATATCTTTAATCTGCCGAAAATCCGGTCCAAGAAATATCTCTATGTGCAAAAAAAACAAACTTCAATATTAATTAATGCAATGGTTTATTTTATGAATGCAGAGTAATGACTTTGTCCCACAATTACTGTTATGATTTTTATAACTGCGCTACAATCTGATGTGCTATGTTCTTGGTTTTGGAACTGGATCTAGTTGCACTGACTGATGTGTTAAGGTGGCCATAGATGCAAAGATCCGCTCGTTTGGCGATGTTGCCAAACGAGCGGATCTTTCCCCGATATGCCATTAACAGGCATGGCTATATCGGGGGTAATCTGATTGTTCGGCCGTACGGCCGAACGATCAGATTACGATGTGCCATGAGCTCCGGCGGGATCGGTCGGGTCAAAATCAAACCTGACCGATCGACCAAACGACCGATCTCCGCCGGACGAAAGAAGTCGGCACATGCCACACACGATCCGAAAATCGTACGAATCCTCGATTCGTACGATCGGATCTGTGTGTCTATGGCCACCTTTAGACTCACAGCCATGAATTGATTTAGTATTCTACTATTGTGTGAAGGTCATATCTGCTGATTCCCTCACCAAATCATGTCTTGTGTATGCTCAGTAAACACAATAAATGTGTTGTTGGTAATATGCTCTTTGGTGCAGACCACTATAATTGTCTAATAAAGTACTGTATGTCATGTACAGCAGCACTTTGCGAGTCTTCTTGGTCTCCCAGCTCATCCTCAGCCCTGTCATCCTTGCATACATGTCTAAGCTCTGTGAAAAACAGTTGGTGCCAAAGTATCTAAGTGTGTATGCTCAAGTTGTATGTGCATGTTCTACCCCTGCAAATTCCCAGAGCCTTTAAAATCACTTGGTATACATGGGAAATAGTAATGCAGCCCCACAGAGATACACACGACTATGAAACATTGCGGATACACTTGTTCCTTAAGATACTAAAACTTTATTTGATTCTTCCACTGTAGAAGTCATGGTTGCTGGGGACACAGATGTCTTTGTACCATCATGACATCATGTTCTTCGATACTGAATTCAGCTCTAGGGCATCTGTAAAGACGCCATAAAACACAGCAGGGGTTTATTTTGAGCCATAATCATTTTACTAGTACAAAGAAGACTACTCCTATTCAACCAGTTTGAAACTAGCACATATACAAGTTTGTGTTGAACTGTAACCCATAACAATCAATCAGATGTTTTGTATTTTTTTTATTAGTCTAGCTACACTGAACCAGTGAACACTAACTGCTGGTTGCTTTCTATGGGTGGGACTGGGGCAAACTGCTTGTGGTTGTGCATGAGCAACTTTCAGGTCACATGCAGACTTAATATACATTTGTATTGTACTGTGTTTGGCTCAGATCAGATTCACCACCATTACTTCTAACAGTCTACCAGAAGAGTCAGGACAAAGTTGTAGCATGCAAAAAAAATTTTCCCTGTGATCTTGATCTGAATCAGTAAAGAAAATGCCCTAACCAAACACAGTTGCTTTACATATACAGTATGACCCCCATATAGTATGACCTTATGTGCCACTACAAAATATATAAACTACAGATATGAATAACAGTCGGTATGACCCCTTCTTCATTATTATACTACTCTTTCTATAAAACTAAAATCAATCCTAGCTGTTAAAAAGATTGAGAACCTTATTTGTAAAGGGTACAGACCACAGTTTCACTTAGGTTCAACAGTTATTGATTTCCTTTAAGACAGTAGTTCATAAATCCTATCACCATTAGAGATGAGTCTTAGAGATGAGTCTTTTTACTGCTCTTAATATAGTGCACTCATAAACACAAAGCTAGGACACTTGCAAGCAGTAATTTAGTGATTTATTTCCTAATGCATAATTTTTGTTCTGGGATCTATAGCTTGTTACTTCGCAGCTTATACGGTTGCAGAAGTAGCCTGTATGTTAAGGTTTGAACATTTGATCAGTTAATCAAACAATCCTTGCCTGGTTTGGGCACCCACTTCATCAGGCTAAGCCAAGCGGGTCAGATCATAGATGTGGGGGATAGGTTGTCTAGTGTGTTTGGCTGTGAACCATATACATGGGCCACTGTGGTCCTTGGTTATCTAGAATGTCTGCCTGATTAACAAACCCAAATAGACATTGAGTATCTTATCATATTGGTTCTATATTGGCCACATGGCTGCCATATCTATCAACAAAAGCTGAATAGGCACTTAACAGCTACATGTATGGACAACTTTCTAGGCACCCTGTCTTACAATATTGTATGTATTAACTGATATTATGGATATCCACTGACTAATCCTCTATTTGGTTGGTTGACCTAAGGTTTTTTGATGTGCTCTCTCTGCAGCTGGCCAAATCACTGGTCCCACAAGATATAGATTTCCGTGGTCCTCCTGAACCCCAATCCACCCATGACTAACCCCTGATGTCTCTGCCTGTTCTCTTCAACATCACCTCTCCGTATTTCTGACTTGGTGGAAACCCTAGCTATAAATAAAATCACTATGGTGGGACCAGTCAGATACGACTGAAAATGGAATGGCATAGGGACAACTGCAGTAGAGCATGTTTGCCCTGTACAGAGAGATCCCATAAAACTGTGTATATAGTCCCTTTAAAATGCAACCTGCAACCCTCAGCAGCTGAAACAGAACCACAGGATAGACATTGTTGGTTTACAGTAAAACAGTAAGTTTCAAACTTGGCAGGTTAAGCCTTGGTCAGTAACTGGATCCCAGGAATTGACCCCTTTGTAGACTTTAAAAGATGTGTGAGGCTTTGTTTGGCCCACCATATGTTCTTGTTTATTTTCTTGGTGTATACTATACTTGTTTACCCTGTGGCGCTCTGCATATTTATTGCCTCTCAATAAACAAATGAACACAGTCGTAAGGTGTCTTATGCAAGCGGCTAAAATATTTGCATGTGCATTTGTCTCATACTAGATATTAGAATAAATATCAGCAAAAAAGTTTCTAGTATGTTGCCAATGTAAATTCAGTAAGCAAAAAGCCTAAAGTAATAATATTCAGCTTTCCAAGCTAAGGCAGTTTATTGAAAACAACACACATACTAGTTATTAAATAAAACTGAAAGATCGGAAGCCATATTTACTCGCGCGCTTCGATTTCCGAAGTTGCCTCACAATGAAACTTCGGGCGACTTTGGAAATCGAAGTGCTGCGAGTGCATTGGCGCTGGCGTTTTCTCATTATAGTAGGGTGAAGGCAGTTTGGGGAGTTGTCGCCCCGAAGAAGAGGTGAGTAGTTGCCAGGCGACTAAATCTCCTCGGATCTGCCAGTGTGCCCCTACCCTAAAACTGCTGAGTTCATGAACAAGTCAATGGCAGAGGTCCAGTGACCCATCTGAAGATGTTAATAGCCTTCCTGACATTTGAGGTTTTTTTCGGGGAAAAAAAAACCCCTGTTCAAGTTTAGGCAAATTTGATTCGAGTTGGTAATATTTGTTCGAGTTTTAGACATTCAAATGTTTTTTCTTAAATAACCTCCCATTAGAAAATTCGTATATTTGAATTTATAAAAGTTAAAAATAATTCACATGAATTTGAAATTCGACCTTTAGTAGACTTAAGGCATGGAAAACCAAATTACAGAAAGACCGGTTATCTGGAAAATCCAAGGTCCCGAGCATTCTGGATAACAGGTCCCATACCTGTAGTACCTGTCATATTGCTTGTCCTAGATGGCCGTGAAATAGCACTCCTAGTGGTCATACACAGATGATACATTATCATTGCAGTTCAATAACACTACAGTATAGCTGCTCACACTCCTGTAAATAAATACAATTTGCAGAGAAGGAACGATCTGTTTGTTCACAGATAAATTGTTTGCTAATATTATATTGATTGTGCAGGTAATTGTACTCCCCTTTAGTGTTGAATTTATTACTAAGTCAAGCTAAGCAAGCATGCAGCCATTTTGAATAACAATTCGTCCTCTGGAGGGCGCTATTTTACTAACGTGTTGGGATGATACTCTGAGTAAAGCTTGCTGGGCAGAACTTTAAAAAAATGTACAGAATCAATTTAAAGGGATTCTGCCATGATTTTTAGGGGGTAGTTTTTATTTATAAATTACATTGTTTAAACTGCAAATAATTCACTCTACCATATAAAATGTTATCCCTGAACCAATAAGCATATATTTTTTAAGTTAATAATTAGTGTGTAGGCAGCCATCTCAGGACATTTTACCTAGGCATGTGCTTTCAGAAAGAGCCAGTGCTGCACTATGGAACTGCTTTCTGACAGGCAATTGTTTATCCTACTCAGTGTAACTGAAGAAGCTGTTATTATATCTACCAGGGATCTGGTTACCTTCCCATTTTTTGCTGCTGGGGGAACAGGGAGGGGGGGTGATATCACTCCAACTTACAGTGCAGCAGTAAAGAGTGACTGAAGTTCATCAGAGCACAAGTCACATGACTGGGGACACCTGGGAACTGACAATATGTTTAGCCCCATGTCAGTTTTCAAAATTTAAATATAAAAAAAAATCTGTTCGCTCTTTTGAAAAACTGATTTCAGTGTAGAAGTTTGCTGGAGCAGCTCTGTTAACTGTTTTGAAAAAAAAAAAAAAAACGTTTTCCCATGACCGTATCCCTTTAAGTAGGTTGGTTGTTATTCAATCATATGAATGAAAATCACAAGGTTAATTTCTTTAGCACTCTGATGTATGGATTGTGCTGTTGCTGTATTTTTGGGCATGACGTGGGATGTAAGGTCCGCAGAATAGCCCTAAGGTCCTTGGGTTAATTGCATTTAGCGGTCTGCCTCAAGGACCTCAAGCAGGCAGTAGTTGTGAATAATAATTTTGCCAGCAGGCCAAAAGCCCACAAGCGAGACTCGACTGTCTGTATCTTCTTAACACCTGGTGAGCAGGGAGAATGTCTCACAACTGACACTTGCTCCTGCACTCCCTTTCTCCTAGAAGCTAAATCAGCAAATAATTACAGAGGGGAAGTTTTTCATCATACTAACGTACCAGGGAATGTTATATGCTGCTTTCTATCTATAGTAATATAGATATATTTATCTATAAAAAAAACTGAGAACTGAGTTCCCACATTTTTTTAGTTAGTTCTAAAATCCAGCAACCCACATGGTCAGAACTACCCACTGAGTGTCAGTTGTAGTGACACTGAAGTGCCTGGAAGTGGAGGGGGTATTATTTCTAATGGGGCAGAGTATTGACATGCACAAGGGGCTCTTCAAGGTCGTATTCTCCTTTTTAGAAACGGGATTCTTTATGTATCAGATGGGCTTGTATAAGTGATGTAAATCTTTCAGTGGCAGGACCTCTATAAAATTGACATAGTGAAAAGCATCCATTTGGTCAGCTCTGTCTGATTTTACAAGATAATAAATCCACAGCATTTTCTTTGACAGATAAAATCCCAAGGTCTTGAAGACAAAGCAACCCTGAGACTGAAAAACTTGTACATGTTAGTCTAGTACAGTGGAACCCAGACGTTACCCTTTTTGTTTGTATAGTTATGGGATCCATTATCCAGAAAGTTGCGTGAAGGCCATCTCCTATTATCCAAATTTTTTAAAATGATTTCTTTTTTTTTAATAAATAATAAAATAGTACCTTGTATTTAGTCCAAACTAACATAAATAATCCTTATTGAAAGCAAAACCAGCCTATTGGGTTTATTTAATGTTTACATGATGTTCTAGTAGACTTAAGGTATGAAGATCCAAATTATGGAAAGATCCATTATCCAGAAAACCCCAGGTCCCAATCATTCTTGATAACAGGTCCCATACCTGTATTATTTTGTTGGACTTGAATTGTAAAAAGTCTGTTAGTGCCATGAGAACATATAAAAGAATTCGTAGCACAGCGCTGCGCAATATGTTGGTGCTCTATAAATACAAATTAATAATAATAAATAGTACTACAGTATATAAAGCAGAAATAACCAATTGCCCACAGCAATTGTACCCAGGTGCAGCTTTATATGCCACTTCTTGGTGCAGACAGGTACACCTGGGCTCACAGATCACATTTTGTAAATGTGCTGAGAGGGGGGAAAAACACCTGAAACCTACAGATTTATTGATGGATAAAAAAAACACTGCCGGGCGAACTTAAAAGAAATGAAGTAATTGTCCCAAGTGCAGTAAATAGAACACTTCTATGCGTCTGCCTCTGGGGAAGTCCAGCATGTTGTCAAAAAGTAATTTACTGTTCCAGGTGGCGAACACTCAGGCAAAATATTTATGGTACATTCAGCATTCCTTCATGCCCTTTTCTAGTGACGGCAAGTGTGCGGTACAACCGAGGCTCTAGCAAACATGAAATCCTGGTGTCATTTATAGCAGCAGTCTGGGCTGCAGCCCTCCAGCAGAAATACGAATGTGCACACTGCCATTAAATGGTACTCGTATACTTCAGTGCCTCAGGCCTCATTCACACAGGCAGCATTTATACCACATTCCTTTCTACTTTGAATTTTCATGCTTTGCATCATTTTATTGCTATTGTCATAAGCATGTGGATAATCTGATTTTGGGGGGGCCCTGTCTAGACACCATGATGTCATAAAAAAGGACACATGCCTCCCCTGTTGAGCCGTCAAATGGACATGTTCACCTTAAAACATGGTAGGGATACAATGTATCCAGGATTCAGTAAAGTATTTGACTTAAAGGACATGTAAACCTCCCCCATAAAAATGTAACCAGTGAACGGCCTCTTTGAAATCTTTAGATACCTTCCACTCTGGTTGTTAAAAGGTTTAACTGTAAGGCTGCAGTGTCCACTTAATCACTTAGAAATCGTTATAATCCTCTAACCTACTCAGGCCCCTCCTTCAGGAATTTGCTTTGGCTGTTGGCTCATGAGCATGCTCAGTTCTTCTCAGCTCAGATTACTAAACACAACCTCCAGTCTAACAGATAGCATTGCTGGTTCCCATAGAAACTCTGCTCTAGCTATCTGTTCCTATTTTTTTTTTTCTCCTTACCACCTCTTCTGAGCTCTGTGCACAATCCCAACAGAACTTTTTATCAAAGTATGTTGTGCCTGTGTAAACCTGCAATGAACTTCAGCATTCATGTCTGTTTGCAGATGTCAATATTAGTGATGATGTGTCAGAGGGAAAATGGCTGCCGGGTGAAAGCTGCTATTTGTTTTAGGAAAATATGATGGTGCCGGCAGATGGAGGGGGTATATGTAGTACAAATGATGTGGCTTGGGTGAGGAAGATATGACCAAAGAGTGAATGGGATTACATGTATGTGTGGAATTATACATGTGAGTGGGATTATTTTTGTATGAGTGAGTGGGATTACATGTATAAATGAGTGAGTGGGATTACACTTATGTGTGGGATAACTTGTATAAATGTTTTTTTCACATAGAAAATATACAGAAAATAGAAATTGGAAACAATCTTCATTTCTGGTGAACTTTCTGAAACCAACTGAATTGAAAGACCATCTTAAAAGTGTGAATAAAGCATTGAACACCTGTAGATTACTGTTTTTTACATGAAATAGAGCAGCATGCCATGTCACAGGTTGTTTCCATTAAAAACTGCATTTACAACATTGTCAAGGGTGCACAGCAATTAACATTAAGTGACATCACCTTTAGTGATACATAAATGTGTATTGAATTATCCAACATGTTTTGTTCAGATGGTGGATAAATCTTGTGCAAAGTATTGAAGAGTAATTGCAAGAAAAATAAATTTTGACCACCTTTCCTTGAAAAAAGAATCTCCTGCTTACAGATATTGTTTGAATGTATCTTCTTTTGCACTGTATAAGGGTCCTTTTATTGTCTTGGAATGTTGTAGCATCTGTAGGAAACAACATTTGCACCATAAGAGTTCATTTAATTGCAAATGGCTTTACTTTATTTCTTAGCCATAAGTCTAGCAAACAGGGTTATAATCAGAATGAAGGCATCCAACAACATGGCTGCCCTTCGCATGATACTGTGCCAAACCAAGATTTAATTCGGCTAAAATGGAATCCTGCAAAAAGTATTACAGTTAAACCGGATCCCATGTGATGTTAAAGCTTTGGACAAATGATTGCGAACATTTTTTTTAACAAAATACAAAATTTGTATCTTTCTTGAATTTCTTTTGTAAATTTGTATTCAGATTCAACATTGGTCCTGTTGGGAATAATATAATGTATGATTTACTAAAGGGGATTATTTCTTAGACTAGATGCACATTGGCCTTTGTTACAGAATGTTTTGGGATGACAACTGTGCCATAAATATCACTGATTTCATAGAGTACAGATATGTTGAGACACTCACAATGGTGTAGATTCAGTACTGCGATAATTTTGGAAGCAGTTGTCTTGTGGTTTTGGGTACTTTAGCAAAGCATCAACATTGAACACTGTTCCTCTTAGGCTGATTCAGTTGTTGATTCATGTTTGATTCATGCAATCATAATTTATGGTACTGTTCCCCTTGACACATTTAATAGTTTTCCACTAACTGTTGATGTTGTTTTAGACTCATTTTGTAATGAAACAGTTATTAGAACTGTTTTAGGAGAACTGTATTGTTGCACTCAAATCTAGTATGTAACATGTTTATATTTCTATTTGCAGTGTTGTCGCATATTATATGTGCATTTGTATGGCTTTTACACATCTTATTGTTGTAGGTTTTTAACTGTAATACAAACTGCATTTAGATATTTTAACCTGTTTCTTATGGAGTACCCACCTGGACAGTTGTGTTCAGTGAAGGCTTATTCATGACCTCTCATAAGGCCTGCCAAACAAAACTACATCTATTTAAAACTGCATGCTCTATCATAATCCAGAAAATACTCAAGCTAAAACCTTTTGAGGCCATGTAGAAGTCAATGGCAGATGTCCTTTTTACAATTTGCAGATATTGTCATCTGCGCTGGATTTCATACGATAAAACAAAAAGTTCAGGGTTTTCAGGCGACGGCTCCAAAAAAAATCAAGCATTTCAGGTGTCAAATCCGAGAGATTTTTCCTGCACCGGTTTTTTATTTTTTATTTTTTTTAGCTGATTATTTGATACTAAAAAAAAAATAGATACATTTGACTTTTAGTAAATAACCCTCAAGTATCAAGCAAGAAATATTGATATTAGGGATGCACCGAATCCAGGATTCAGTTTGGGATTCGGCCTTAGCATATGCAAATTACGATTCGGTTCGGCATTTGGCTGAATTTTACGCAAAGGATTCGAGGGTTCGCCAAATCCAAAATAGTGGATTCGGTGCATCCCTAATTGATGTGCCAGTTGGGTTCGATGCATGCCAACATCAAGACTAAAAATCTTGATGAAAAGACTAAAAACTTTTGAAGAAATTTAAATTTTCTGTAAAAACAGATTTTTTTTTTTTTTTTTTTTTTAAAAAGGTGGGGAATATTCTATTTCATTAATCTAGAATTTAAAAAAACATTATTAAAAAAAATATTTATTATGGAAACTCCTCATTACGAGAACTATTGAGAATTAGATACATTTTTGTCTCCGATATCCCACTTGTGTACAGCAGAATGTCAAACATCCAGGGGACTATTAACTAAACTTTGATTATTTTGTTATTTTTTGGGCAAGATTTATTATAGCCCAAAGATGCTAAAAGTCAGAATCTGAAAATACACCATCTTAAACCTGTTGAGGTCATGTAGAAGTCAATGGCAGATGTCCCTTTTACAATTTGAAGATATCGTGATCTGCGCTGGATTCCGTCCGATAACCCAAAAAAACCAAGTGACTCGGCCGTCAAATCCAAAAAAATTTGCACAATTTGAGTTTTCGCTTCATTTTATTGAGTCTTTTCCCAACCTGACTTTTTTCTAGTTGTTTTATAGATTAATAAGATAAAATTATGGATGGGAGTTTGGTCGAGCTTTGTTTAATAAAAAGATGAGATAAATTTGAGTTTTACGAAATAACCCCTTCAGTGTACGTGTTCATTGTCAATTCTGTTTAAGTAGAACTGGAATTAAAAAATTGCTTCTTTGGGGTTAGCTGGGTTCTTTTGGCACATGTGAGAGTTTAAATTAAGTACCTAGGGATAAAAATTTGTTATATATATAAAAAACAACATGACAGTTTTTAGGCTTATTTGGGTTCTTTTGTCAATGCGTTGCCTGTTATATAGTCTGTCTATTGTGGAGTATCAGGATATTCTCCGGAACAGCTAGAAGGCTAATGAGATTGATACTCACTGTTGATCTTGTGTAGTCATGCATAATCTAGCATCTATCTGCTTGTCTGCCTACAAATCTGAATTGCTTTCTTTTTAGAATAAATATTTGCCAGCAAGGAGCTTCATTTTTATAACCAATCACCCAAATTATTTATTATCTGACCAATGGTTTAATGTTGCTGTCATGTCTTTGGTTATTGTACAGTATATGGTGTTTTCCTTTCACTGGCAAGATTAGTGGCATTCAGCTTTATCTTCCTATTCCCAAAAGCAAAATCTAGATATATTTTTTAGATATATGTATATAGGCATATGTATATGTAGCCCTACTTGTATATACAGCAATCTTCATTCAAACAGTGCATTAATAGAAAAAGCAAAGAACAGTACACTATAAGAACATAAATAACTAAGTGGCCCAACCTTATATTTTACAACAGAACATGACATGGCATGTTTGCAATGCAGGACAAAGCCAATTATTCATTTAATGAAAAACTGATTTTGGACAATATAAGTCTCAATGTGGCCATTCACACACAGATATTTGGTGCATGTGTGGTGGGAGACAAGGCAACCAATATCGGCAAAAGCCTTGGATATGGATCATCTCGTCAATCAGACAGGATGGGAAAAGGTTAATGTTGTATTGTCAGATAGAGGTAGAACTCTATTGTTTCTACCTGCATATCTGATGATTCAGCTTTAACGTTTTTAGGAAAACTAATGATCTTTTCCGGGACCAGGGGTCGCAGGAAAGATCGTAATTGTATCGTGAATGGCCACCGTTAGGTTTATCTAACGATGAACGGGTTGTTTTTATTTGGTGTATTGGCAGTAGCATTTAATGGTGACTTAGGCAATTTGGAATCTCGGCATTAGCACCTCTTTAGGCACTGTGCGGAAAGCTGAAATCATTATGCAGATTCACTATGCAGAATGCAGTGTAGTTGGGGACAGATGCATGAAGCATTAAATCGCTGGTTCCTGATGCCAGGTGAACCAGGCAGAGCTTGGAAAATAGAAGAGCTGGGAATGTTATCAGTTCTGTATCCGTTCTGTGCTTGTGCCAGTGTGTGAGGAGTTGGAATGTGATACTGTCAGTGTGGGTGGCATGGGAAAGTAGTAAATCTGGAGGAGAGTTGTGAATGCTGGAATGCCATGCTACTGCTAGTGTTTGTTTGTGAACACTGGGAATGTGCTGTGCTACTGTAAATGCAGGAGAGCTGTAACAAAAACCAGTGTTGGAGGTATCAGATTGTAGGAAAACCTAACTACTGCCAGTGTGGGAGAGTCTGGAATGTAGGAAATGTGTGCCACTGCCAGTATGGGAGCATTAGGAATGTAGGAACAATGTGCTACCGCCTGTTTGGGAGAGTTGAAAGTGTAGGAAAACATCACTACTGCCATTGTGGGAGAGTAAGAATGTAGGAAAGCTGTGCCACTGCCAGTGTGGAAGAGTTGGGAATGCTGGAAAGTTATGTTACTGTCAGTGTGGGATAGTTGTGTGGGTGAGGGAGGGGGTAGAAGAGCAAAATTCAAATAGGAAAAGACCCACTACTAGTAAAGAAGTAGCCCGAGTATTTATAAAACTAAGAAATCTTTATGAGGACATGCATTAGCCTAACGTGTTTCGTGCCTAAATTGGCACTTACATATAGGAGTATATGAGCATCAGGAAGTCACATTATCATAACCTGATCCAACTACTATGTCCCTATCACATGGTGACAGGTTAACTGATATTTAGGATAGTACTTTCTGAAATTCTCAGGGTATCCGTTACTCTGCTCATTAATATTTTGAGCACCTGTTGGCCATTAGAGAAATAGATCCTTTCAACTGTGTAACGGTTTAACTGTGTATATTTTTTTAAATAGGATTTGCAGATAGTGAGATATACAGCCATATACAATGTTTATTTACAGATTATTTAGTACATTTTTTACAGAAATGCTATTTATACTTTTTTTTTTTTTTTTTTATTTATAATTCTTTACTGCAGTTATACATTGGATTATGGTTATAATCATTGCAGATAGATGGGTAACCCAGTTTATACTGTATAGTAACCCTGTTGCCCCATTCCACACTTCATTGAGGTGTGAAAATATGAACCAGTCACACTGGTACAGGTTTGAGACCCGTTATCCAGAATGCTCAGGACCTGGTGTTTTCCAGTTAAGCGATCTTTCCGTAATTTGAATCTCCATAATTTATGGGGCAGATTTATTAAGGGTTGAAATTGAAAATTCTATTTTTTTTTTATGGTCAAAATTGTGAGTTATCCAAACTGTATTTCAAGCTTTAATTTGAATTTCGAGATTTATCATAATCCTTTAAGAACTCAAATTCAACTAGTCGCCACTTAAAACCTGCGAAGTTCATGTCAAGTCAATGGGAGAGGTCCAGGGATCAATTTGGACATATTAGTAGCCTACCTGACATTCAAGTTTAGTTGAATTTGATTTGAGTTATCGAGTCTGTAAAATTTGTCCAAGTTTTAGATATTTGATTTTTTTTTTTATAAATAACCCCCCAGTAAAAATTTCGAGTAAATTCTAATTTAAAGGAGTTAAAAAAAAAACTTGCATGAATTTGAAATTCAACATTTAATAAGTCTACAAAAAAATTGTGTAAACATTATATTCTGCTTCCAATAAGAATTAATTATATCTTAGTTTGGATCAAGTACACAATACTGTTTTATTATTAAAGAGAAAAACAATAATTTTTTAAATTTATAAAGAAAAGAAAATCAACTGAAATTATTTTGTAATTTAAGAACAATGTGACTGACCCTTTTTAACTGGATTTGTATTTGACTGAATCCATGTTCCTGGCCAAACTGAATCCTTAAATAATGTGACTTTTCATCACACAAAAAAAGAAGTTAAAGATTGTTAAATCGTGTGCTTTTCTCTCCCTTCAGTTTGGATCTTGTTGGAATTTGGCAAAATTTTTAATCTGGCTTTGGTGCATCCCTAATAAAACTGCAACATTCTTTCAGGGACACGTTTTTTCTACTGTGCTAAGTGAATGAGAACTTCACAATATGAGTTTCTTAGTGTGGATCGCAATTCTTAACAGTCACAGGAACATAAAAATACTCTTGTGCAATGGGCCAGTTTTAAAAAAAGCAGAGGTAAAATATTTTTGGTAGAAGGTATAAAATATGGACTGGAAATTAGGCCGAGACGGTATGTGATGATAAGATGGGCTCCAACAGCCCAGAATAAAGACAGACAAAGTCCGGTTATTGTTTATATTAGAGTAGGCAGCCATCTGAACTAAAGGATAATAATGCTTTCAAGGTGAACCACCCCTTTAACTCACAGCATTCCATTGGCTATTTTTTTTTATTCAGTAACCTAGTAAAGGAACGTGTGGTTCTTAAATAGGCTGCAATGCTTTGTATGTTTTTTTTTTTTTTACAGCCAGTACTTTCATATCTCCTTTGCTTTAACAAGAACAAATGAAATACAAAAAATATTCGTATATTATATAGTGAATAAAGTACCCCCTCTTGTAAAATATAAGGATATTATAAGTTACAGAGGAGTTTCATGACCAGATAAAAACACGAGGCCGAAGGCAACTGGGGGTACTTTATTTATTATAATACACAAATTTCAGTGAGTCATGTGACAGAAATGACATCAGAACTCACCGTTTATAAGGCTATAATTTACAAGATATTCATAGCTTTTGTGTATTATATATTTATATTATGATAATTAGTTTGGGAAGAGTACAATAATAAGGAAATGACAGCAAACATAGAATTCTGCTTTCTTTTAATTTAGGTAACAGCTCGTCCTATATTCTGCTTTGGACTCTGGTTTACTGCTTCAAGGTTGTTCTAAGATCATATCTAAGAAAAAAACGAGCAATTTCGCAGCATATCTATAAACAGGTGAGTAAAGATTTACATCTATTTGGACACTCCTGATTAGTATCAATAAAGGGCAATTGTGTTATTTAACCCCTACTTCTCATAGTAGCAAAACAAAGTAGTACAATTTTCTACGTGTTCATGTGTGTTTTTCTCTGACCATCATGTTAAGTCCCCCTAATTTATCCAGCAGTACTGACCATTCTAACTACTTAATAATGAATGTTATAGATGTGGACACTGATTCGGAGTAAGACAGAATTAGGGTACATTTTCCCTTGAAGGTTCCTTATACATTATAAGCATTCTAGGTTCATAAGTTGTTGATGGCTGCTTTGGATAGCTGATAATGCAAAAACAGAAGTACATGGCCTTTAAATCGATTTTGTCGATCCCCATTACTTTTGCGTCCTTGGAGAAAAAATACACATACAAAAAAAAAGGAAGTCAAATAAAAAAAAAATAGAATTCTCAATACTAATAATCTCACAAAGTTCTGACTATTCATATTGAAAAGGAAACCAGGCTTGGTGTATAATTGTATTAATAGAATATACTGTTACCCAGTACAGGAATAGGGTAAAGGAATACTGTATTATCCAGAATGCCTGGGATTTACTGTATAAGGATAATTCCATAATATGGATCACTCTGTCTGCTAAAAAATATTTAAATATTAAATAAACCAAATAGGATTGTCTTGCCACCACTATGGATTCATGCAACTTATTTAGAAGTAAGTACAAGGTACTACAGGTATGGGACCTGTTATCCAGAATGCTTAGGACCTTAGGGGTTTTCCAGATAACTGATCTTCCTGTAATTTGGATTTTCACACCCTAAGTCTACTAGAAAAGAATTTAAATTTAAATAAACCCAATAGACTGGTTTTGCTTCCAATAAGAATCCATTATATTTTAGTTTGGATCACATACAAGGTATTGTTTTATTAAAAGGAAATACATTTAAAAAACTTGCATTATTTGGATAAAATGGAGTCTTTGGGAGATGGCCTTTCTGTAATTTGGAGCTTTCTGGATAATGGGTTTTCAGATAATGGATCCCATACCTGTATTTTATTATTCCAGAATTAAAATTTTAAAATTTAAAGATTAGAATTATTTGCTTAAGCTTTACTCTATGCAAGACGGCTGAACCCTATAAATGAATATGGCTAAAAATTTCATAATTTTATATAATGACCTTATTGCACCAGCCTAAAGTTTCAGCTTCTCAATAGCTGTAATAATCAAGGATTTCAAACCTGTCACATGGGTTCACCATCTTGGAAAGTGTCTGTGATACTCAGTGGATTCTGAGCAACTGAGAAGCTAAGATTAGGGGTCATCACAAATTATGAAGTAGAAAATTAAGTTGACCTGTAATATAAGATGAGGCTACGGAGCAGTTTATTAAATTCTGATGTCA
This sequence comes from Xenopus petersii, assembly GCA_038501925.1. Classification (NCBI taxonomy): domain Eukaryota; kingdom Metazoa; phylum Chordata; class Amphibia; order Anura; family Pipidae; genus Xenopus; species Xenopus petersii. The sequence continues at coordinate 36,798,427 of CM076682.1, read as the reverse complement.
GTTGCACTGGTTTCTATGCTGCCATTCAGTAATTATCTATATTAATTAGGAATTGGCCTTTTATGAAGACATTTGTATTCTATGTGTACTGTATATTGTCGGTCCCTAAAGCTCAGTAAGTGACAGCAGCACAGAACATATGCAGTGAATCCACAAAAAACAAGATGGGTAGCTATTGGGGCATCTTTGGAGACACAGATCTTTACTGCTAAAATGTTGTGGTTGCCTTGGGCTGGTACAGAAGGCCAAAACGCAATGTACAACATTTCTTCTTTAGTTAAGCTTTAGTTTCCTTTAATAGCACTGGAACATGGGTATTTTATTGCCTGCATTTAAGGTGTGGTAAGCAGGCAGAAAATATGTACCGTATATACTAGAGTATAAGCCGACCGGAGTATAAGCCGAGGTACCTAATTTTACCTACGAAAACTGGGAAAACGTATTGACTCTAGTATAAGCCTAGACACAACTACAGCCCTGTCTCCCAGCAGCGCACATTCTGCCAAAGCGACCCCCCAAGCGATCAACCGGACTTCTTTGCAAAGTTGATGGTGACCGAGAATTGCCAAACGGATTACTGTGTGCGTTGTCCCACTACAATGTGCAGAGGGTGCTGTTTGATATTGCAACCACTGTTAATCTTTCGTATAACCAACAGAGGGCGCTGTGTGATATTGCAGTCACTGTTAATCTTTCATATAACCAACAGAGGGCGATGTGTGATATTGCAGTCACTGTTAATCTTTCATATAACCAACAGAGGGCACTGTGTGATATTGCAGTCACTGTTATTCTTCCATATAACCAACAGATGGCGCTGTGTGATATTGCAGTCACTGTTATTCTTCCATGTAACCAACAGAGGGTGCTGTGTGATATTGCAGTCACTGTTATTCTTTCATATAACCAACAGAGGGTGCACTGTTATTCTTTCATATAACCAACAGAGGGCGCTGTGTGATATTGCAGTCACTGTTAATCTTTCATATAACCAACAGAGGGCGATGTGTGATATTGCAGTCACTGTTAATCTTTCATATAACCAACAGAGGGCACTGTGTGATATTGCAGTCACTGTTATTCTTCCATATAACCAACAGATGGCGCTGTGTGATATTGCAGTCACTGTTATTCTTCCATGTAACCAACAGAGGGTGCTGTGTGATATTGCAGTCACTGTTATTCTTTCATATAACCAACAGAGGGTGCACTGTTATTCTTTCATATAACCAACAGAGGGCGCTGTGTGATATTGCAGTCACTGTTAATCTTTCATATAACCAACAGATGGCGCTTTGTGATAATGCAGTCACTGTTATTCTTTCATATAACCAACAGATGGCGCTGTGTGATATTGCAGTCACTGTTATTCTTTCATATAACCAACAGAGGGCATTGTGGGATATTGCAGCCTCTCCCCAAGTGTACTGTTGGTATAGGAATGATTAAAAGTGACTGAAATCTCTGCTAGTCGGGTCGGATACCGCTGACCCGAGTATAAGCCCTAGTATAAGCCGAGGTAGACTGTTTCAGCACATTTTGGATGCTGAAAAACTCTGGTATATACGGTATGTCTTTTAGGTACTCTTATACCAATGGGGATTCAGCCCCAAGCATTTCGTTCATGTGACCTATTACCAAGTGACACTGACGCTAAAAAAATTACTTTTTGAAATATGAATGAACATTAAAAGTTACCTATAGGTCATGTTGATAGTTTTTTGCTAAGAGATCTGTTTTTGTAAATAATTTTTAGTTGATGTTCCTAAACCTGACTGTTTTGCCAACCTGACTGTCCCATCTCAGCCTGTCAGTTAAAGTTTCTAATGCTAAGTTTCTCTTGCTGCACAAATATGGCAGCCCCCTCATAGAGGAGCACAGGGAGTCAGATGGATAATGTAAAAGCTTTATAAAAATACTTTATGGCAAAATTCTAAGTAGCAAAAAAAGCCAATACTATGAAAGATTTAAAAATGGTTTAATTTCTGGTTTCCGTATCTCTTTAAGTTATGATGAGCTTTATAAGATGTGTATTAATTCGTTCCCTTCTAGCACCAGGATTGTTGGTTCTGACACATACATTAGTGTTGGGAGCAAATGTACAGAATGTATATTAAAAATATGCTTTTAGCGGACAACATTGCATTCAGGGAAAGTGGTATGACTGCCTGTGGTTCTATGAATACTTGCTCTTGTTCGGCCATTCCAAATATGTTGCTGTAGTCACATTGCTTTTTTATTTTTTGTGATGATTGAAGCTGAAATACTACTGTTAAATGAGGATAAATTACAGCTATGCTTTTGTATATAGCCAAGCATACAACAAATGTCCTGTTGCATTAACGAGTCATGAGAAAAATTCTACTCCTTGGCTATATCCCGAAATATTCCCAGTATAGCTGGTTCTGCCAATATGAGGAAATGGATGGAAATCAGCTTATGCATACCTTCATTATATGTGCCCTCTCTGTTCTAATATGTTTTTCATTTTTTTGGAGATTAATGGAAGGAATCAAGTGTATTTAAGTGTCTCCCCAAATTTTTAGGGGCTGTTTTATGTTTTTATTTTAATTTTTGCCCCAGTCAAGGTCGTCGTCTTCTTTTTTTATTTTCTTCCAGAAAGACAAAAGGGCTGATGATCGCCAGCTAATAAGAGGACATAGAGTTTTGAAATGGTAACTAGTAGATTTTTTTTTCCTTTAATCATTCTGTATACAGAGTAATAAAGTACAGCAGGTATAGGACTTGTTATCAGGAATTTTCGGGACCAGGGATGTTTTGGATAACTAATCTTGCCATAATTTGTCATCTTCAATAATAAAATCCTGTAAACATTAATTTTAAAAAAAAATGTAAATGAAAGCTTAGCCTGCCAAGGACTACAAAAGGGATTTGCGATTGTACAAATCCCATAACTTCAACATTAATGTCACTTTCATTTCTGTGCTCGGCATTTCTCATTTAAAGCACCGTGGGGGCTACAAGGTGTTCTTCACCAGAAGCAAAGGTTCTTCAAGGCCTGACCGCACATGTAATGACAAGTTGCTTCTCTGTTGGGTCACGTCCAGCCTTTATTTAAAATTGTTGGCAAGTGTCTGCCCTCAGAGGCTTTCTGCCTTGGAATATGCTGCATAGGGATTTAGGAAACCACAGGACTGACCTTTATAGCTTTTGTCTGGACCCCTGTGGAAGTTTACATGCAGTTGGCTGACTTGTTACAAAATCATTAGCTGCCTCATATATCTTCATATTGGCAGAATAGGAACTGTTGTGTGGTACATTAAAGCTGTATTCACTAGAACCCGATAAAAATGTTTTCGCTTATTATTATATGTTGTAATGTCATGTTTCAGTTGTTTGTCCAGTCTCGAAACTTCAGCAACAGATGTTGGATAAGTAAAGCTAATATATGGAACACTGAAGCTCCGATTAAAGTGGACCTGTCACCCAGACACAAAAATCTGTATAATAAAAGTCCTTTTCAAATTAAACATGAAATCCAATTCCTATTTTTTATTAAAGCATTCATAGCTGTTGTAAGCTCATTTAAAAATCTTAGCTGTCAATCAAATATTGTCTGCCCCTCCTCTATGCCAGTGGCATAGAGGTGGGGCAGACAATTCCTTTCACTTTCCATTCAGCACTTCCTACATGTCACTGCTCTCCCCACATTCCCCCATTCTCTTTACCATTTAATTGTGTAGCCAGGGCATGGGGATGGACATCTGGTCCCCCATTCTGGTGCACAAACTAGATTCTGAGATGATACAAGACTTGTCTTAATAACAGTGTCCACAAAATGGCTGCTGCCTGCTTGCTATAATTTTAAAATCCCAGACTGAAGGAAACAAGATTCAAATAATTTATATGGTGTAATTAAAGTTCATTTTGCTTGACTAATGTGATAAAATAGGATTTTGAATAATTTTTTTGGGTGACGGGTCCCCTTTAAACTCTATTGCTTTCGACTTGGCTCCAGTGTAAATTCCTACTATGTGTGTCCTTCTATGCATACACAGAATGATCTTTTGGTACTCTGTGCTACCCTTATGAGCCAATTGGCACATCATTCTCAAGCTGCCATAGACGTGCAGATTATAGCCTAGTGTTGGAGGATGTCAATCTTCCTACCTGCAACTAACCAGCTAATATAAAGTAGTAAAGCAAAGAAATCACATGATTTTCTGGTCAATTATTGACAGCAATGGCACGAAACTTATGTCCGACAAATAGTAGTGACAATCTCCCAATGATATCGTCATACAGAGATCTTATTGGTAGCTGATATAAATCTTTTTGACTGAACGACCGATTGCCATGGTACGAAAAATGTTGGGACACTCCACACACAGTCCGAAAATCATACGAATCTTTGTTTGTAAGACCATATCTTTGCAGCTATGGCCAGCTTTACATATGCCAGTAAGTGTAACTGATCCTTATAAAGAGGTTGTTTTTTTACTTCATGGGTGACAGAAAACATATGAGCTGGCACATTAAAGGAAACATACACCAACTCCATATAATGGCAAAACAATAGGTTAAAACTGGGCTCAAGGCAGCTAATGCTACCAGTGGAGGGATTGATGATCACAAATAATAAGCTCTACTGTAAAGATTAAAGTGATACTGTTTTTAAAGGGATGACACTAAGGGGGTTAATTATCAAAATCTGAAAATATCTCATTATTTTCTGAAAGCTAAAACAAATCCACTTCTCCCATTGACTTCCACATGAATTTGGCAGGTCTGAGTTGGAGAACTTTTTTATTCAGACTTTTAACACCCTCAGGGTTTAAAAATTCTGAAAAATTCTAGTTTTTTTCCCCACCATTAAAAATTAAAAAAAAAAAAAAACTTGAATTTTTCGGGTTTTTGGCATTTGACTTTAATAAATAATAGGGATGCACCGAATCCAGGATTTGGTTCGGGATTCGGCCTTTTTCAGCAGGAGTTGGAGTCGGCCGAATCCTTCTGCCCAGCCGAATCAAATTCAAATACTAATTTGCATATGCAAATTAGTGGAAGGGAGGGAAATTGCGTGACTTTTTGTCAGAAAGAAGGAAGTAAAAAATATATTTTCCCCTTCCCATCCTTAATTTGCATATGCAAATTACGGTTCAGATTCAGTTCGGTATTCAGCCAAATCTTTCGCAAAGGATTCGGGGGTTCGGCCGAATCCAAGATAGTGGATTCGGTGCATCCCTAATAAATAACCCCCCTAATTCTCATCAGGAATGCTAATAAAATAGAATGAGATGCCATTAAGAAACATTTTGGTAAACTGAGGCATGTATAAAGTTTGGTATACTAGGGTAAGGGTATATGGTTATCTAGCAAAGCCAAGAGTATTCAGATGTGCTGAAAATTCTCTAGTAAAGCCCTTCGTAATTGCCATGCAGTCAGTACATATCTGTAACATAGTTCATATTTAGGAAAAGGAATTTTAGATGGAATGCTACAACTATAACATGGAACATGAAGAATTCTGGAGTTTCAAGTTCCTTGTACTTTGTTATTGTTAAATGAAATGCCATAAGATGGGGGCAGCGATTTATGTTTAGTTTCTGATGGCTGCTTTTCTATAGGCTGCACTGTAAACATGTTCTGATTGATAAAGTTTCTTTACAGACCTCCACGGTGGAGCGAGGAGGAAATAATGGGCAGGTGACATGCTCAGTTAGTGACGAGCTCTCCACTCTACATAATCTTTTTTTGCTGGATAAATTCCTCTTGCCTACTGAATTCCTCTCTTTGATAATTTCAGGGCTCATGGAATAAGAGAAAACAAATGTGGGCACATTTGATTATAGTGGAGGCTTGTTTGTTAAAACAGCGTCAGGTATAGCCTGGCTATTGTCTTGCGTGCATGCATGAGTGCTGCAAGGGCTTTGTGTTGGCAGGAGCTATTCATAAGAAAGTTGCCCTTAAGGAAAGTTTCTTGCACAAGCAAAACATTGTATGGGGTTTAACTCTTGTTGGGGGGGGGTTAATTACTGGTAAGCTATTCTGTTTCTTTATTCACTGGGTGTACCTACACATGGTGTCACATGGAAAGAGGTGCAAACTCCTTTACATGTACATCATTACAAACCGTATTTGGAAAAATCATCATTTGAATATTTGCTAAGATGTACAATCGCAATATTTTGCACATATTTTGGCTATGAAGCTGACCCAGACTGCTATGTGCATTTATACAATTGTGTTTCACAATATTCAAACTGCGTTGGCCATTGTGCAAGTAGCTAGAGGCCTCTATGCTCCGTTTTGGATGTCTGAGATGTTTTTGTGCTTTTGGGGCTCATGCCCAACTTTGCAATTACATGTTTAGGTTCCCAGGGTCAGATTTTTGAAAGTGGTCTGACAAATGCTCAGGGAGTCCGTGCTAAAGCAGTAGTTGGGATTTGTGTTCCTACTGGACAGACCCAGCATTGGCTGCCTCTGCAAACACCAGTGGCTGCAGAACTTGAAAGGGAGATCATGAGCTAGGGACAGAGAGCAAAACAAGTTATTTACTTCTACATTTGAAAACAATATTTAAACCCGCTAAGAAAATGGGCTATACGCAAGATACTGTCATAGCACAAACCCTGCAATAATATTTGAGGACAGCATATTGGCATTTATTCCAAATATGATCTTGATTTCCGACCAAGCTCTACCCTCCATTCTCTGCTTTGGACCACTGTAGGGATACCAGTCCACTCTTTGATAAGCTCAGTTCTCCTCACTCTTTGAATATCTGGCTCTGGTTGAAACTTTAGATTATTATATTAATAATTATTTATGAAAATAATTATTAATATAATAATTATATTATTATTATGAAAACAAGGGTTTGGGAAAATGGCACATTAAATGGTTCCTTATTGGTTTAAAGGGCACGTGTTGGGCGAAAATATTTTGCCCCAACAGGCAATTTAAAAAAAAACTACTGTTACCCCCAACTGGAGTGCGTGCTCTTATCAGCCAGCACCTTTGGTTGGGAAAAGAAGGTTTTCGTCCGCAGGTGCCCTTTAAGATGGAGTTCATTCAACAGGTCAATATATAGGATGACTGATCAAAGGCTATTTTCAGCTATTGTCTCCTATAGGTATTTTTTGATGGGTCAGAGCACACGCTCTGATTCAGGGAGATTAGTTGGCTGGCAACAAATCTCCTCTTCTTCGGGCGACTTATCTCCCCGAACTGCCTACCTCCTCGCGAGGAAACTTCGGAAAACGAATTGCTCAGAGTGGCATCCCGCCGGTGATTTACATTCTAGCCGGCTGTAGGCCGCTCGGGGAGATTAGTCGCCCGAAGAAGAGGAGATTTGTCGCCGGGCGACTAATCTCCCCGCATCTGAGCGTGTGCCCTGACCCTAAAATTTAGTAGTAAAGGACCACTGATTGAGCCAAATACCAATTAGTAAATTTTTTGGACAAACTGAGATCACATAAGTTTAAATATTGTGTCATATGGAGCATCCTTGATATTGTTACCATTAATATTATTCCTTTTGGCATCCCATTAAGCCATCTAGGCATTCAGTTAGCAGGAGGCAGGTACCATAGACTCATTACTCCCTTCTTAGTCATAATCCGTGTCTGCTTCTTATTGAATTCTGTGTTCGTGTTATGGGAGTTCCAAGTTGAATCAAATTTTTTTTAATTGTTATTTTAATAAATGAGAAGGAAAGAAACCTCTGGCCCAAATCTATTTTTCATGGTTGTTACAACAAAGTATTTTTTACTGTTTTTTTTCAAATTCTAAGTTTAAAGGTACAGACTCTAAACTGTTACAATTTTGCAACATTTAGTTGATCCATTTCTCAGCAGCATCTCTGGAGTATTAGCAACTATTGTATCAATTCTAATAGCTGCCTTTAATGAAACCCATGGATTCTGCTCAGCAGGGACAAACACATGGGCGAGTCCTGCAGCGGGTCAGGTACCCGCGGTTACCTGCAAAAACCTGTGGTACCCTGCTGTAGAAGTTCCGGGTGCGGGTACAGACACGGTTCTGCTGGTTTGCGGGCCGCCGGTCTTCTCAATAGCGTTTTTTACTTTTTTTTTTTTTTTTTCTCATCACGTCTACTTCCTATGATTTCCGGTTTACAATGACGGCACTTCCTGATTCTTGATGGTCAGTGGGTTGCGGATAAGGTACTTGCGGGTCGGTTTTGGTATCGGGTCCAAGCGGGTAAGAATGTGGGTACGGGTTGCAGGTTGTGTATACGGGTTGGTTATGGGTTCCAAAAAATGGACCCGCGCCGGACTCATGGATCAACTAAATGTATCAATTTAGAACAGTTTACACTGCAGGGTCGGCGAACCCCCCCTCACAAAGCTGCTTTTTCAGTTCAGTTGGTTTCAGATTGTTCATCTTTATTTCTGATGAACAATCTGAAACCAACTGAACTGAAAAAAGTGCTGGAAGATGAACAACCCCTCATGGGTTTTTTTTTTTTATTTAAGAGTATGAAAAAGTCCTGCTATTTTGTTTAGGTGACCTAGCTAAATATGAATTTACATCAGAAAATGGATTATTATAATCTCTATAAAACAACAGGGTTTTAATAAGCCTCCTGTGTATTGGCCACTAAATCGCAGCAGAGAAGGGATTAATTGAGATTGCACTGAAATATGCATTGTTTGCAGTGGCCTCCGGTCACCCGCTTTCATGAATGGCTGGTTTTACTTCAAGGGGCAAGTCGTTTGGTTTAATTATATTAGCCTGCTTTGTATGACAACAACATTATTAGCCAGAAAGGAGATCTGGAGTTTAAAACAAGGCGCATGGCTGTGTTAATTTGTGTGAAAATGCCTATTTGTATGTAAATAGAATTTCATTGAAAGCGATTCTTCATGGGCACCCAAACAGACAAGAACTGGAGTTTAAAGGTGAAATTTGCCTAAAATTAACTTTTAATTAGATGAAATCTGTCTGCCTGATTTAATGTGTTTTATTTGATTTTATATTCCACTTGCTACTGTGGCAAACAGACTGTTTTGCTGCTGAAGCCATATGTTCTAACAACCAGCTGGCTGTTTAATGACCCACAAAAACATGTCTTTTAGATTTAGGGGATGGTCACGTTGCCCCGCACTCCGCAATAACCACTTGAAGTGTTTCTACAGACCTGTGTGCCTTTGGGTTTTTCTATTAGTTTTTTAAAACTCCCATAAATTCGAAATTCGACCATTCAACATTTATTAATAGAATCAAATTTTTCCTACTCGGACTAATCAAAACAACCCCAAAAGTCAAAACGAATTCAATCAAACTTGATTTGAGTTTTTTTTCTCCGGAAGGGGGAAGGCTGCAAACATCTCCAAATTGATCCCTGTACCTCTTCTACTGGCAATTTAGAAGGTTTTTGGTGGCAAATAATCAAATTTGAATTCTTAAAGGGCCAGCGTATGGCAAATCTCAAAAATCGAATTCACATTTAAAAAAAAAAAAAAAAAAAAATCAAATTCAACTAGGGAGTTATGCAAACTGGATTTGACAGTTTTGACCATAAAACAATTTGAAAAATTTGAATTTGCAATTCGACCCTTAATAATTCTGCCTCATAAATGTACCTCATATCAATGTATTTATCCCAGTTTATTGAATTCTACCATGTTAGCCATCCAATAGAGCAAAGGCAACAGAGAGAAAGAGAAACTCTGTGACCAAGATCCTCCTTTTACCGTGCACTGAGTGGGAGATTGGTTCTATGGAGGAGGGACTGGAGTAATGAGAAGCAATAAGAAATGGAGTAATTACAGATAACAAAATAAAACAAAAGATATAGCAATTAGCCCTAAATTTGTTTGAAGTAAGTGCCAGCCTTTGACATATTTATTTGACTCTGAGGTTCATAATGTTCTGAAGTTTCTTTGCATGTTCAAATTATCAGAGGTGCCAATCGGGAAAGAATCTGTCCAGACACATTTGTCTGTAAATCAGTCATTAATGGCAACACAAGTCCAAACTCACTCATTACAAATTTTGGCTGCTGGGGATTCATGGGGGTTATATAGATACTTGTGTTGGTCCCAGAGATTCCATGCATGCTAAACAAATAGCAGCTCTAAGGATATGTATGCAGTATATACATTTATATATGTGGATCTATTTTCTGAGTAGGACCGACCTTGAATCCTTCCAACACAGTTCTGTATACTTTCTGATTCTGTGCATTATTAATGTTGGAGTTTATAGATGAATAGGAGCGCCGCTTCCCCCTGCTGTTATGCTATTAACTCGAACTACTGATGCAGGGAGTGTCTTCTGATACATCTCTGCTCCGGTCTATCGCTCGTTTCGAAAGGAGTGGTGAAATTGAGCAAAGAAAGATCATGAGAATTAACTGGTGATTAGGAGCAGTTGGCTGCTCATTCATGATATTAGCAATGTAAAACTGATACTTTAAATCTAAAAGAAACATCTATTTGCATTGGTATAGTGTCTCTTTAAATTAGAGGCTTTAGGGCTCTTACACACGAGTGTTCCTTGTGTGTTTGATGATCATTTAAACACATTACCTAATTGATTCCATTATATTGTGCCTTGTTGTACTCATGATTTGCGTGGTACTCCATTAGCAGTTCATTACACAAAAATTGATGCAAAAAACCAATAGAATAGATGGTTGTGGTGGGAGTAAAAAAGGGGTTTACCTAAATGGCATCCTAACAGGTGTTCAAATTGGTCCCCCCAGCCACAGTTCTGGGTCCGGCTAGGGGCAGAGCTAAGAGCCAATGACTGCAGGAAATTCTTGACATTCCTCAAGGTTAATTAAGAATAGTTTATTTTTGTGCCTTTACTTTAGTATACAGCAGCAACTTTCCAATGGAATCTGGGAAGTTAATCCTAGTGAGTACTACTAATCCCTAGTAAAGAAAATGTATGTATACCTAGATAAAATGACACATATATAATGTGCATACAAGTTTTATGTGTGTATCTTTCTAAACAAAATATGTACATTTTCATATCCTGGAAAATACATTTGAAGCTGCAAGGCCTCAGTAATTGGTTGTTTGGCAGAATATTTTCTTTGTAGTCTTTATACTAACTGTATGTTAATACAGTGGCCAGTATATGTTGGTATCAATATGATTGACCATACTTTGGGTCTAATGGACAGATTGTAACATTTTTGTCTAGTTGACAGTCCATACATGCACTGAAAATCTTAGTACACGTATGCCTAGTATGAGTCTCATAGAGATGTTACCAGGGATACATCAGGTGTTGGACTACAGACATGTACACACACTTTTCACAGCTACTTTGTATGAGTTTTAGGGCTCTTACTGACGAGTGGTTGAAGCTGCGCTTCCCTGCGTTCTGTTTTTCTGCGTTCAGCCGCAGGGGAGCGCAGGAATCGACGCATTTAGCTTTTTTCAATGGGGCTGTACTCACACAGGCGCGTGTAGGCACCGAACGCAGGAAAAATGCAGCATGTTGCGTCTCAACCTGCGTTCGGCACCTACACGCGCCTGTGTGAGTACAGCCCCGTTAAAAAAAAGCTAAATGCGTCTACACAATTTTTTTTTTTTGTATTATAATATTTATTGAAGTTTTTTGAGACGGTACAGTATAGAAAAAGTATACTCTCACAATTTAAAACAATAGTTCTATACGTCAGTTACATCGAAATAATGAAGATGAAAAATACTTAACATAAGGGATAAGCTACACAATTCTTAAAGGGATACTGTCATGGGAAAACATGTTTTTTCCAAAACGCATAAGTTAATAGTGCTGCTCCAGCAGAATTCTGCACTGAAATCCATTTCTCAAAAGAGCAAACAGATTTTTTTATATTCAATTTTGAAATCTGACATGGGGCTAGATATATTGTCAGTTTCCCAGCTGCCCCAGTCATGTGACTTGTGCCTGCACTTTAGGATAGAACTACTTTTTGGCAGTCTCAGTGGGACTTGGCTTTTACTATTGAGTGATGTTCCATGGAGCTGTTATCTGATTACCTTCCTATTGTCCTTTTGTTAGGCTATTGGGGGGGTGATATCACTCCAACTTGCAGTAAAGAGTGACTGAGGTTTATCAGAGCACAAGTCACATGACTGGGGCAGCTGGGAAACTGACTATGTCTAGCCCTATGTCAGATTTCAAAATTAAATATAACAAAACCTGTTTGCTCTTTTGAAAAATGGATTTCAGTGCAGAATTCTGCTGGAGCGGCACTATTAACTGATGTGTTTTGGGAAAAACATGTTTTCCCGTGACCGTATCCCTTTAACATCAGCTGTTAGTAGTTCACTAACAGCTAATACAGGTATGAGATCTCGTATCCAGACTGCTTGGGATTTGGGGTTTTTCGGATAATGGATCTTTCTGAAATTTAGATCTTATATAAAGTCTACCAGAAAATCATGTAAACATTAAGTAAACCCAATAGGCTGGTTTTTTTTTTGTTTGTTTGTTTTTTTGCTTGTTTTTTTTTTTTTTTACAGAGAAAAAGGAAATAATTCTGAAAAATTTGGATTGTTTAAATAGAATGGGGTCTATGGGAGACAGCCTTTCCATATTCCGGAGCTTTCTGCATAATGGGTTTCGGGATAACTGGAAACCCATACCTGTACAATAAAAGATGGGGGCATCCGTGTAGGACATAGCTTGCTGTATGCAATAGGGATGTGCAAAATCCATCTCATTTCTTGATCAAATACAGAATCCTTTACATAAGCTGTTTCCAAATACAGTACTGAAATCCTAACATTACTTTGAATAGTAGGTTTGACAAATAATATAATAGTACCAGTCCTGATTAAAATTTCAGAATGCTTTGTGCCATCAATCAAATAAAGTAACTAAATTCGATTAATTCAAGGTTCAGATTTGGAACATCTGAGATTCACAAATCGTCCAAATCTTGTATCCAAATCTTTGATCAATCTTAAACTGAATCCTTGATGTTGTTGCCACCCGGCCGGTATTTTACCGGCCTAGCCGGTAAAATACCTGCCAAGGCCAGGGCCGGTATTACAAATTTACCGGCAATGTAGCTGCCGGTAAATTTGTAATACGATTAAACGGAGCCCTTGGCCTGCCCCCAATCCCCTGGAACATCCCCTGGAACTTACCTTTTCTCTTACTTCTTCTAGCGTCCGTGGTGTCCGTGTCATGGCCCCACCCCTTTTGATGTCACGACCCGCCCCTTTTGACGTCACGGCCTGCCCCTTTGTGTCCCCGCCCCCCAGCAGCCGGTAAAAGATTTTTAAAAAGGTGGCAACCCTAGTGGCAACACAGTCCTATAACATTAGTCTTTGTGTTGCAAATAAGGACACTTTAGCAAATGCAAACAATATACCAACTATATCTGATTGTTCTGTTAAATATTTAAGTAATAGTAATGGTAGTAAAAAAAACTCGTACAGAGCGAAAGTGTTATTTCTTTCCTTTAAAATTTGTCTGCCTTTCAACTTCAGGAACGCAGCACCTTCTAGTTTTTATTTCTACATTATTTTGCTACTTTCCATAGAAATAGATTCCACTTGTTAAATAAACACAGAAAGGACAAGAGACTCCAAGGATTCGGAGGAGTCTCTGTACTAAGTTAAAAATGTTGGGAGTTTATGCAAAAACACTGGGAAAGGAATGTGGTATGTATTTCAACAATAAATAATGGAAGGTGGTAAGGGGTCACAGGGCACATAATAACCTTGCTGGTCAAGGGAGACGAGGTATCTCTGAATTTATTTTTCTAATGGAAGTTATCTTTCAGCTTCTAATAAATTTTCTCTAGCAGGTTCATTTTGGTAGAACTGATGTAGGTTTCCTTTCCATTCATATGAATTTTATTCTGTGGGAGAATGTCAGCAGCAGGAGTGAATTGTAGATGAGGGGCCAAAGTCCAATATAACTCTACATAATTCAGAATTAGAAGGGTGGTAAAATCTCACAAGATCACAACTCTGAATGCGTGTAGTTTCGTATACCTGCCAACATTTCCATTCCAAAGTCAAATATCAGGGCATATTTTGGCATAGCTCTAGCCTTTGCCTTGTTATTAAATAATTACCATGGGGGGGGGGCATATAGATAGGAACTAAGCTCTGTTACTTTTGAAGCTAAACCCATAATTATATATATATATTTATTCTTTAAGAAATGACTTACTTGATTCTGTCCTTTTGTATTCATAAATGCTCTTTGGAGCATAGACACAATTCACTTTACTGAATTCATTCTCATCAATATGTTTAAATGATACATATTTATATACCTAAAGTTGTTGGTAAGCCCCCACCATGCCAATTATTAAATTAAAGTCTTGCATTTAAATTCAGGTATCGGATCCTTTATCGGGAAACTAGTTATCCAGTTATATTCAAATTAATGGAAGGCCGTCTCCCATAGACCAATATAAACAAATAATTCTAATTTTTTAAATGATTTCCCTTTTCTCTGTAGTAATAAAACAGTACATTTTGCTGAATACAGACTGAGCTATAATGAATCCTTATTGTAGGCAAAACAATCTTATTGGGTTTATTCAGAAAACCCCAAGTCCTAAACATTCAGGTCCCATACTTCTATTGATAACATTTTGGTGCTGCTTAATTGTTATGAGGAATATATAACTTTAAGGGGCAGATGTATCGAGGGTTAACCTTCGATATTCGACTGCCGAATTAAAATACTTCGAATATCGAAGTCAAATGATTTTGCGCAATTCGTTCGATCAAGCAATTAAATCCTTCGTCGAAGGATTTTAATCCATCGATCAAAGGATTATCCTTCGATCAGAAAATTGTTAGCAAGCCTATGGGGACCTTCCCCATAGGCTAACATTGGCCTTGGTAGGTTTTAAGTGGTGAACTAGGGGGTCGATTATCGAATGGTCAAATATTCGAACGATTTTTAGTTCGAATCGTTTGAATCGTTCGATTCGAAGGTCGAAGTAGCCAATTCGAAGGTCGAAGTAGCCAAAAAAAAACATTTGAAATTCAAACTATTTTTCCTCTATTCTTCACTCGAACTTAGTGAATGGGCCCCTAATATTTAATTTGACTGGGGCCATGCTACCCGACTTTTTCCATGTAAAATTATCTGATATATGAAATGTTCCATTATAGCATACAAGACGATTCTAGAACGCTTTTTTCAATGCTTCTATTCCATTCCCTTTTAACCATAATGGGAGGTGGTGGGGGGGCTTTTTTTGGGTATTGAAGCTGAAAGAGATTAAAAATTAGTAAATTGTATGACGAAAAGTTGTGTGATATTTTTTTTAATTCTGGTTCGGCCAGGATTTCTGGATTCAGTGCATCCCTGTAAAAAAGACAGTGGGTCAGTGGGTGCAGTGCCTGCATCAGACAGTCGAGTCGCGTCGGATCAATGCTGCAACGCCATGCCACAATTTTACCTCCTTCCTTATTTTTATCGGATGCGACTTGTCGCAAGCGTTTTGTTGCAGCGCGTCGGATCGCGCCAGAATCGGTTGTGTAGTCCTACCCTTAAAGTATGAAGATCCAAATTACAGAAATATCAGTTATCCAGAAATCACCAGGTCATGAGCATTCTGGATAACAGGTCCCATACCTGTACTTACAAGACACTCTTGGGTTATAGTCTGTAATAACAAAGCTGGAATGTAAGTGGGTGATAGGTCAGTCTGATGGGTCACTCATTTGTCTGCTAGCTAGGAGACTGCAGAGCTGGCTTTGGACTCCCAGCGGTCACACTGGGTTAGCGTTACAAGAAAAGTACATTTTTGAATATAAAATTGTTTATGAATTGAATTACAAAGTTCATCTGTGCTTCTCCTAGATTACTTGCTGTGCTACAGTACTTGCTGTCAAACATACAATTCATATAATTTCCTTTTTTTTTTTTTTTTTTTTTGCATGTTTAAAAGTGCTCAAATCTTGTTTCTTGATTTCTTTTCGTTAAGGACCAGTCCTAACCATTTGGATCCTTCAATGCAGGAAAAAAAATGGATTATTGAAAAAATTAAAAAAGGGATTATTTTTTATTGAAAATATTCCTTTCGAATGCAAACAGCTATGAAAGAATAAGAGATAAAGGCAAGGTCTCTACAGGAGTTCAGCGCAGTATGTTTATTTCAGTGAAACCCTTACATATAATATTTATATGAAACAACACAGATGTTCTCCATTATCCATCAGTCATTACTTCAGCTGAAGCCCTGAGCCAGGGAGGTACATTGTTTTTATTGTAAGTAATGTGCGGCCACCCCCTTCAAAATCATAACAATGACCCTTAAATATTATAAAGTGCCATTTCGTAAATTATGCATCGGAGGTCTTTGCCGGACCATGAAAATAATACAAAGAAAATACGACTTTCTTGTTTGTTCCATCTAGACCGTATTTTGCCTTCTGTTTTATTCTCTGCAAACACAGCCGGAAGCAGAGCTGAGAATAAATGATACGTTTGTAAAGGTCACTGTGAAATAAAGAACTGTCTGTATGAAAATAGAAGCTGTTTTCTGAATTGCAGAGGGCGACCTTAGTAAATATTTCCTTCTAAATCTTTAACCCTCTTAACAACCCAGAAGCATAAGGGGGTGGTAATAATTATCCAGTTCTCTTTAAATACAAGGTAAATATACAGAGGGGCCATATTGTAGGCAGATGTGTAGGAAAGCACAGAACTAATAAGATGAATTTGTGTACAGTATTAGACCTTATTTCTTAATGTGGGGCTGTGTAACCCCTAGCAATCCCCATCGTGTAACCTCCTCCTAAAAGGCTGTCCTGCTCGCAGCCTCTGGAAGTCATTAATACTCTCCATTAGACATTGACAGAGTCTTCAAAGTTCCAAATGTTTCCTTAAATATAATCTAATTTAATCTCCATTTACCAAAATTTGAGTCCTGAGAATTATTTGCCACCCAGCATTGAATTTTCCATTGTGCAGTGATTTAACCTTTGATCTTGAAACTGTTCCTGATTAATATGTTAAATAGTAAAGACCCAATATGTCCATCAACTTTCAATAATGATCATGCTTTATATACAATTATATTCTTTTGGCCTATTTTTTTTTTTTTTTCCACAGAAATTTGTTTTATAACGTACACTTTGTAAATGTCATTTGACCCCCAGTTATATGACTTAAGTACAAAGATACCGGTAATTGCATTTTAAATAGTTATCTGCTAAACAATATGGGCCACTTGGGCTGTATTCTTAGTTGGCATGTTACAGTTGCTAGAGAAGTAACCGGTTATGTTTCGGTAGCCGAGGATGAGTAGAGTATAACAGTGCTTTATAAGCAGGCTCATGCAGCCATTATACAACATAAGCAAATCTAACACCACAAGCTGTATAGAAAGTATGCACAGTATAAGTCTTGAGCACAGGCCATTTGTAAAAACACCACATAACCTAAACAAAATTTTTTTTAATTACCCGCACAAAATATGCTTTTCCTGATTTTCCTGGATGTTGGGAGGGTCTGTGGGGATTGATATGTTTGTGTATTGAACATTTTTGTTGCTGCAGGGCCATAAATAGGGGGTTGGGAGAAAAAAAATGGAAGTCCAATTGAGAAGTCGCTTAGAGTTAGCCATTCTATAACATACTAAAAGTGAACTTAAAGGTGAACCAGGCCTTTAACAGTATGTATGGTTCCACAAGGGGAAGGGACTATTTCTAGTGTATTGGGATGATGTGAATTTTATTAGCAGTGAGATGTCCTTGTCATTCATTCCATATCGCGGATATAGTCAAACACTTAGCTGCCAGTGTTTGCATAGTGCTGTCAGGATGACTGCACGTTCTGGGTCAACACTGTCTGAAATGTTTTGTGTATAACACAAATGCACCGAGGTGAGTTCCCTGTGGGATTAAAAACGGTATTTCTTCTAAACTGGTGGAAAAGCACCAGAGGAATATCTTGTGCAACACGTCCTGTAGATGTACGTGACTGCTGCAAATTTGTATCATTTTAACAATCATTTTAACAATGGGTCTGATTCTCGGACCTAAACTGCTCTTTAATGACAGCCATGTGTAGTCCTCAGGTGGAGTTGGCAATAGATCAGAAATCTTGCGTATGGTACAGCATGCAAAGGAACACCAGTTTATAGCACAGATCTGAAGCACATTTGGGTGATTTATCATTCTTTTTATATTTCCTTTTAAACATCCGAAATTGGGAAAATGTTTGCCGGACTAAAAACAAACTGTACTCTATACGTTATCCTTTTCATTTTAGCCGAGGGCACATAGTATAGTAATATAGTAGTTAAAGTTGGCCAAAAAAGTTCAGCTATTCTCTCAATTACTGCTTCTAGCTGATACAGGGGAAGGTGGAATGCCACATCTGTTTCCCCAAGCTGTCTCGAATTTGCTTAAAAAAACAATAGGGGGTTTATCCCAAAAGGGTAATTCTGTAGATCATTATTTTTAACCTTGAACCTCCTCACCAAAAAGGCAACCGACCCTTACTCAAAATTATGAGATAGCTATCTCCCATAGAGCCCATTATAACAAATAATTTATCATTTTTAGAAACGATTTCCCTTTTCTGTGTAATAATAAAGCAGAGCCTTGTACTTAATCCAAGCTAAGCTGCATGAATCCATATTGGTGGCGAAACAAGTCAATTGGGTTTATTTAATGTTTTTATTGGACTTCGTATGAAGATCCAAATTACAGAAAGATCTTATCTGGAAAAAGCAGGGACCTAAACATTCTGGACTATAGATCCTATACCTGTAATAGCACTAATAACCACTTAACATTTGTTTACATACAGTGTATGTATGTATGTATGTATGTGTATATATAGACACACACACACTTATTCTATAGTGGGCATTTAATAAATCAGTTTTTTATTTATTTATTTTTTGGTCCTGACGTTTTTTCCCACAGTTGCAACCAAATGAATGGCTCACAGGCAGCGTGAGTCAATGCCCGGGAAGCGCAGCTGCTTTCCAGTCATTGACTTACTGACTCAGCATCAGTTATCTGATTTCACCTGGGAAAATAACGTTTGGTTGAGGAAGCATAGAAAGGAGACTATTTAGGGTTACAAAAACCCTAAGTAGCGACAGTACAACGGCTCTATTAAACATCCTGTATATGTTCATGGTGTATAGACATATACAACTCCTTTTAAAGGGAAACAATTCCAGTTAAAATAATCTGCATAGGGCTTCTGTAAGAGTTCCCATGTACATCAGCTCTGTGCAAACATGATCACCCCTGCTCACTTGCTTTGTCTTTAACTGGCCAGCCTCCAGCATACAGTAGTATTTTTGGGCAAAATATGAGTTTGTGTTGTATGATATATATGGGCACGGTATTGGCAAATTGTACTGGGATTCTTGTAGCACACAAAAAACAGGGACATATTTTCTGTATCCACCCCGAGGGCCTGTGCCTAGGGCAGACTTTAGAGGAGTCTGTATGGCTTGCCCAATTGAAAAGAATGAAACCTATTTTTAATCCCATTCAAGCCACTTGTGGGCCATATCCCTGTTTGCAGGCGACAGTACAGACTGTCCATTTATGCTACAATAGGGGTTGAAAATAACTTAACAGCTGGAGCATTAACCCATTGCTTTCCTTAGTCTGACTTATCAGAGCCAGCTATTGTTGCAATGGTTTTTTACCCCCCCCCTTAATATCCTTCTTTTTATGATAAACCCCATTGATATTTGGCAAACTTCCCTAAAATAGTAAAATAAAACCATTCTAATGTTCATGTGCACGCACGCCTTAATTTAGCCATGTACAAGACCTCACTAAACAGAGGAAACTCAGAATAGCAAATGGGAACTCTATTTTCATATCATTTGTATTTACACCATATTGTGGAGGATTATATTACATGCGTCCGTTAGTGTGATATCTTCAAACCTTTACAGCATCAATGTATTTTGCTATAGGAAAGTCAAAAACTGATATTCTAAGATAACTGGTGGGTTATCTCATATATCCCATTAATTCTGTTCACTAGAAGTGCCCCGTGAATGATAGAATTCACCCATACTGTCTCCTAAATCTCCTCTTCCCTAATGATGGATTTTTCACACACAATTAGCTTTCCTTACTTGTCTGATTCGGGGTAATGATGCATGTCTAAATACTACTGCGGGGAATGTCTCAGGTGAAAAACTGCCGTGCAACTAATGAATCTCGGTCAGTTCAAATTAAGACTGCAGGAAACAAGCTATGCGTTATTCTGGTCTTGAAAGATTAGTTTATGTAGTGGCTTTCAGTGTCTTTACTCAGTGAGTCCTGGGACTTTGGTATAATAACCCAATAGAGGCTCACTGATCTCAGTCAAGTGAGTATCTGCACTCCAAGGCCAAAATGTGTAAACGGGGTGCTCGGTTAAAGTATGTATATATCGATATTTTCAACATTCCTAACTCTGAATTTCACACCTATCTTCAATTGAGGCACTTTATCAGCAGCTCCCCCTCCCCAAAGATCTCCTTTTCTCTCCCTCCTCGAAAAAGGTCGCCTAACAAACAAAGGAATCTCAACTTGTTATAGTCACCTCACACAGCACTACCACCCAAACTTACTCAAACATATACAATCTTGGGCAGTAGCATTAAACTACAAACTAACTATAGTAAAGTGGCAGTAGGCCACGGAACATATTTCCAAATACTCTAAATGTTCCTCCCATTGGGAAACACTCCATAAGATTTTCCTACATTGGTATTTCACCCCAGATAAATGATATAAATTTCATGAAGGAAATTCGGAAAACTGTTGGAGGCACTGTGGAGAAGTAGGAACTTTACTTCACATAATGTGGCAATGCGCACTAATCAAACCAGTTTGGGCACAGTTGATATCAAAGTACATAGGTTGGACAATCCACCCCTCCCCCCAACTAGCTTTACTCCATATCGACCTACAACTAATCCCACACATCCATAGACTATATGTTACCCACATACTGTGTGCCTCAAGGCATTCAATAGTTTCCAATTGGAAAGACTGTTCACCACCTAACACAGAACACATACTATTTCAAGCCTCTCTCAATTTAGATATGGAAAAAAGATTGAGAGGCATAAATATCTGATTACCCTGGGGTTTCTACTTAGCTATTTATACAATATTTGTTGTTCGGTTGTTACATATCTCAATGTAGCATCCTGATTTTCGTCCATTCTCTACACGATTTTGCCTTTTCTCCGAATAGGAGCATGTGTCTCCATATTTTGGGAGGATTTGGGTGCCTTGTTATTCTAAGTAGTTGTTATTCTATTCTGTTACTCTGAGCTCTTGTTTGAAGTTCAAAGTATGTGTAAATATGGAACTGGCAAACCACCGAAGTTTCTGTAACTGCTTAAAAATGTAATGATACCATAATTACTTCTGAAACACTGTATTCTTATCGAAGGTTTGCATTTCTTGCTTTTATGGAAATATTCAATAAAACTTAAGTTTAAAAAAAAAAATGTATATATCCATGAACATCAAAGAACCGGCACACCCTGGTAAAAATAATTCACTTTCAAGGAAAAAAGGTCCCAACGAGGACCGAAATGATTGAGAACTGACTTCTGGACAGGATTTATTGTAGCAGGTTGCTGGACAAAAAGGCCTTTTTGTCCAGCAACCTGCTACAATAAGTCGTGTTCAGAAGTGCCGTCTATGTCGAGTTTGTCGTGTGATACAGTGGGGACACTGAAGACTGAGCACCTGGCAGGGGGAGTAAAAAGCAGTGAGCTTGAACGGTCTCTATTTTTTCTATTTTTGTTTTTTTAAATTTTAGTTTGGTAATATCTGTATAGGGTGTATGCCAATACAAAATGGCACTGTGCTGTATTATTGTGTGTAGTTTAACTTTTATTCTCATTCTCTTGTATTTTCAGAGCATTCTATGAAACTTCAAGAAATCATCCAACATCATCTGGTTATATAGAAGCCACCGTCTGTGCAGTAATGAAGTTTTTGGGCTTTACGCTTGTCTTTATACTGCTTCAGATGGAGCTGCCTGTGGGCCATGGTTCTTCACTCAAAGGCTCGAGAGTCAGAGGGCGAATACAACCCGACAGGAGGAATATCAGGCCCAATATTATTCTCGTTTTAACTGATGATCAAGATGTGGAGTTAGGTGAGAGCTTTGCTATAGCAGAATCCATTATATTAATTAAGATTATACTGCTGTTGATTCAACTTGAATCCGGAAATACAGCATCTAAAACTTGTCAAGGCCATGTAGGAGTTAATGGCAGAGGTCCCTTGAATCATTTGAAGATGTTAATAACCCTTATGACATTACAGTTTTTATCGGAGGGTTTTGCCCCAAAAACTCGATCCATTCGAGCAATTTGAGGTTTTTTTTAGAAAACTCGTCAACACGAGTTTTCAGGGTTCTCAACTCGAAATCGCTGAATCGAGTTTTTTCCCTTTTATGTTTTTTCTCAAATAAGAAACCATTCAAGTTGTGAGTTCATTCGAGGTATTACATTTGACCTTAAATAACTAACCCCCTTAGTGTATTATAGAATGTCACATTTTTAGCAACTTTTCAATTATATTAATTTATTCATAGTTGTTGAATTATGTATTTTTTTCATCTGCTCCTTTCCAGCTTTCACATGGGGCCACTGACCCTGGCAGCCATATAAACTATTTCTCTGTGAAGCTTCATTTTTATTGCATTTATTTGTTCCATTTTATTACTCATGTTTCTATCCAGGCCCTCTCCTTCTCATCTTCAAGTCTATCATTCCTGACTAGAGCGCTCCTGAGCAAAAAGTCAAATAATGTAAAAATCAAAATAAAGAAGACCAATTGCAAATTGTCTCAGAACCATAGTAAAATTTCCTGCACATGGAAACTCTCCCTTTAATTGAATTTATGAGCAAAGCATGTTTTATATTACAGAAGGCTACACACTACGCTCAGTGCATGTAAATAATATTGCAATACTGTAGTACCTCTTTAACCCATGGTGGTTTTGAATATGAGTTTGTGCATAAAAATGAACTTGGATGTTAGCAAAGGGTATTATTTATTTCAGGTTCGTTGCAGGTGATGAACAAGACAAGACGGATCATGGAAGAAGGAGGAGCTTCATTCATCAATGCGTTTGTGACCACGCCCATGTGCTGTCCTTCTCGCTCTTCGATGCTAACAGGGAAATACGTTCACAACCACAATATATTTACAAACAATGAGAACTGCTCTTCTCCGTCCTGGCAAGCCATCCATGAACCCCGCACGTTTGCTGTATATCTCAATAACACAGGCTACAGGACAGGTATGGCACTTTAGGCTTCTATATTCAAAGCACGCCCAAACCATTGTGCTGAATCAAAAATGAGAGACATGTTTCACTAGCACCTTCTCTAAACTTTCTCTATAACATATAGTTTTGATTGAAACTGAAAATCTACATCATTTACCAGCAAATTTATGCAGCTGCCTGCTCGCTGGTATTATTTAATATAGAATATATTAGTTCTCACTTTTTGACAGGTTACATGTGCTGCAGTCGTAATCTCTCCATATACCTGCCCAGCTAAATACAAAGATTGGTTTTGTTAACGGAACACTAACACCAAAATAAGTGTTTTACAGTAATGAAAATATAATGTACTGTTGCCCTGCACTGGTAAAACGGATGTGTTTGCTTCAGAAACACTACTATAGTTCATATAAACAAGCTGCTGTGTAGCAATGTCGGAAATTGAAAAGAGGCTATATGGCACAGGTTAAATAGTGGATAACAAATAACCCCATTATGTACTACAGAGCTTATCTGCTGTGTAACCTGAGCCCTTTCTCCTTTAGGGCAGGACTCGATGATGAGTTTTGACCCGACATGTTGCAATGCGACTAAACGCATGCGACCTGTCGGATGTCGCATCGATTTCATCCAACAGTCAGATCAATGTAGTTGTAACATGCGATTTCCCCTTCACTGCCGTTTTCAGTAAACCATCCGACACGTCGCATGGGATTAGTCGCATTGCGACGAGTCTGGTCAAAATGCATCATCGAGTCCTGCCCTCAAGGGTCAGGTCACACGCTCAGATTCGGGGAGACTAGTTGGCTGTCGACATATCTCCTCTTCTTTGGGGCATCTAAACTCCCTGAACTGCCTCACGCCAGCTAGAATGTAAATCGCTGGTGGGATGGCAGTTCGGGGAGATTTGTGGCCCCAAAGAAGAGGATGAGTTTTGTTGCCAGGCGACTATCTCCCCGAATCTGAGCGTGTGCCCTGACCAGGTCCGGACTGAGAATTAAAATAGGCCCTGGCATTTCTGGTACACAGAGGCCCAATCAGCCCCCACTAAATACTGACTTTCTATGGCACCTTATAGCAGCCCCTCTGGCATTTGCCAGAACCCACAGATTGCCAGTCCAAGCCTGGCCCTGACCCTAAATGGCTACCCTTGTTGCTACACAGCAGCTTATTTTCATATACAATAGTAGTGTTTCTGAAGCAAACACAACAGTTTTACCACTG
This sequence comes from Xenopus petersii, assembly GCA_038501925.1. Taxonomy (NCBI): domain Eukaryota; kingdom Metazoa; phylum Chordata; class Amphibia; order Anura; family Pipidae; genus Xenopus; species Xenopus petersii. Next base: position 36,773,998 of record CM076682.1, on the reverse strand, counting down.
CAGGGCAACACAATTATATTTTTATTACTTTAAAACACTTTCATTTTTGATGTTACGGTTCATTTAAATTAGGGCGGGATCACAGTGAAATCCATATTACACTACTGGATAGGAACAGAATTTACTCTCCTCTCTGGATATATCTGGACATCACACGGTTGATAACTTGCTTCAATTATACAGTATAATCATTATCACTGGTAATACTGACTGCTATATTAATGATCGTAAGGAAGTTTATTTTAAAGAGAAATATATCCTTCTTTATGAAATAAATCTAATTCCCACCGACTAAACAAGTAGTATGGGCTTAGCTGATTATGTGCACAAATAATTCCTTTTTTGTGTTTATACACACATTGCTTGCTTCTGCAGAAGAATTGTTCACAGACTTATATACCACATCCGTTAGAAGCCAGAACACAAGTTACATAGTTCTGTGGGGTATATCACAGCTGAAGCAAGCCATATGGCAACACAGGCTATATAGAAACGAATCTGGACACTGAGTGGATGCCTAGAATGAAGGCACCTTGGAATGCAAACAGCATGTCCACTTGCACTCCTGTCTATTAATTAAATATGCAGTTTTCGATATTAACTGACTGAAGATACTGGAATACATTTGAGCTCGGTCTAAAACAATGACTTTCTTTTTTTCCCCACAGATCCCCAAATTTCATGATTCATCTTAACGATGTTTGTGTTCTGTCTATAGTATCAGCAACTTAGCTCACTCTGTGCAGTTCAAATAAGCAGTTAAGATGAGATCCCACTTATTCTGTTATATTTGCCCAGCTACAGACAGAAACTATGCAGCTATCTAGACAAGCCATGCAAAGGGAGAAAATGTTCTGTAAAGACTTGCCCAGTACATGGTTAAGTCTGTGCCAGAGGATGTAATTTTACTGCCTAATGTTATTAATATGTTTTGGGTATCAAGTCTTCCCCTGTGCTGAAGTGGGACAGTCGATAGTCCAGGATCACAATTGCACTACAATGTGCTGATAACTATAAACAGGAACCATGATGTGTTCCTGTAAACCATGAAATAAGGGTGAACAAAGAGGTCCCTGTATTTTTTTCCTAAAGGGGGTACTACACCCAAAAGCCTTTTTGCATAAAGAAAGGAGAGAGAGAGATATGTGTATATATAGAAATATTTATTTATGTTACATAGTTAAACCAAGCTGAAAAAAGACCAACATCCATGTTCAACCCCTCTAAACAGACCCCAGTGCACACATATACATATACAGGTATGGAAGCTGTTATCCAGATTCCTCACTACCTGGGGTTTTTTTTTTTTTTTTGGATAGCGGATCTCTTTGTAACTTGGATCTCCATACCTTACATCTACTAGAAAATCTTGTAAACATTAAATAAACCCAATAGACTGATTTTGCTTCCAATTAGGATTAATTATATCTTAGTTTGGATCAAGTACAAGGTGCTGTTTTATTATTACAGGGAAAAATAGAAATCCATTTTTAAAAACTGGGAATTTGATAAAATGGAGTGTATGGGAGACTGTAATTCGGCGCTTTCTGGATAACTGTTTTCAGTTGCAGTAATATTAAAGAATATCTTTAAACCACTAAAACTTTTGATGCGCGTTTACTGGAAAGTTGCTTAAAATTTCAACTGCAATTACATTTACACATAACCTTAAAACCGATAATTTGTAGTTAATCTATAATGGAGAGTTGCTTAGAATTGCATTTCCCTTCACTATGCAAAAGATATTTTTTGGGTAGAATCCCCTTTGTGATAGTCATGGCACTGCCAAGAACTCTAAAGCAATTTGATTGTGGTTTCAATAGGTCATTTAATGCAGTGTAATACTTTCCCTTGGGTTTATCTGTGAGTCCCTGAATGTGGCCAGACTCCCAAAATCCCCTTCTCCCCTCTCTGTCTCTGCTCGGGCTCTTGAACTCTGAACTGCCTCACAGAGCTCCCTTTCTTAAAGTGACAACATTCATCATTAAAATCTGCATTCTGCCTTGTGTCAGTGGTTTCTTGGAAGCAAAGCGTGGATATTTATTAAAACACTACACATAATCAGGAAATTCCTATTTAATTGCCCCTGGAATTATAAGATTTAGGCCAAGAAGCTGAGTGACCTTGTGGCACTTGGCACTAATATAATTTCACTGGGTTGGATTTCACCGCTTTCATTTACATGTTTTCTACTATTTCTTAATGGTTAGAGTATGTTCAAAACATATGGTATGTGAGGATGCAGTAAAGGATTTATTTACTGAACAGGGAAAGGATATTGTTTTAATCATTTACCTTGACTCATATACACTTTTAGCACAGACCACTAAACTTTGACTAAATATTGAGGCAACAGCCCATAACTCCATGCTTATCACTGAAAGCTGATTTTTTTTTTTTTTAATGGAGAAAAAATGCTGTTTGAGCTGTCTGTCTGAGGCTTACAGCACCCATGGGTGCAATACAGCACTCCAGGGATGTGATTTTCCAGCTGTTGATACAGGTATGGGATCCGTTATCTAGAAAGCTCTGAATTACAGAATGACCATCTCCCATAGACACAATTTTATCCAAATAATCCAAAATTTTTTAAAATGATGTCCCTTTTCTCTGTAATAATAAAACAGTAGCTTGTACTTGATCCCAACTAAGATATAATGGATCCTTATTGGAAGCAAAACCAGCCTATTGGCTTTATTTAGTAAGAAGTAGTAGAGCCAGGCACTAGCAGATTAATTGCAAAACAATTATTGACACAACATGTTTTGGTAAAAGCCCTTTGTCAAATTTAGTGTGGGTTTATTTAATGTTTACATGGTTTTCTAGTAGACTTAGGGGCCGATTCATGAAGCTCGAGTGAAGGATTCAAATTAAAAAAACTTCGAATTTCGAAGTGTTTTTTTGGGCTACTTCGACCATCGAATGGGCTACTTCGACCTTCGACTACTACTTCGACTTCGAATCGAACGATTCGAACTAAAAATCGTTCAACTATTCGACCATTCGATAGTCGAAGTACTGTCTCTTTAAGAAAAACTTCGACCCCCTACTTCGGCAGCTAAAAGTTACCGAAGTCAATGTTAGCCTATGGGGAAGGTCCCCATAGGCTTGCCTGAGATTTTTTGATCGAAGGATATTCCTTCGATCGTTGGATTAAAATCCTTTGAATCATTCTATTCAAAGGATTTAATCGTTCGATCGAATAATCCTTCGATCGCAGGATTTGCGCTAAATCGTTCGGCTTCGATATTCGAAGTCGAACGATTTTAGTTCCTAGTCGAATATCGAGGGTTAATTAACCCTCGATATACGACCCTTAGTGAATCGGCCCCTTAAAGTATGAAGATCCAAATTACAGGAGGACCTGTAATTCTAGATAACATTCTAGATAACAGGTCTCATACCTGTACTACAATTTCCAGATTTACAGCATCAAGTGCATCTTGGCAATGCAAAGTCAGACTGGAAAGAAATTTTTTTGGACATGACCATTAACTGCTTACCTGCTATCAATTGTAAAAGCTTTGGCACTGGCTGTCAGGTACCTAAATACCAGTGCCGTTGATTTTATTTTTACAGGTTCCGTTCCATAGACAAGTGATACCAGGTTCCATTGAATGAGCAATCCCACTCATGAAAACATCCACAGGCACAGACAGTATTCAAAAGGGTTAATGACTGTGACTGTGGGTGATTTAATAACCGAGTTGACTTGCATTTTTATAATTCTAGTTCTAGTATGCCTCAAGTGATTAGTATAAGTCTAGACAAAAAAAACTTGAAATCACCCTCCTTGTATGGCAAGTATACCACCACACTCCTCTCTTCTGTCTTAAAGGACCAGTAACAAACAATTATTTTTGAAAAAAATTGTTAGTATAGATTGAAAAAAAACACCAAGACAAATTAAACTTTAAAATCGCAAAGTCATTATTAAGAAATAACTCCGCTTGCGCTCCTCGCGATCCATAGTGCAGCGCTGGATTTCTCCTCCCTGCCTTCTATAGGATATAGCCAGGGAGAAGAAATTGAGTACCGGACGATGGATCGTGGCCCTGACGCCTTTTTTTTTAAATAAAGGCTTTGCATTATAAAGTTAAATTTGCCCTGTTTTTTTTTTTCAATGTATACCAACTAATTTAAAAAAAAAATATTTTTTGATGTTACTGGTTCTTTAAATACAGGAGAGGTGCCGTTGGGGTGAGGATGGTGAAGGAAGTGGCATCTGAAACAGCAGGGCCAGAATTGACCCTGGTCGGGAACTTCCGATTTATTTGCAGCTAGGGGGTAACTTTACGTCCCTACATAATTTTGCGAACCAGAAATTTATGTTTATGTTTTTTGGGGGTTTTTTTGCAGCTTTTTTTGGAAAATACCTCAATGAGTATAATGGAAGCTACATCCCTCCTGGGTGGCGGGAATGGCTTGGACTAGTGAAGAACTCTCGCTTTTATAATTATACCATGTGCAGGAACGGATTTAAGGAAAAACATGGATTTGAATATGAAAAGGTAAGTGCTACCTTTTTGCTTTCTTAATAAAATAATGAAATGTAGCTTTACACTTATGTACGGTAATGTTTCCAAGTTACCTTTAGCATTCATTGTTTATTGCTGATATTACAGGAACATTAAGGAGTGATTTGCATGTGCCTGCCCATAATTATGTGAGTGAAAACCTCTAATTTTTGGTTTTAAGGCAATGTGTATAGTATGAGGAATGTAAATACAGTCTGTTAGAAGACTTTACACTGCATGCCATGCATTGTGAATTGTGCTATTTGGTTCATTTTAGCTCTTCTCAACATATCCAGGTTGGTTTCTCTGCTCTCCCAAAACCTCCTCAGAAGTCATGTTCCAATATCTTGCACAGAGGAGATCAAAACAGGCTGCTTGCATGTTTGGATGTATGACTCTGAATTATTAGGCTGTATCTGTGGTTTTCATGTCTCCTCCCATGATTCTTTATGTGAGAGTCAACATTTTGGTTTAAAGGCAATGCTATGTAAATAGCATGAGGCATGTAAATACCTTCTGTGTATGGCTTGACACTACTCGGTGACATTAATGGGGGAACTATGGCGAAAATGAAAATTTTATATAAGCTTTGTCACACTGAAATAAGAAACTTTGTAAATAGAATGAATTAAATATCGTGGAATAATCAAGTTGATCTTCATTATCCATCTCTCAGCATCTGTTTCTCTTCATTCTGTCTTAATGCAGCAGTTGGGTGTCAGATAATCATTGACAGTTAGATCCAATATACCATTTGGGGGGCTTCCTTTTCTAGCAGATGTACTAGAGCTCATTCAGATAATTGATTCCAGTACAAACAAAATCTAACAAATAACTGCCTTTTGCACAAATTCTGCATGTAGAGAGACATGATGTATGGTGATGTTAATAGAGTGAGCGCTAATAAATATTGCGATCTGTGGATTCTGGCAATTCACCTTCATTAGCGAAACTGTAATAACAAATAAAAACCACAGAATTGTGTTCAAACTTTCATAACCTGCTACATTTTGTAAGATGAATATGGTAATTAGGGGTGTGGCCATAAATGGGCGTGGTCAAAATATTTGTATATTCCCAAAATGTTGGGAGATATGCTGTAAAGTCGTAGATGGTCACTGTTTAATGGGCTTGTGTTCTTGAAATGCCAGGACCTCTTTTGAATCCCAGTCCGAGCCTGTCTTGCTGTGTTGGTTACTAAGGAAAACTGTCCTTATATATTGATGAGATATATATTATATGTGTGAAGAAAAACAAATTAATCTTAGCCTGTGTTTTGACATTGTGAAATAGTGAAAAGAATCCATCCTTTAAAACTGAAAAGTGGAAAGTCGAGTCTGGCAATAGAAGCTATTCACAGGACCTTAGTGTTCCGATAAATGATGTTACCATGTATTTCCATCTATAAAACACACAAACAAGCCGAGCTTCATAATGATTCTCATTATGCTATGGAAAAAGTATTTCTGTTGGGTCTCAGGACAGTACAATTGGAATAGATCAGTGAGGAATAGCAATGTTTTGGGAAGCTTTTGAAGGCTAGACCTCACTCATAACAAAGCTGGGCAATGTTAGCCAACGTGACCTGCCCACAACACTGTGATTTCATAGAACTTCTAAGCACTGTAATCCACAGGCCTTTCCCATGGGATGACGGCTGCTGACATAACGACTTGCCACATTTTCCACTTACGCCATTTAATCAGGCCTGGTTTACGCAAGAGGAGGCCCCAGCAGTGTATGACGTCTAGGGACATCGCCTGAGAATAATAAATACATCAGTCAGAGATGTCCAGCTTGTTGCCCTCTAGTTGTTATGGAACTGCAGCCCTCAACTCCCCAGTTCAGTTACAGAAGGAATTCACGAGTGTGGTGGAAAGAATGCAACCCAAACCTAACCGTGACCCACTGTCTGCAAACTGCATTTGAACCAGTCACCAGTATTTTACACTCAACCAAGTAGTAATCTAAAATCTAAATTTGTACCAGTGGAGTAAAGAATAGAAGCCAATATAAAATTGCCTTTATTGATGGAAATTAACAAAACTGATTATTTTAATTAAGGATGATCGCTGACTCGCTGTAGTCAGTTTTTTTTAGTAAATTAGGGCTACTGTTTTATCAAACTTGTGCATTCAGTAAAAACAAGTCACCCATTTCTTGTATTGCATCAAGCCTTTCAATCAGCATTTCCCAGTCTTCAATACTTCTATTCCCATCAAATTTAATACTAGTCTTCTATTCCCATCAAATTTAATACTACAGCTTACAGTATGCACGAGGTTTGATGGTCCCAGTATGGGATCCATTATTCGGAAACCTGTTCTCAAGAAAGATCTGACTCCATTATACTCAAATAATAGACATAGACTCCATTGTAATCAAATAATCCAAATTCTTTAAAATTTTTCCCAGTAATAATAAAACAGTACATTGTACTTGCTCCAAACAAATCCTTATTTGTTTAGATGATTTTCTAGTAGACTTAAGGTATGAAGATCCAAATTACGGAAAGACCCGTTATCCGGGAAAACCCCAGGTCCCAAGCATTCTGAATAACAGGTCCCATACCTTTATTACAATTAATTCTCAGCATTTTACTTAATTAAATGTTTAGCGGGGAGCAGAATAATTAAAATTGTTTGTCTGAAAATAATCTTGTTTAATCTGTACACGTGATTAGTAATAAAGCTCCTATATTCATTTATGTTCGTAGCCGTATTCTTCCAGCCTGTGTAGTGATTCTGAAACTAATTAGCAAACCAAAAAAAAAAAACGATAATTAATCCCAGATATTAAAATGATGTAACCTTGAGTTTATGAGCTGAATTTCTGTAAATCCTGAGCTATCAACAAAAGCTCTGGGCTGATGTAACTACAGTAATGTTAAGGAGTATCTTTCAGCAGCATAAGCCCCCCTCTTGCTATGATTGATAAAGCTGGAGCCTCTGCATATTCTTAAAGTTCAACTGAAGTGTCTGGTATTTTAGCTAAGAAAACATTTCAAGATGCAGTGGTTGCCACTGTTGCCTTGCAGCATGGAGATTTTACATTCAAATCCAGCCAGGGCACAGTCTGCAAAGAGTTTGTATTTTCTCCTGCACGGGTTTCCCCCACACTCCAAAAACATAAAGACTCTTGATAAAACTGATTACAGTTCATGTTTGAATGTGATGAGGGTCCCTAAGATTGTATGCTTCACAGGGGTAAATCATGCATATAGGAATATATACAGGTAAGGGACCTGTTATCCAGAATGCTCGGGACTTGGAGTTTTCCGGATAACAGATTTTTCTGTAAAGGGGATCTTCATACCTTAAGTCTAATAGAAAATCATGTTAACATTAAATAAACCCAATAGGCTGCTTTGCTTCCAATAACGAATAATTATATCTTAGTTTGAGAAAGGTCTCAGAGTGGACTGAAATGTCATGTTGGCTGTAAACTGCACATATCATATACAAAAATGCTTTTCGTTAAAATCCTGGAGTTGCTGGTCATTTGGAAAGTTATATATACAGTTGGGTCCATAAATATTTCCTCACACTTTTATGCAATATTTTTGTTCAGCCCACTGAATTAAAGCTGAAAGTCTGCAGTTCAACTGCATCTGAGTTGTTTCATTTACAATTCATTGTGGTAATGTACAATACCAAATTTCGTTCCCTTACACCTGGCAAAGTTGCGCTCAAGCGAACGGACGTAACTATGCAAATTCACTAAGATGCGGATTATACTGAACGTTACCTCTTGCGCCAGAATTGCATTTGCCACCTCAGACCAAGTGCAATAGATTAGATAGGACTTCCTCAAAAAATAGTTGAACATTTTTCTAAGTCCCAAAAAACGCTGGCGACTTCATTTTTCAGGGTGATAGGCTGCAAAAGATCGTAAATTTTTTCTGGGGTACCCGGCTTCCCCCCTACATTTCCTTACCTATGGCACATAAACTATACACTGGGCTCATGTGTAGGGCAGTATAACAACTCTATTTTATTTTATTAAGGTTTCCCGGGCTTATGTAGTGTAATGTATTTGCTGCAACATATACGTCCATTCAACTTTAACTTCCCGTCGTATGCAAATTCGGCAGCGCTAGCGCAACTTCACCTGGCTTGCCGCAGTAATGCTACCGCTACTTCGTCAGCGTTCGGCGCCCTGGACGCAACTTCAGATTTTAGTGAATTAGCGTTGTCCTGGCGAAGTGTTGCGATTTAATCAAAGTCGTTGCTGACGAATTTTCGGAGGTTAGTGAATTTGCCCCTGAGGCGCTTAGGTATTTATCTGCTCTGGGATTTTTTTTTTTTTTTTTTCATGTTTTGGGTCCATTTATCTTTCATCTATTATTTATGTAAATATTAGGGTCCTGAAATAGTCTGGCTGTTGGGGAATGTTGCTTACAAATGATTTATGCATTCCTCCTGCGGTTTATGTGATGTATTTCCCACCTCTGATAGGACCTCTGCACTTATGCTTTGCCGGGGTCTTCTATAAGAAGAGAACAGGGGCAGAGAAATAGGTTAAATAAATCTTTTTAAAAGTTCCTTTACACTTAAAACAACGTGATGGGCTCAAGACACACACAGCACAAAATGATCTGTTAAACATTTTGAAGAACGGAAATAGAAGCGCAGAGGGTGTTCGCCACTAAGCAGGGTCCTGTGAAACCTAGGGGTGTCCTGAACTAGAACAACCATCCTCTGCTGTAGGAGCATGTTGGGTACTTGGAATTCCAGAACAGCTGCAGGTCTGCAGTTTTTAAACATCACGGCTCTAAAATTTGTCTTCAATAGAGAACAGAACCAAATTCCCACAATGATGGATTAATTGCTCATCTGAACAAATGCAATGATTTGTGAAAGTCTCCTGTTGCTGTACCCTTAGAATCACTGTCAGGAGCCTGTTCCGAACTGTAACAGTGGCAATTACATGATCTGGTTCAAGGAGGAAGGTTACACCTGGTTTACTTGTGTAAGTGCAGCGAGGCCCCTCTGGGCCCTGCTCTGCAGCTGTGCGGCTTTGAATAGCTAGCACGTGATTGGCTGCGCCTGGAAAGTGCTTGAGCCTCTGAGACTATCCTCGGCATTCCCCCCATAAACTCTGCAGGATAGCTGTACTGGCAGGTGGTTTAATTTAAAAATTCATCTTCCATTTCCTCAATTTCCCTGAGCCCAGCAATTTCCGTGAGCCATCTTGGCTATGTGTTATGCCGGTGTAGTAGGAAGCTGGCTCTTTTCAGGGTCAGCAGCTGTACAAACGGAAATCGCTGTTTATAATGACCTATACTTTAGTGCGCACACTGCTAAGGACTTTTGCAAGCCCCTCTGGCAGCATAAAGGTTAAAAACCCAATTATCCCCACCTATTTAATCCTACAAATCTAAGATAAAAATAACCTGTAGAACTACATTACGCTAATCCCCCCTGTATTTCACATTTTGGTGCAGCTGCATACATTTGCGATTGGGACACCATTCCAGGACGAAAGGAATAGAACGCCGTCTGGCGCATTTATAGTTTAGATTATTGAACATTCATTATTGCAGTGGAACAATCTCAAATCTCTTTACGATAATGGATTATCCTCTCTGCATCTGATTGAAGCCGTATAATGGTCTACTGCGGTTCAGATAAGTTAGAGGTTCCTATGGGCTTTCTCGTGTTATTGTTCCTCTATAAGGAAGACTGTTGTATTTATTACAAAGAATTATCGTAAATAGATGTAGGACTGCATTATTAGGGTCACCAGAGCAAGGACCATGCTGCTTATCTTAGGACCGCACACACCTTATATCATGTTGCGTATTTGGGCAGTGCTTCCTATGTGAATATTACAGTAATGATAAAATGTTGCTGTTTGATTAGAAAAATAAGGTATGTCGCAGATTAATCAAACACTTAAGTTCTGCAGGATATCATGGGTTTGGTTTGGCCCATATAAAAGGTGTTGCCAGGAAACTGGTATCAGGGTGGCACACATCCTTTGTTGTGGCCGATAAAAGCTTCAGTTCTGCAGCACTCTGCATTTTTCTCACTTTCTTTTTCAGATTTTCCTAAAATTTAATGTCATGTGTAGCCACATTTTAAAGGCTATGCAGATTTTGTTAAAGGAGAGCTAAAGCTTAAATAAAGAAGTAGCTAGAAATGTTGTACATTATGTTTTGGGCTTCTGTACCAGCCCAAGGCAACCACAGCCCTTCAGCAGTAAAGATCTGTGTCTCCAAAGATGCCCCAGTAGCTCCCCATAATTTTTGCTTATTCACTGCACATACTCCGTGCTGCTGTCACTTACTGAGCTTAGGGACCTATTCACAATATACAGTCAAAATAGAATATAAATGTCACAATATAAGGCTGATTAGTAATTAATACAGATAATTACTACATGATAGCACAGAAACCAGTGCAACTAGTATCATAATTTAATAATCTGCCTTGTAACATCACCTTATATTACAGTCCAACCTCATTTGCAACAACCCCTAAGCTTAGCTTCTCAACAGCTGCTCAGAGCCCACTGAGCATGTGAGTGTCGCAGACACTTTCCAAGATGGTGACCCCCTGTGACAAGTTTGAAGTCCTGGATCATTGCTGCTATTGACAAGCTGAAACTTTAGGCTGGTGCAATAAATTTAGTATATAAAATGGCATTTTTAACCTTTTAGGGTTTAACTCTCCTTTAAAACACAGTGGTATTTGGCATGAGAGTGTTGCATGTGTCTGCAGACTAAAATGAGCTACAGGGCAACCCTAACATTATTTTTATATTTACAATTTACAGGATTACTTCACAGACTTGATTACCAACGACAGTATTAACTACTTTAAATTATCCAAGAAAATGTACCCTCACCGTCCCATAATGATGGTTATCAGTCACGCAGCTCCTCATGGGCCAGAAGATTCCGCTCCCCAGTTTTCAGAGTTTTTCCCAAATGCTTCGCAACACATGTGAGTACTGCTTAGAAAGGCCATGGGTTTCTCCTCTACTTGTGTGCAGGGATATCACTGTTTATTTAAAGTAATCCTACATTCCTCACAGAGATCAACTCTCTTTGATTCATATTCTGGACTGTCTCTAGGGAGTGGTGATTGTAGCAGAGGTCTGGAACAAACTTAGAACATTGCAACAAACTCAGATGGTCATTCATCACCTATATATACATCTGTTCAATGTGGCCTCAATATATTGGACTTGTGTTGAAAATGTATTTGGTCTATTTTTTCCCAATTATAAGGGTGGTGGCAGACAGGGAGATTAGTCGCCCAGCCACAAATCTTCTCTACTTCTGGTGACTAATCTCCCCAAATGCCTTCCCGCCACCTTCTCCGCTTCTCTCAGGTTAAATGCCAGTTAAGATCACATGAGATTATTTGTTAAATAATTTTGCCAATAAAGGAGAAGGAAAGTTTAAAACTAAGTAGCTTTATCAGAAAAGTCTATATGAATACACTAGTAAACCCTCAGTAAGTAATGCTGCTCAAGTTCCTCTGTCAAAAGAAACACTGAATTTCTTTCCTTCTATTGTGTACACATGGGCTCCTGTATCAGATTTCCTTCTTTCAGTTTAAACCTACAGGGCTTGAGCATGCTCAATTTGCTCCTCCCTCCTTCTCTCTGGAAGAAAGTGATGTCACAGCAAGCTAATATTGCAGCTGCTATCCTAAACAGAGACAGTGTCTAGAGCTGGAAAAGCATTCTATAGCATTAAAATGGTGTTCTAGCTTGCACTGTTGTGGCTAAGGCAATAAACTGCCTTGTTAGCTTTCCTTCTCCGTAAGCGGGCAAACAAGGCTTCAGGAGTTCACTTTTAACATCCTATCCCATCGCTATCTCTCTGTTTCTGGATTTTTGATGTTATAAATGAAGCAGTGGCTGGAACATGTATTAACTGCTTTTTAGGGCAATTCTCTTTGCACTTCACAATTATATTTTCACTTGACTGTTAAACGTTTTCCCCTTAATTTAGAAAGCAATTTTCCATATTGTCCTTTTAGCCTATAATACACCTGATGCAAGCCATCTGTAGCATTTTTAAACTACACAAGCCAACTTTTTGATGGTTTTTAATTACACCTTCCTTTCCAGAGCTGGGGATCATCTTTGTATACATTAGAATAAGTCTGAAAGGGCCACAGACAGGAAATGGGGGAACAAAGAAAATTCATCCTACTGAATATTTTGGCAGAAATGCAAACTGTACTTCTTTCCGGAATATATTCCCCTAAGATTTATAGCAGCATGAAAAAGTAGGCTTTTTTTCCAGACATGTTTATCATTTGCGTCTGGGTTTGAAAGGCCCTCCTTTTTAAATACTATCTACAAGTATAGGATTTTGGCTTAGGCCCCTATATGGCACATAATTAGATTTAATGTAGATATAAACAAGGGCCATGACATGTGGTAGTCATAAGTTGCTGCAGACGGGAAAGTGTGTTTTTGACTGCCGTGTTTCTATGTGGGATGACTGCGTTGGGCAAAACGCAACATCACCAGCGATGTTGCCCATGGCAATATAATGGAGCGTTGTCCTGAAGTAGTAAAATTGGTGCGTTTGCTTCAGAAACAATACTATAGTTATATAATTAGTATGTAAAAAAAGCTGCTGTGTAGCTATAGGGGCAGCCATTCAAAGGAGAAAATGCTCAGATAAGCTCTGTACAATTTAATTGTGTTCTACTTAGGGATGCACCGAATCCACTACTTTGGATTCGGCCGAATCCTTCTCGAAAGATTCGGCTGAACACCAAGCCGAATCCTAATTTGCATATGCAAATTGGGGGTGGAAAGGGAAAACATTTTTTACTTCCTTGTTTTGTGACAAAAAGTCACAAGATTTCCCTCCCCACCCCTAATTTGCATATGCAAATTAGGATTCTGATTCGGTTCAGCCGGGCAGAAAGATTAGGCCAAATCCGAATCCTGCTGAAAAAGGCCAAATCCTGGATTCGGTGCATCCCTAGTTCTACAGAGCTTATCTGTTATCCACTATTTAACCTCTGCCATTTAGCCCTGTTTTAATTGCCTCCATTGCTACACAGCAGCTTGTTTATATAAATGATTGCATTGGCCCAGCATTTTTTTATTGAAGCAGAGGGAAGACACAGGGAAGCAGTTCGGGGAGATTTGACGCCCTTAGATAGATAGCCTTAAGAGGCGACTAAATCTCCCCGAAGAGGCGACTAAATCTCCCCGAATCTCCAGGTGTGCTCTTACCATAATGGTTTAGAAATTAATAAGGAGGTGATTTTAGTTAGATTGGAGAGGTAGTGCTAAGTTCCCAGTTTACACTACAAATTGTGTTTCATTTGTCTGATAAAGCTTACATATTGTTTTTTCTTTCAGAACTCCAAGCTATAACTATGCTCCCAATATGGACAAACACTGGATCATGCAGTATACAGGCGCCATGCTTCCTATACACATGGAGTTTACCAATGTGCTGCATAGAAAGAGGCTACAGACTCTCTTATCAGTTGATGACTCTATGGAGAAGGTAGCTTACAGTAGAACTGACATTTTACATTTTTCAGGGGGCCAAAAAAAATGGTGTAAAATACAAGAAAATGTAAAATGAGAGAAATACATTAAGCCTTATATATAGATGCGACCCAAAAAATGGCAGTGATCATAACCACCAGCCATAGGTTATATTGCGGTTATGTGCAATAATATTCTTTTCTTTAAATAACTGGGAGATGTTACACCATAGACATTAAGATGTATGAGTTTTTTTATATTGTATTGCAGTACAGTTACAGGGATAGTTAATATGAATGATATTTATATATTGTATTGCAGTACATTTACATTAAGTTCAGTTTTAATATAGTCTAGAATGTCTGACTCTCTGATTTTTATAGTTATAATTATTTGGGGGTTTTTCTGTTTCTTTCAAGTTCCAAATATTGACCCTTGCAGCCAAAACACTATTGCTTTGTGAGTCTACACTTGCATTCTTATTGTTGCCTCATATTTCAGTCTCTCATTCACACCACTACCTGGTTACTAGGGTGAATTGGACCCCAGCAACCAGATAGCTGCTGAAATTCTAAACTGGAGAGCTGCAGAACAAAAAACACAATCATTCAAAAACCAATAAAAATGAGGACTGTAACTGCAAGTTGTCTCAGAATATCACTCTCTACATCATACTTAAATTACTTTTAGGGTCTGGCCACATGGGCAGATTCAGGAGATTAGTCGTCAGGCGACAAATCTCCTCTTCTCCGCGGCGACTAATCTCCCAAATCTGTCTTCTCCTGCCTTCCGTCGGCTAAAATGTAAATCGCCTGGGGGCAGGAACGATTCATTTTCCAAAGTCGCCCGTAATTGCCTCACAAGGAAACTTCTGGGCGACTTCGGAAAACAAAGCTCTCAGTGGTGCCTGCCCCCAGGCGATTTACATTTTAGCCGGGGGAAGGCAGATCAGCGAGATTAGTTGCCGCAAAGAAGGAGATTTGTCGCCTGGCGACTAATCTCCCTGAATCTGCCCATGTGGCCAGACCCTCAGGGTGACTTGTTTACCCCTTAAGAATAAAATTATGAGACAGATAAAAATAAATTCTCACCATGATACACACCCTTAAATCAAAGAGCAGCCATGGATAATGGTCAGCCACCAACAAAGGCCAAACCCTTGATGTTTACATCGTTTTCTATAATCCACCCTCTGTTTGAAAAACATTAGTGAAACATAAATGGCCAGATCTTTAGATGTGCGTTAACAACCTGATGACTAACAAGTACTACCAGCATGTGTCTTACTTTTTTGTAACAAGTAATCATATTTATAAATGTAATGCAATCTACGTTACTATGATTTAGTAAGACATGAACAAACTATTTTGTTTGCAGTTGTATAATATGCTGGTGGACATTGGGGAACTGGAAAACACCTACCTCATCTACACATCAGATCATGGCTATCACATAGGGCAATTTGGACTGGTCAAAGGGAAATCAATGCCGTATGACTTCGATATTCGCGTTCCTTTCTTTGTACGTGGGCCTAACGTGGAACCAGGATCAGTGTAAGTACAATTGGGAGTAGCTGCCCATATTTTCAATCATTTTTTAAAAATGAACTAGCAGCAGCTATTTAAATGGTTCTGAATGACCTGCTAACCACAGCAGGCTGTGTGGCTTGCTCTGTGTATTACATATATGTAGTACAAGTAGGGGATCCGTTATCCGGAAACCCATTATCCAGAAAGCTCAGAATTACTGAAAGGCACCACTGGGACAATTCACTTTAATTCACTTCCTTCTTGTTGCTGATTTATAATGGTTACAGAAGTAGCACCACTTGAATTTATCATTACCATTAATATAATGCCATTAATATAATGCCACCACCACACCCAACACTTAACATCATTGTACAGGTAGGGGATCCATTATCCGAAAAACCCAGAAAGCTAACAATTATGGAATGACCGTCATAGAGTCCATTATATCCAAATGATCCAAATTTTTAAAATGATTTCCTTTGTCCCTGTAATAATAAAAAAAATACCTTGTACTTGATCCCTACTAAGATATAATTAATCCTTATTGGGAGCAAAACCAGCCTGTTGGGTTTATTAAATGTTTACATGATTTTCCAGTAGACTTAAGGTATGAAGATCCAAATTATGGAAAGATCCATTATCCGGAAAACCTCAGGTCCCGAGCATTCTGGATAACAGGTCCCATACCTGTACAAGGCAGTTTCTCTATTTTGCCTTGAGGCATTTATTGTTTTTAAGTTTAAAGTTGTGAAGACTAGAACTAAGCAACAGTCAGAGCTTGAAAACAGGCAATGAATTAGACCAGTTGGTAACCAATGTAAACATAAATACTTTTACAGTTCAAAAAATTTGGGAAAATGCACATCTAGTATGAGCAGTGACAGAGTAGTCAATTCCATTATGTACAAGAGAGCCACAGTAGTATTTATATATATATATATATATATATATATATATATATATATATATATATATATATATATATATATATATATATATATATATATATATATATATATATACTGTGTATATATAATTATATATATATATATTTAAACTACAATGATACCATATTATTTACATAAATATAATTGTTATGTGTGTGTTACAGAGTGCCTCAGATGGTCTTGAATTTAGATCTTGCACCAACTATTCTGGATATAGCTGGGCTGGACACACCTCCTGATATGGATGGGAAGTCTGTTTTAACGTTGCTGGACATTGAAAGACCCGGTAACAGGTCAGTTCTTCTTTTTTTTTTTTTCCTTTTCAAGCAGCAACTAAATTACTGAGATTGTCAATGTCGGGGTCCAGTTTGGACCACATATATTGGACTCCCTGGCTATTTCAGTGCCTTATGTGGGGAGGATTTGGGTTTGTTAAAGGGATACTGTCATGGGAAAACATGTTTTTTTCGAAACGCTTAAGTTAATAGTGCTGCTCCAGCAGAATTCTGCACTGAAATCCATTTCTCAAAAGAGTAAACAGATTTTTTTATATTCAATTTTGAAATCTGACATTGGGCTAGACATATTGTCAGTTTCCCAGCTGCCCCCAGTCATGTGACTTGTGTTCTGATAAACTTCAGTCACTCTTTACTGCTGTACTGCAAGTTGGAATGATATCACCCCCCCAGCAGCCAAACAACAGAACAATGGGAAGGTAACCAGATAACAGTTCCCTAACATAACATAACAGCTCCTTGGTAGATATAAGAACATGACTCAATAGTAAAAAGCCAAGTCCCATTGAGACACATTCAGTTACATTGAGTAGGAGAAAAACAGCCTGCCAGAAAGCAGTTCCATCCTAAAGTGCTGGCTCTTTCTGAAAGCACAATGACCTGAGATGGCTGCCTACACACCAATATTATACATTTAAAAAAATACACTTGCTGGTTCAGGAATGAAAACGACATCATAAAAATCATGACGAATGCCTCTACGTCAAGTGGAAAAAATACCTCCCCTTCCAAGCTCTGATACTTTCAAACCCTGACCAATGTGTTATCTAAATCTTCATTGTGTTATTTGTTGGAACTGGAGGTAGCAAGCTAAGGGGCAGATTTGTCAAGGGTCGAATAGTAAATTTGAATTTTCAAGTTTCGAAATTCACACATTTGAATCTTAATCCCCCTATTTGAATGTGGTGATTTATCGCACCTCAACCATAATTCGAATATTCGCCACCTAAAACCTGCCGAGTTCATGTACAAGTCAATTTAAGTCAGATTAATTTAGAATTTTGGGGTTGGAAACATTCGATCGAATATTAGACATTCAAATTTTTTCTTAAATAACCCCCCAGTCGAATTGTGAGTATGTGCAAATTAAAAAAAATTAACATAAATTCGACCTTTGATACATGGGCCTCCCCGTGTCCTTTTTGGTCTGAGGCCCAGTTGAATCAAATGAATTCAGTTGGCTACAGAATGTCTCTGAACAGAAAATACTGACTGCGTACAAACAAGCATTACGTTATAATGAGATAAATATCAATAAATACCGAACATTTGTAGATTATTTTAACTAATATATAACTGTGAATTCACAAACGTTCTATAACATGTTTTAAATCTTTTTTTTTGTTAATATGGAGATATGGTAACTGGACTTGAATGCAGCACAATGTCACTGGCTAGTTGGTTTGTTTTTTATATAAACATGGAAAATTGTCTGTATGAATAAAAATATTCACTTTTTAAATTTGCTTTCAGGCTACGGACCAATAAGAAGAACAAAATTTGGAGAGATACATTTCTTGTGGAAAGAGGGTAATAATCAGATGTTGTTTCCCTTGTCACAATTAATTTCTTGTACATGACCACAACTTAAAACCAAGTGTTTTTATATAAGCACAGCTGTCCAACTGGAGGCCCATGGGGCTGCTGCGTGAGAAATAATCAAGGCACAGTTTAATAACTTGAACAGCACTGGCACAAGCAGGACTTGATCTTACTTCTTTTAAATAATTCTCGACATTTCTTAAAGAAATTAAATTAGAAACTATAGGGGCATTTATGAGCCAAGTGCAGTGTGCAAATGCAGTCATTATAGTTTTTCCCCACAATACAGCATTTCCCCCCAGAATTCCAGCACCATAGTGGTCATCAGTGGGAGTTGCGCCTGACAGCCAAACCGCAATTGTTAACGCACTTTACCATGAATCTGGCACAAATAAGTTTGGTTGGCTTAATTTCTTGTATTCAGCATTGAGACTACTTCTGTTACCGATTCTTTTTTATTTATTTTTTGTAAAGGATTTTATGAAACACAACAACACATAAACTTGCATGTTTGCCGGGTAATAGTAAGTTATATACAGCAGGAATATAGAGTAGGACATACACCAGTAGTTAATAGGAGGAACCTTGAGGGAAATTAATGTTATTGGAGGTTGGTTATATGAAGTGAATTTCCTTGTATTCTTAGGGAGCTATCCCTGGATTGACCTCCAGCCAGTGGTCACAAACCTTCTCAAACTTTTGGGTTAAACAATTGCAGCAGCACTCCGATGTTTGAAAAAACTCTTTATTCGTGCAACAACGGCAACATTTCGGACTATTCCAGCCCTTTCTCAAACTTTTGGGGGCACCGTCTGGCCACATAAGTTAGTTTGATAACTGGCAGCATATTGTTTATTAGTTGGACCCATTGCTGTACCTGTGGAGGAAGGGGGCTCATCCATTTCATTGAAGTATAGCGTCTTCAGTTGGGTTTTGGTCTTATTCAGCGGAACCGTGTCCTCTATTAGTCCCAACAAGCATACCACCGGGGCAAGAATGCCAGGTAATAAGACTTGTTCGTTAAAGGGATACTGTCATGGGAAAACATGTTTTTTTTCAAAATGCATCAGTTAATAGTGCTGCTACAGCAGAATTCTGCACTGAAATCTATTTTTCAAAAGAGCAAACAGATTTTTTTATATTCAATTTTGAAATCTGGCATGGGGCTAGACATATTGTCAATTTCCCAGCTGCCCCCAGTCATGTGACTTGTGCTGTGATAAACTTCAATCACTCTTTACTGCTGTACTGCAAGTTGGAGTGATATCAACCCCAACCTTTTCCACCCAGCAGCCTAACGACAGAACAATGGTAACGAGATAGCAGCTCCCTAACACAAGATAACAGCTCCCTGGAAGATCTAAGAACAACACTCAATAGTAAAAGTCAAGTCCCACTGAGTCTGATTCAGTTATATTAAGTAGGAGAAATAACAGCTTGCCAGAAAGTAGTTCCATCCTCAAGTGCAGGCAGAAGTCACATGACTGGGGCAGCTGGGAAACTGACAATATGTCTAGCCCCATGTCAGATTTCAAAATTAAATTTAAAAAAATCTTTTTGCTCTTTTGAGAAATGGATTTCAGTGCAGAATTCTGCTGGAGCAGCACTATTAACGGATGCGTTTTGGGAAAAAAACATGTTTTCCCATGACAGTATCCCTTTAATGTATTTCACTACTTCCTCCCAGTACTTATGTACCATTGGACCACAATAAGTTATATGTCCTGTGAATTATTCTGTTTTGCACCATTTTGTCTTTGGTAGAGATTAGGTATTCATATAGTCCATATATAGTTGCCTCTGCCCACATCTCATCACCCATTTGCTCCTTGCCCTATCAAAGGGTTTCCCCAGGCCAGGAATCAGGGACTTAAGTTACAGAGATTAGCTTGCTTGGGGTGTACCTGATGTTTTAAATGCAGGATACTCAAGGGACCCTGAAATTACCACCTGGTCTGGAGGTGGCTGTAGCTTCATGGTTTCTTTGTACCTGTAGGCGCAGCAGCTCTCAATTCAGAACAGAAGGCAGGCAGTGGCTTTGATTGCATGTATACAAAGGTGCAAGGAATGCATCTTCACACATCTTCATACCTATAATTAATGGCTGCTGAAATGACTGTGGGGAAGTTTGCACCAACTCAACTGCACTTGCGGTCCTAAATGATACCTTCTATCTTAAGTGCAAAAAGGAATACCAGGAAAGGCAATAATAATATTCTGTAATGGGATCCGTTATCCGGAAACCTGTTATCCATAATTCTCCGAATTAAGGAATGGCCATCTCCCATAGACATCCAAATTTTTAAAAAGGATTTCCCTTTTCTCTAATATTAAAGGGTTGGTTCACCTTTAAATTAACTTTTAGTATGATGTAGAGGGTGATATTCTGAGACAATTTGCAATTCATTTTCTTTTTTTATTACTTGTAGTTTTTGAGATATTTATTCAGCAGCTCTGTAGTTTGCAAGGTCCAAATTACCCTAGCAACCATGCCCTGATTTGAATAAAAGACTGGAATATGAATAGCAGAAAGAGGCCTGAATAGAAAGATGAGTAATAAAAAGTAGCAATAACTATAAATGTGGAGCCTTACAGAGCATTTGTTTTTGTATGGGATCAGTGACCCTCATTTGAAAGCTGGAGAGAATCAGAAGAAGAAAGCATATACAGTAATTCAAAAACCATAAATAATGAAGACCAATTGAAAAGTTGCTTAGAAGTGGCCATTCTATAACATACTAAAAGTTAACGTAAAGGTGAACCACCCCTTTAAAACATTACCTTGAACTTGATCTAAACTAAGATATAATTAATCCTTAGTGGAAGCAAAACCAGCCTATTGGGTTTATTTAATGTTTACATGATTTTCTAGAAGACGTAAGGTATGAAGATCCAGATTAGGGAAAGATACATTATCCGGAAACCCCCTGGTCCCGAGCATTCCGGATAACAGGTCCCATACCTGTAGAGTTAGTAGGGGGTGGTATGATTCATTATCATAACTGCTGGTGTGCCTTTACAGTTTACATGTTTTAAGCCTGTAGAAAATTAAAACATTTGTCCTTCCTTTATCCTGAACAGTAAATTATGAGAGGACAATAATAGTTTTGGAAAATGAATTGGTCTTTATTTCGCAAGACAATTATAATTTCAAGAACATATGCTTTCTTTTATGTGTATTGTAAACATATGTTCAGCAAAACATAAACGTATGTCCTAAGTAAAAATGTTATACGAATCCAATAAGTATAGATTCAGAGAGCATACAGTATGATCCTGTGTCCTAATGAATAGAATTAATAGACATAGGATCTAATAAGATACACATGCAAATGTTCTTTTATGCCATTCATATACGTAAAATAGGAAATGTTGAAAAGAATAATGCTAAGGAATCCAGAAAATCTTATTTTTAATGTTTTCTGCAGTCGTTTTAAAGGAACAGTTCAGTGTAAAAATAAAAACTGGGTAAATAGATAGGCTGTGCAAAATAAAAAAATGTTTCTAATATAGTTAGTTGGCCAAAAATATAATGTATAAAGGCTGAATGGCTAACATGATAGCCAGAACACTACTTCCTGTTTTCAGCTCTTTAACTCTGAGTTAGTCAGCGACTTGAAGGGGGGCCACATGGGACATAACTGTTCAGTGAGTTTGCAATTGATCCTCCGCATTCAGCTTAGATTCAAAAGCAACAGTTATGACCCCTGTGCCCTCCCCCCTTCAAGTCACTGATTGGTTACTGCCTGCTAATCAATCAGTGGAAACTAAGAGAGCTGCAAAGCAGGAAGTAGTGTTGTGACTATTATGTTACACATCCAGTCACTCCAGCCCTTATACATTATGGGGCACATTTACTATTGGTTGAATATAGAGAGTTAATTAACCCTCAAAGTTAAATCCTTTGACTTCGAATATCGAAGTCGAAGGATTTAGCGCAATTCGTTCGATCGAACGATTCTAAGGATTTTAATCCATCGATCGAACGATTTTCCTTCGATCAGAAATTGGTTAGAAAGCCTATGGGGACCTTCCCCATAGGCTAACATTATACCTCGGTAGGTTTTAGGTGGCGAAGTAGGTGGTCGAAGTTTTTTTTAAAGAGATAGTACTTCGACTATCGAATGGTCGACCGATTTTAAGTTCGAGTCGTAGTTGAAGTAGCCAAAAAAATACTTCGAAATTCAAAGTATTTTTTATTCTAATCCTTCACTCGAGCTAAGTAAATGTGCCCCTTTGTGTTTGGCTAACTAACTATATTAGAAACATTTGTTATTTTGCACAGCCTATCTATTTACCCAGTTTTTATTTTTATACTGAACAATTCCTTCATTGTATGACAGGACTGTTTCTCTAGGCTTTTAAGGTGGAGCTATGGTGGCCATTATTGTATAGAGGATCTATTTGAGGATCTATTTGCTCTAATTGTTGCATAATATTACACGTTCTTAGTCATGTTGGACACTGGAAACTCTGCTAATCTGCTAAATTGTGCTTTTTCTCGTCATACTAGAAAATTTCTGCGAAAGAAGGAGGAGCCAAGCAAAAGCACTCCACAGTCCAATCACTTACCGAAATACGAGCGAGTGAAGGAGCTGTGCCAACAGGCCAGATACCAGACTGCATGTGAGCAGCCAGGACAGGTGAGGTCAATGAGGAAGAGTGACTTTAATGG
The DNA here is from genome assembly GCA_038501925.1 of Xenopus petersii. NCBI lineage: Eukaryota > Metazoa > Chordata > Amphibia > Anura > Pipidae > Xenopus > Xenopus petersii. The sequence continues at coordinate 36,751,009 of CM076682.1, read as the reverse complement.
TACCTAATATTGCCATGTTACCCATTCATGCATGATTGGGATGTAGTTGAGACTCATACTTTTTCTAATTGGTGTTCACTTTGTCCATGTTTCCCTCTGAGCAATTAATTTCTCTATGCACAGGGGTTGTGTTGGAGTCAGATTTTTGAAAATTTACTCCATGTAGAGCAACAGATTGCTGGGAGAGGCATAGCTTACTTGTTTCAGAAAGGGTACAGGATTTTGAATTGAGTATATTTAGTAAGTTATTTATTTCTTAAGCTTATATTACATTTTTTGTCTTCATGATCGTTCCACTTTAAATCTTGTCTAGAAAATAGTTTGTCAGCAAATGCTTGACTTTAGGTTTTTTGTACTGACCGTACTATTATGAAAAAGTACACTTTGCCTTTATAAAAAAAGAATTCTTTTAAAGATTATCATAGGATTACGGTCCTGTGAGCCAGTATTAAGCTTATTGCTCCACACAAATCTCTTTCTAAAGAATTTCCTTTTTGCCACACAACCGATTAATTGCTAACCCCTTCACAAGCGCAGGATCGATTGAGTTCTAATATAGATACGATAAATCTGCACTTTGTTTTGTGGTGCCTCCTGTCCATGTGTACCTGCGCTATTCGTTCCCACTGAACTGTATGGCTGGCAAGCAATTTGAAGCTAATGGTGTTAAATACTTTACACTAAAAAATTCTTCATAACAGCCTTTTTGCCATCACGACTCCTTACAATGACTGGCTACGAGTACTAGGACACCTCACAATAGCGGGTGGGTTCGGAACACAGCATCTCTGTTTTACAACTTGTTGTATTTTTAGATAACCGTGTTGAACAATGTTGAGGGTTCATGTGAATGTAATTATTTTATTGGAGTTTCCAACCTCTCAAAACAAGCACTCTACCATCTGGTTTATGGCAGATAACAGCTGGAGTTGGTTTGCTGGGCAGTGGGGTCAATGTCATTCATTAAAACGAAAATGGCACTGGTGGCAACTGTGGAATTATAAAAACCTTCTAAACTGCCACATGAACCATAATAATGCTGTCTTAAAATATAGCCGCGTACCCTTGCCTTTTGCTCCTTCATTTGAGACAACCAGAATCCAAAAATTCAAACCAAATCTAAAACTAAACTCTGTGTGATTATACAGGTAGGGGATCCATTAACCGGAAACCAGTTATCCAGAATGCTCCGAATTACTGAAAGGCCGTCTCCCATAGACTCTAGATTTTATCCAACTAATCCAAATTTTAAAAAAATGTTTTTCTTTATAGTAATAAAACAGTATCTTGTACTTGATCCAAATTAAGATATAATGAATCCTTGTTGGGAGCAAAATCAGCCTTTTGGGTTTGTTTAATGTTAGTATGATTTTCTAGTAGACTTATGGTATGAAGATCCAAATTAAAGAAAGACTGTTTCTACTCTGTGTTCTGCAAACCCATACCTCTTTGAAAGGTACCTTTCAAAATGCTGTGCAAAAAACATGCATAAAAACGATGTTTAATGGTTAATAAAGTAGTGTCGTTTAGGGACAAATAATAATTTACAGGAATAAGGAAAAGGTGTAGTCACTTTTGTGCTTGGGTAAACAAGTCTGACCATGGGTTATCTCCTACCGGGACCCGTTGTTTATAAGATGTATTGGTGCCCTTTCCTGCATTCATTAGCATAGTGGGAAAAAAAACCTTGGGTAAATACTTTACAGACATTTTCAAATATTTAATACAATGTGCATAAAAGGGTAGTTTTGATGTGATAGTTTCTTCTTTAAGGATTACATGAGGGTTGGTCAGAGCTTGACCTTCTTACCTTTGATTTGGAAAGCAAGCAGGATAATCCCAGTGTACACGGTGCCTCTTACCTAGATTTGAATAGTGAAAATAATTTAGGAAGTTGATAAAGCTTTCCTAGCCTACATTATTTCCTTCTTTTTCCTGGGTATATTTTACCAGCCAACACTAACTCCCCTGAGTGTATAGACTTGTTTTGGCTGTATGTTCTATTATTTAACAATTCCTTACTTTGGTGCATTGAACAGCCTGCAATCCTCCGTTTCCTTGAGTGTATTCAAATGAACTATTTCTTCTTTTTGTATATTACTCTATTCTGCAAACCCTCTTTCCCTTTATTCATATTGTCAGTCCCCCATCCTTCCTTTCCTTACCAATTTTTCTGTACCTTTGGTGTATTTCTGCACTATTTCATCCCTTTACTTGGGTTCATTCCCCACATTCACTTTTGAGCGTTTCTTCCTTCCCCCAACCTAGTCGATAATTACTCAGATTCCCTCAAACCTTCACTTTGTTCTTTCTAATTCCTGTTTTTTTTTTCTCATTCAACTCCGATATCCTCTCCAACTTACTTCAATACACTATTATCACCCTCCTAATACTCCCTTTATTTTTATACTTGTGTCTTCAATTATTTACTTTTTTTGTCACTATATAAGGTATTATCCTTCACATATATATTCTCATCAACTTCTTCTCTGGTAGGGTGGTGGCAGATGAGGAGATTAGTCGCCCATCCTCAAATCTTCCCGTCCTGTTTTACCACCGGCTAGAATACGAATCTTCGGGCAACTTCTGAAATGGATTGCGCCGGTTTTCGTATTCTAGCCAGTGGGAAGGCAGTACGCGGAGATTAGTCGCTCCACAGAAGAGGAGATTTGTCACTGGGCAACTAATCTGCCACCACCCTAAACATTCTTTGTTTACTCACTTTTTTGCTATTCAAATTTGCCTCCCCAACATTCCTCTCCTACCAGTTAATGTTTCCTCATCACTCTTTTCTTAAAAAAATTATCCAGTAGCAATTATTTTCTCCCACTCACAATTGTTTTCTTTCCCCCAACACTCATTTCCATGCTCTCAGCAAATATTATACCAGCCCTCAAAATAAACATCCCTTGATGTTTTTTCCCCACCTATAAATTGTCCCCTTTTCCAACCTGGCAGCAAAGATGTTTATTTGTCATTATTTTTAACGATTGCTTTGCATCCATAAACACAATTAATACAAAAAGGCACATTTTGTGTCGCTTCCTTTGTAATCAGGAGGAAACAGAAGTCTCAAAGTTTGCCAAGCAGACACTCCACATCATTATTTTGTTATTCTTTTTTTTTTGGTTGAATTATATTGTCATTTCAGGAAAGCATCATGTCCATATTCCTATAGTAATATTTTTGACAAAGGAAAAAGTCATTTGGTTTGGCTCAGAAGTCTGTTTTCCTTATGAAACTAATCTTTTTTTCCAACTGTTCATTTCCAAACTTCTTTTCCAAATCCAGCTGCACAGTTTGAGTAAATTCATACACGTCTGGGATTGCTTGGTGGAGGTGTTAGATGGTGAGCCAGATATTGGCAGAGAGCTGCTAGGCAAACCCTTCCTGACACCATAGACCACTTCAGCCTTTTATTTCATCAGTTTTCTCCTTTAGAAGTTTTTCTCCTTTAGAAAGGCTTTTTTCTTCTATACATAGTAGATGAGGTTTAAAAACGATACATCTGTTATTGATGTGCTGATTGACCCGAAACACGATGTGACCCACTGGTTGACCAACAGTTGGGCAGGTTCATGTTGAAATTTGGCCAACCTTTTGCGGGTTAGGGTTGGGTGTGGGTCAGACTGGGAAAGAACACTCTTACACTGCTCCCAAAGATTCCTTGGGGTATATTTATCAAAGAATGACGTTAGAGATCATCACAGTCCGCTAGTTTCCATTAATTTCTATGGGATTTTTAAAAGAGTATTTATCAATGGGCAAAAGTGAAAGTTCATCCTTTGATAAACATGCCTGTAAAAATCCCATGGAAATGAATGGAGAGTGGCGGAATTTCACACTAGTGGACTCTCGTGATCTCACTCTTTGATAAATATAGTATACCCCCATGTCTTGGAAGCAGAGATGTGCACAGGACTAGCATATAGAGTGAGATGACATGGGTGCAGGTCCTACAATAGCAACCGTTTGCAGGTAAGGGTCAGGTGTGGGTTAAGGTTGGGTGCATGTTGAGTTTTTCCTGACCCGCACATCACTAAAGTCCATCAAGTTCAACCTCTTTGCCTAAGTGGAACCTGTCTAACTCTGATTCAGAGGAAGTATAGTTAACTTCAAAGGGACGAACCACATTTAGCCTTGGGCAGTGATTATCACCCAATAATGTGCATCGGCATTCAACAGGCAAAAGTTTCATGCAGCACTTTGATGCTAATAGGAAGGAATCTGTTGTGTTGTCACAGGTGTTTGAGCCTAACCCTTATACTTTATTACCAAACCATTCACCAATAAACATAACATAAAGTATAAAATCTCATGAAAAAGTCCAGCAAAAAAATCTTCACAATTTATTTTGCTACCCACACTTAAAAACACCCTAGACAGGGAGACCAAGGCACAAATAAAGGCAAATCAATGAGAGGAAGCATGAGATTTCAATAGAAACATTCCAAGCTTAGAACATTTCTGTCTCCATCCTCCTAAGACGATGGGCCAGTTTACTGCTACAACCTTAGCAAAATCTGTATCTATAGTGACCAATAAGACCTTTCAGTTATTAACTGTTATTAAAAGATAAACCTCTTTAGATCTTATTTTATATTCTATTTTTATACAATTTATATTATTATTATTGGGTAATGAGAGTCATGCTTTTTTTTTTTTTTGAACAGTGCGCTGCGTCATCTACTTTATCCTTCGCTCTCCTACTCTTTTAAAGGGAAACTATCGCGAAAATGAAAATTTTATATATGAGTCATCATACTGAAAAAAGAAACTTTCTAAATACAATCAATTCAAAATTCAGTATCATTTCTGAAATAATAAAGTTTATCTTCACTATTCCTCTCTCAGCATCTGTTACTCTTCATTCTGTCTTCATACAGCAGTTGAGTGTCGGATATTCTTTGACAGTAAGATCCAATATATCTTATACGTGGGATTCTTTCTTAGCAGATGAATTAAAGCTCACCCAAATAAACTGATTCCAGTACAAACAAAATCTAACAAAATAACTGCCTTTTGCACAAATTCTGCATGTAGAGAGACATCATGTCTGGTGATTTTAATAGAGCGACCTGTAATACATCTTCTAGGCAAAAGCAGCCCCCTTCTAAGATATATTGGATCTAACTGTCCCTGAATATCTAAAACCCAACTGCTGCATGAAGACAGAATGAAGAGAAACAGATGCTGAGAGAGGAATAGTGAATATAAACTTGATTATTTCATAAAAAGTTTCTTATTTCAGTATGGAGAAGCTTATATAAAAATAATTTTCTCGATAAGCCTAAGAAATACGCCTATGAAAATGAGCGTTGGTGCAACTTACTCTTGACTTCTGTGTTTGGAAATCTGTTAATAGAAAAGTTTAAAATGGACCTCATAGATTTTCTAAAACTAAAGTGGCCTGTAAATGGCAGGGGATTTTTTTTTCTGATTACTGCTACTAGGATAGCGTGTATGCTAAAAATGTTCCCTAACATATATCAGCTGTTGCCCTCAATGTGCTGGTTTGAAACCCTGTCCATAAATATAACTTGACTTTCCAACACTTGAGCTGACGTGAGTAATGTGATACTGCACATAGAGACATTTCAGCTGGTCTGGTGCAGGGGAAACGCCATTACATCTTTCTAGGAATCAATAGTTGTAAATTCTGTCAGCCGAGAGAGGTGTTAGCATGGAGCAGCAATTCATGTCTGGGTTAAGTATCTTCCCAGAAGCAATAGAGTAATATAATATCCCGTCATTATCACTGTTAGCATTTCTGTAGCACATTTATTGAATAATTGCGACCCCCATGCCTTTCTTACTACACATATGGTTACAACTTCACATGCTTACCACTTGGGGAGCAGCTGTTGGATCCAGTCTGGAGCTACTTATGTCTGCTCTTAGTAGTGTGAGCAGGGTTATCCGTAAAATACTCTTTATGTTAATTTTTAATGAGAGTCTGGCCCAGGTGTGTGTGTGTGTGTGTGTGTGTGTGTGGCACCCTACAACACCTGTACAAGGACTGATAAGTGCAACACTTTGGGGCAGATTTATTAAGGGTTGAATTGAAAATTCAATCAAATCAAATTAAAATTTCGAGATTTATCAAACCTTGCCCCTTTAAAAATTTGAATTTGACTATTCGCCACCTAAAACCTACGGAGTTCATGTATAGGTCAATGGGAGAGGTCCATTGACCAATTTGAAGATATTACCGACCCGAAAACTTGAATCAAATTCACTTCCCGACATTCAAGTTTTTTTCAGATTTGACTGGAATTTAGTCGAATTTAATTTGATTCAAGTTTTCGGGTCGGTAATATTAATTTGAGTTTTAGATATTCTATCTCTTTATTAAATAACCCCGCAATCGAGTATATTCTACTTCATTAGAGTTAAAAAAAAATGTACATGAATTAGAAATTCGACATTTGATAAACGCGTCTCCCCATGTCCCATTTTGTTTTACATTTTAAACTGCATCCTTCTCATCCCTTGTAGAAATGGCAGTGCATTGAAGACATGTCTGGGAAGCTTCGCATTCACAAATGTAAAGGGTCCTCGGACACTATTTCACTAAAGAAGAGGACGCGGAGCATAAATTCAAAGGGCTATGGAAGCAAACATAAAGAGTGTGTATGTGGGGAAGCAGATTACAAGCCCAGCAGAAGTCAAAAGAAGAAACAGAGACTTTTCATGAGAACCCCCGGTGCTAAAAGTAAGTGCATCCAAGTTCTGCTACAGAGTAAACAGTATGGAGGCTATTTGGCAAAGCAATGCAGTTCAATTATTTTTAAAGGTCATCAACAGTGATCTTTAAAGGAAAACTATACCCCCCAAACAATGTAGGTCTCTATTAAAAGATACTGAGTAAAACAGCTCATGTGTAAAACCCTGCTTCATGTAAATGAACCATTATCACAATAATATACCCTTTTAGTAGTATGTGCCATTGGGTAATCATAAATAGAAAATTGCCATTTTAAAAAATAAGGGCCGCCCCCTGAGATCGTAAGATTCACTGTGCACACATACAAACCGCATGTAAGGTCACATGAGCAAATTAACAGACAGAGTTCTGCCTTTTGCTTCCTCACTTCTTCCAGTTACAGTTAGTGTTGTAGTATTTCTGGTCAGGTGATCTCTGAGGCAGCACAGATAGAGTCACGAAATATTTATGTAAATATATATTCCAGTTTGGTAAGATTCTTTAATATGTCATTCAATTTGATATAAACTATCTGTTGCTTAAGTATTCATTTTGGGGGTATAGTTTTCCTTTAATGTTGTATCTGATGGAATTTTAAATACTGCCCAATGCCACAATTTGCACAAAAATGGAACTTTGGTGGAAATGTTCTTACTAAGTTACCAGAATTCTGCAGGTTTGCAACCCCATTTCTTAAGATGACAGAGTGGAGATGGAAGACATGATGGCAATACAGAGCAGAAACATGAGTTTACATATACTGCCCCTGTAAAATAGTAACCCAGAAACAGTATGGGATGTGTATGATTGCCTTAAAGGAGAAGGAGAGGCTCTATTTACTTGGGGGTGCCAAAAGTTAGGCAGATTGTATATACTTACCTCACACCCCCTGCCGGTGCTCCTATTGGCAGAAAACTGCACCGGCCCAGGATTCTTTCAGCGAGCACCACGGAGCGATCAGATTATACTTGCATTCTACACATTTCACTGCATGGCCAGGATGATGCCATAAAATAGTGATGTGCGGCCAGCCCGATACCCGCAGGTTCAAGCCGACCTCACACCCCCCTTTCCGGGTTGCGGACGGGTGCGGGTTGAGCTCTTCTGACTGCTCTCCCCGCCCATGACCTTACAAATGCCGACTTCCGGGTTGAACTCTTATAGACGCGCACCCCACCTCTTGTGACATCATCGGCGGGGCGGCACGGGTCTATAAAAGGAACCCAGAAGTCGGGCGGACGCAGGTGGAGGGAGAGCGGTGGAAAATCCAGACCGCACATAACTGCTGTAAAAGTTATACCTAGTTGATGACAGCTTATTGTGACATTTGTTACTTTGTCAGTAAACCAATAAATTGGTATATTGTGTACGTGCTTTGGTACATGGGCAAATCCTTCTGCTAATTATTATCTCACAGTGGCCCCTAGTGGATTTCTGAAACAATTCTGTCATCTAAATGCCATTATTTATACTGCTAACACAATGCCAGTCCATAATGATAAACACTTAGACTTTCCCAGGGGAAAATGATTTACTAAATGTGTTAAATTTAGTTCTGCCCCTGAGACAAAATCAAAGAAACGAGTGTAATGTGGGAGATTAATGTGTTTCTTCCAAATGTCACTGATAATGGCTCCCACCTGTGGCCTGTGTGGTACTAATAAGGGCTGTCAAAATCCCCTCCTTTGCTTTATAATAGTCTTGTGTGTGTGGAACTCTTCACGCTGCCATAAAGGACCAAAGTCAACAACAATTTTTGTTACTGTGTGGCTCATTAAAGGGTACAAAGGCCATAGGCTATGTTTTCAGAATTTTAATTAGCGTCCTTAAAATATTCTTCACATATATTCTCAACTGTTTGTTAAATTCTGTATTTTAACCAGCAAAAAACAGTCCCTCTTTTGCGTTGGTGTGAATCTGTCTGTCTGTATTTCACTCAGGCCATTTTTCAATTAGCTTAATTGATCCAACTGATGTCAGAGCTCAGTTAAGGACAAAGGTTGGTCTAGTTAATGAAAGGCCACCAGATGTTTGGGTTTCAGCTTCTAAATTATATGTGTACAGCTGCGCTAAGTGAGTTGCAGAGAATAACAGTGTGCTGGATGGGAAACCTTATGAATCACATTAACTGTTTGTGTCTGAAGGGGGAAACGTTACAGCTATAGCGTTTCAGTGATGATAATGGTAACAGCAACGGAGGACAAGGCTGGCTTTTGATTTCCATGTATAATAAAAACAATACAGTTATATTTCCATTAAGTAAATTAGAGTGATAACTTTTCACATCCTGTTGTTACTTTTCTGCCTGTACAAGTCATGTATCCAGAGTTTTATCCATGCTGATGTCTTATATTGTTACTTTTTAGTGTGCTGTAGAATGTGTTAATATATGTCATTTGTGGATTTTGTGGACTTCTAATAATAGGATTGTATAGTCAAAATGAAATCTGGTTTGTGTGTGCATACTGCAGGTTAAAGAAGAAAGGGCCAGAAAAGAATAAGTAATTCAAAGGCAACATAACCACTGAAAAATCCTTTGAAGCACTTAAAATTTAGTTGGCAATGCCATAGATGCTATGAAGCAAATACAGGAGGGGTCGGACTGGCCCGGGACACTGGGGAAAACCTGGTGGGCCCCGGCCCTCATGGGCCCCCGCCGTGTCAGTCCCCTTCTCCCGATCTCCTGCGCGAAAGGAGCCGCATGCGCACTTCTCCTTTCGCGTATGCTCGAGGCGCAGCTCTTTTTGCACATGTGCGGCATCGCAGGAGGGCGGCCCTGGACAGGAGTCCCGGTGGGCCCCGGGCCCCCCAGTCCAACCCTGAATACAGGTATGGAACCTGTTATCCAGAATGCTCAGGACTTGGGATTTTCCGGTTAATTTGGATCTCTATACTATGGCTACTAAAAAAAATATTTAAACTTGAAATCAACCCAAATAGGATTATTTTGCCCCCTTAGTTTATTATTATTATTACAGAAAAAAAGGTTGGGTTTTTTTTCTTAAATTTAAATTATTTAAATGGACACTAAGGGAGATGGTGTTCCTGTAAATTGGAGCTTTCTGGATAATGGGTTACTGGATAACGTATCCGATACATGTAGTATAAATGTGAGACCAGAGCACAGCAAGAACAAGTTATTCCAAATATAACGTTAATTAGATTGCAATGTCTCTGTAAGTTAGGGTAAGTGTAATGGCACAAGGTGGATTTCTAATGTCTTGCCCCACAGGCAGTTTATAGCTTTAAGGGAGGTGGCAATTCACAGTTTTTTAAGAATAATTAGAAAGTGAGCATGTGGGGAGAATGGGGGGCTGTCTTCTGCACTTTACCCCCACACTTGTTGCTACAAAACACTCAGGTGAGAAAACACTCTAAATGACTCCCTTTGTCAATGCCTTTATTTTTTTTAGATTGTACCCTTTTTTTAAGTCTCAAATCCAATACTCGCATCATTTGTACCATTTGTGATGGAATAGTTTTTTTGATTGGGAAACCTTTTATCAAATACCTGTAAAGATCACCTTATTCTTTGGTCTCCTGCAGAATTCAATCCTCGTTTTGTCCACACTCGGCACACACGCTCACTTTCCGTTGAGTTTGAAGGTGAAATCTATGACATAAATCTGGACGATGAAGAGGACCACCAGTCTTCTCAGCTACGAAGTATCACTAAGAGGCATTATATTTCTGAGGAGGAAGTAGGTGGTGATGAAGATGATGATGACAATGGAGAAGACGAGGAAGATGAGTATATGACCACTATTCCCAACAACGATGAGTTGATGTTAGCTGATGGAGTGATTAGTGCAAGCCAATCTGCATCAGTCAGAGTCACACATAAGTATGTATTGTTTGTTTTACTGTCCATTTGTTTTTAGCATTTACCCTCAAATTGAAGAGATTATTTGTTATATTGGCCAAACACAAGCATTTTGTAATATGAATGAGAACTTAATTTTTTTCAAGGAGACATGGGATAAATGAAAAAACCCTAATTTTGTAGGCAATTATGAGTAATATATCATGTTTCTTTTACATGGTGTTAAAAATTAACATTATCTTTAAAAAATAGCCCCTTTATTGGAGCTTCTATAGATGCTCACTGGTCCCTGTCCCAAATGAGGGGTGGGCGTGTCCTAATGGTCCCTGGTGGAAGGAGGGGGATAGCCAATCACAGCCCTGCAGCCACAAAAGCAAAGACAGGCTTCAGTTCCCTATCAGGTCCTGCTAGATGCTGATTGGTTCCTGTCCTACAGTGCAGTGAGCTGAGTGCCGCTGGCTCCCCTACACAGCTTGGAAATTAAGGGAGCAGGAAGAGAAGGGAGGGATTATTAGGGTTTTTGCAAATATATTATATGATATATATATATATCAGCCTGAAACACTACTTTTTTTAACACAATTCTTCTATATCTAAATGAGCGTAACGCACTTCATTCTTATTTTTATTTCAGTTTCAACCGCTTTTAATTGTTCAGTAGAGCCAAGTGAAGTGGCTCTATTCCTATAGGGAGCCACATGTGGCTGTAGCAGCACTCTATAAGGGGATGTATGAGTTACATCTAGTGGGGTTAAATTGGGTTGAAAAAAGACAAAGTCCATCAAGTTCAACCCCTCCAAATGAAAACCCAGTATCCATACATACACCCCTCCCTACTTTTAATTAAATTCTATATACCCATATCTATACTAACTATAGAGCTTAGTATCACAATAGCCTTTGATATTATGTCTGTCCAAAAAATCATCCAAACCATTCTTAAAGGCATTAACTGAATCAGCATCACAACATCACCCGGCAGTGCATTCCACAACCTCACTGTCCTGACTGTGAAGAACCCCCTACGTTGCTTCAAATGAAAGTTCTTTTCTTCTAGTCTAAAGGGGAGGCCTCTGGTACGGTGATCCACTTTATGGGTAAAAAGGTCCCCTGCCATTTTTCTATTGGGGATGGGGTTTTCTCCCAATCTCTCGGATCAGTCCGTTATGGGCAGATTTATCAAAATTGGAGTTCATGAAAAAATTAAGGATGCAGGGCAATAATACTTATGCTGCTTTTTTTCTCAAATGGTATCTTATTTAAGGAAAAAAAAATATTCCCACTCGTTTTTTTTTAACTTGTCTTTCTTTGAAATAAAGGTTATACATTCAGTCGGTTGCTTAGTACCTGATAGGGTTTAACCCAATAATAAAGCCGAATGTAAAAGTTGGAATCTAGTCTGGGAAAAAGTATCGGCACACGAGGCATTAGCGTTTCAGGGAGCACCCAGCTCGTTTATTGTGCAGAAATGTAATGTTTCGGGGACATGCCCCTTTGTCAAGCATTAAATTGCTTATGTAAGATGGAATCTAGGCCATTTTTGTTTATTATATAAAAATATGATGAATTATAATTTCTGTTGCCATTTTTTTTGACCGCTGTTCACCATGTGAAATTCAGTGAAATTAATTAATCTCCCATTCATTTTCTTGCTTAGGTGTTATATTCTTGCCAATGATACTGTACATTGCGAGAGAGAATTGTATCACTCGACCAAAGCCTGGAAGGATCACAAAACTTACATTGATAAAGAGGTAAAGTTTACCCACAGCTTTTCTTCTGAGTCGCATGTCATATCTCATTGTACGTTTCTCCAGAGAACAGTAGAACACTGCAGGTCTGCTCTTCTCTGCACAGGCACCAGCTTTCAATGATTGCAGTTGTGACAAATACTTCAAGATACGATTATACTAGGTGCAAATCACCTAGAATTTTAAGTAAAATTTTTTTTTTATATTTAAAGGAGAAGGAAAAGCTAACATTAAGAAAGCTTTATCAGAAAGATCTATTTAAATACACCAGTAAACCCTCAAACTAATGCTACTCAGAGTCATCTGTCAAAAGAAACACCAAATTTCTTTCCTTCTATTGTGTATACATGGGTGTAAGCGGGCCCGAAGGCACAGTAATAGTGTAGACCAAAGAGGAGACCAGACCAGGTTCGAGGTACAAAAGGGTTTATCCAAAGAATCGTCAAAATACAGGCAAAAGGTCAGACCAGGCAGAAGACAAGCAAAATCGAAGAACAGGCAGGAATCGGTACACAAGAATCAATAGATAATAACACCCAGGAACTCTGTAGCAGGAACCTATAGTTGGGCAAGGACTGGAAGGGGAAGTGAGTTTAAATAGTCCCAGGGTTGGCGCCAAATTTTGACGCGCTTGCGTCAGACGCAGACGCCAGCGTCCTCACGCTGACGTCTTGACGCCGGCGCCTGATTTTGACGCCGGCGTCCGTTCCGTCGCCGACGACCAATCCTGGACTGGGAAGGAGATGAGGTCATAGACCTGTGCCCGGCAGGAGCCATGTGGAGAGGCAGGCGGTCGCCATCTTGGACGCCATCTTGGAGACTTGGAGTAGATTCCATTACAGTACCCCCCTCCTTAGGGGGGGCCTCAGGACCACCGAGTCTAGGGGAGAGAGGGAATAATTTATGGAACCTACGAACCAAGATGGGCGCATGGACATCCGAGCTCTTGACCCAGGAGCACTCTTCGGGACCGAACCCCTTCCACTCGATGAGATATTGCAGAGTGCCCCTGGAAAGACGAGAGTCCAAAATCCTCTTCACTTCGAATTCCTGGTGATCGTCAACCAGGACTGGAGCTGGGGGAGAAGAAGAAGAAAGAGACACAGCAGGCTTAAGGAGAGAGACATGGAAGACATTCGGGATCCGCATCTCTGGGGGGAGTTGAAGACGAACCGCCACCGGATTGATGATTTCAATGACAGGATAGGGACCGATGAATCTGGGACCAAGCTTTGGGGTAGGAATCTTCAGGCGGATGTTACGGGTGGAAAGCCAGACTTTATCACCAGGAGCATAGGGTGGAGCAGGAATCCTCTTCTTGTCTGCAAACCTCTTTTGGATCAGGGAGCTCTTCTGAAGATTAGAGGCAACAGCAGCCAAAATCGCCATCATGTGGGCAGCCTGGTCGTTGGCGGCAGGAACGTTGGTGAGGAGAAGATCCTGGGGAAACGCCAATGGATTCTGACCGTAGACACAGAAGAAAGGGGACTGATGAGATGAAGAATGCAAGGCGTTGTTATGGGCGAACTCAGCCCAGGGAAGGAGATCCGACCAATCGTCTTGGCATAGGGAAACATGGCAGCGAAGATACTGTTCCAATGCCTGGTTCACTCTCTCAGCAGCTCCATTAGATTGCGGGTGATAGGCAGAAGAAAATTGTAAAGAAATGTTGAGAGCTTTGCATAAGGATCTCCAAAATCTAGAGACGAATTGTGAGCCACGGTCAGAGACGATCTCGGCAGGAAACCCATGGAGACGAAAAATATGATGGATGAAAAGCTTGGAAAGTTCAGGAGCAGAGGGAAGTTTGTGGAGGGGAATGAAATGAGCCATCTTGCTAAACCTGTCAACGACAACCCAGATGACAGTGTGACCGGAGGAGACAGGTAGATCCACAATAAAATCCATGGCAAGATGAGTCCAAGGACGAGAAGGAATAGGTAATGGAAGAAGGAGACCTTTAGGGGGAGAATGACCAGACTTGGAAATGGCACAGATGGTACAAGAAGAAACAAAGTCTTTGACATCTTTCCTCATGGATGGCCACCACACAAGGTGAGAAAGGAGTTCGGTAGTCTTCTCTACTCCGGGGTGACCAGCCTGTTTAGAACTGTGAGCCTGGGATAGAATAGACTGGCGACAATCAGGAGGAACAAAGGCGACCCCTAGGGGAATATTGTCGGGAGCAGAAGCCTGAGCGGAAAGGATTTGTGAGGCCAAGGAAGGAAATAGGGCAGCGACGATCTTGGAGGAAGGCACAATGGGTTCAGGATCTTCGGAACAGGGAACTTCAGGAATAAAACTTCTAGACAAAGCATCAGCCTTTCTATTTCTAGAGCCAGGACGAAAGGTGATGACGAAGTTAAAACGGGAGAAGAACAGTGACCATCTGGCTTGTCGAGGATTCAAACGTTTGAGGGACTGGATAAATTCGAGGTTCTTATGGTCAGTAAAGATGGTCACGGGAATGGAGGATCCTTCCAATAAATGTCTCCACTCCTCCAGGGCGAGTTTCACAGCCAATAACTCACGATTCCCCACATCGTAGTTCTGCTCGGAGGAGGAAAACTTCTTAGAGAAGAAAGCACAGGGATGCAACTTCCCGTCCAAGGATGATCTCTGTGACAAGACAGCTCCAGCTCCTACATCTGAGGCGTCGACTTCGAGGAAGAAGGGAAGAAGAAGATCGGGGTGTCTGAGAATAGGTGCAGAAGAAAAGGCAGTTTTCAGGGATTCAAAGGCTTCCAGGGCTGGAGGAGGCCAATGCTGTGGTTTACCCCCTTTGCGGATGAGGGCCAGGATAGGAGAGATCTTGGAAGAGAAACCTTTAATAAATTGTCTGTAATAGTTGGCAAAGCCAATAAATCTCTGGATAGCCTTGACACTTGTGGGGAGGGGTCAATCAAGAATTGCTGACACCTTGGCTGGATCCATCTTGAAACCCTGCTGGGAAATGATGTACCCAAGGAATGGGATAGAGGACACTTCAAACAAACACTTTTCCAATTTAGCGAAGAGATTATTCTTTCTGAGACGAAGAAGAACTTCCTTCACTTGGGAGCAATGCTCGTGGAGATCTTTGGAAAAGACGAGAATGTCATCCAGATAGACAACAACACTTTGCCCCAACAGGTCTCTGAATATATCATTCACGAACTCTTGGAAGACCGCGGGGGCGTTACATAATCCAAATGGCATGACTAGATATTCATAATGCCCATCTCGGGTATTGAAGGCGGTCTTCCATTCGTCCCCTTCATGAACTCTAATGAGGTTATAGGCACCCCGAAGATCCAGCTTGGTGAAGATCTTGGCCCCTCTTAACTGATCGAAGAGTTCGGAAATTAGGGGGAGAGGGTAACGGTTTTTAATGGTGATTTTGTTTAACCCCCTATAGTCGATGCATGGTCGAAGACCTCCGTCCTTCTTTTCGACAAAGAAAAATCCAGCACCAGCAGGGGAAGAAGAAGGGCGGATGAAGCCTCTTTGGAGATTTTCCCGAATGTAGGTCTTCATGGCAGCCGTCTCAGAGGGGGAAAGAGGATAGGTGCGACCCCGGGGAGGCATGGAACCAGGAAGAAGTTCGACCGGACAGTCATAGGGTCGATGAGGAGGAAGGATCTCTGCAGAGCCCTTATTGAAGACATCAGCGAAATCTTGATAGATGGAGGGAAGGGTCAACTTGGAAGAAATAGAAGAAACCTTGATAAGGGGTACAGCAGGTAAACAATTCTGTTGACAATTGGGGCTCCAGCGGGAGACTTGAGCGGAGGACCAATCAATGACCGGATTATGGGTGCACAACCAGGGGAGCCCCAAAACGAGTGGAGTTGAAGGGCAGTCGATGAGTAGAAAGGCCAATCTCTCCAGATGCATGGTGCCCACTCTAAGAGAAAGTTCAACGGTGGTTTGAGAAATAATGGCCGAAGACAGAGGGCGGTCATCAATAGCCAAGACTCGCAGGGGAGAGGCCAAGGGTTGTAGGGGAACCGCATAGCGAGCAGCAAAAACTCTGTCCAAGAAATTTCCAGCAGCACCAGAGTCCAGGAAAGCTTGCACTGGGATCTTCTGGGAACCGAATTGGATCTGTGCCGGAAGAAGGAAGCGTTGAATAGAGGGTTGGGGAGAATGACAAACACCACCCAGATAGGTCTCCCCAAACCTACCTAGGTGCTGGCGTTTCCCGGCTTCACAGGACACTCATGGGCGAAGTGTGATTTGCCCCCACAATACAGGCATAGGCCGGCAGCCCTTCTCCGAAGCTTCTCCTGTTCGGAAAGACGAGCCCGTCCGATCTGCATGGGTTCCTCAGTAGATGGAGCAGAGGAAGCAGAAGCCGCAGGAGTAGGAGAGGGGAAAGCAGAAGCCGGATTGAAGAGTAGAGGTCTCTGGAAGCGAGGAGCCAAGGTGGATTGGAACCGGGGATACCTCTTCGGACGCTCTCTGTCGAGCTCGAGTTGAAATTCCCTCTGTCGGGTGTCAACCTTTATAGCCAACGCCACCAGATCCTCCCACCGAGAAGGAATTTCCCGGGAGACCAAGTCATTTTTGATCCGCATGGCTAGGCCGTTGTAGAAGGCGGCATGGTACCCATCGTTGTTCCAGGTGGTCTCCGCCACTAGGGTGCGGAACTCAATAGCGTACTCCGGAACAGAGCGAGTGCCTTGCTGGATCTGGAACAGGCGAGCAGAGGATGCCGTAGCTCGGCCAGGGGCATCAAAGACAACCCGAAGTTCACGGATGAAGGCACTGGCGTCGTCAATCAAAGGATCCCTCTTCTCCCACAAAGGTGATGCCCACTCCAAAGCCTTCCCCTGTAGGCGAGTAATCATGTACCCCACTTTAGCTTGTTCGGATACAAACTGACCTGGCAGCAGGGCGAACTGAATCTCGCACTGGTTGATGAAACCTCTGCATGCATCAGGATCGCCGCTGTAGAGGGGAGGCACAGGAATGCGAGGTTCCGAAGACTGAAGTGGGCTTGCAGGAATGGCCACAGGGACCGGGGCCACAGGAGACCATGCCGACAACTTGTCCAGGATAGCTTCAAGAGCCTGACCGAAGTGTGACTGCTGGGCTTCGTAAGACTGCATGCGGGAAGCCAAACCGCGGATAGCGCCACCGACATCAGGTGGAGCTGGAGTCTCCTCCGAAGGGTCCATGGCCCAACTATACTGTAAGCGGGCCCGAAGGCACAGTAATAGTGTAGACCAAAGAGGAGACCAGACCAGGTTCGAGGTACAAAAGGGTTTATCCAAAGAATCGTCAAAATACAGGCAAAAGGTCAGACCAGGCAGAAGACAAGCAAAATCGAAGAACAGGCAGGAATCGGTACACAAGAATCAATAGATAATAACACCCAGGAACTCTGTAGCAGGAACCTATAGTTGGGCAAGGACTGGAAGGGGAAGTGAGTTTAAATAGTCCCAGGGTTGGCGCCAAATTTTGACGCGCTTGCGTCAGACGCAGACGCCAGCGTCCTCACGCTGACGTCTTGACGCCGGCGCCCGATTTTGACGCCGGCGTCCGTTCCGTCGCCGACGACCAATCCTGGACTGGGAAGGAGATGAGGTCATAGACCTGTGCCCGGCAGGAGCCATGTGTAGAGGCAGGCGGTCGCCATCTTGGACGCCATCTTGGAGACTTGGAGTAGATTCCATTACAATGGGCTTCTGTATCAGACTTCCTGTTTTCAACATAAACTTCCAGGGCTAGGGCTTGAGCATGCTCAGTTTGCTCCTCTCCCCCTCTCCCCTGCTGCAATCTGAGCCCAGAGCTATGAGTGAGCAGGGAATGGCTCAGGCTTAACACATACAGAATCAGTCTTTTGTTAAGTTAATCACACACTGGTTTAGGAAACACTTTTCTTGCTATATAAAAGTACCTTCTTGTGCATAATGTTCAAATTTTCTTTGACGTTCTGGTATGTGCCATGACAAGCCTCCCAAAGCTGAAGGCCACTGCACTACAAAGAAGCTAGAGGCCCTTCTACATTAACTTGCTGAAGTCAAGGAAAGCAATTAAATAACCTTATAGACTTGTCAATTTGTCAATTGTTGGTGCTGAGTAAAACCATCTAAGCATTCTCCCTGAATCTCTGATTTATGCTAAGCCCCATAGTACAGCTCTTTTGCTATAGAACTTTTTGCCCTTTCCTGTACTTCTAGACAGGGCAGCCACGCCGCACTTTCTTGATTAGCCGGGCCCCCTGCTTTCTGAGAGCTGCTCACTTCGGGAAGGCAGGGCGGGAGCACAAGGGGAGGTATCTTCTGTCCATTACTTCCCCTTATTGGTCACTGAGTTTAAGTCCCGGTTAAACTGCTCAGGGATTGGATAGCTGAGGTTTGAACTTCTCCAGCTCATCCAATCACCATGCAGCTTTACCAGGACTTGAAATTCTGTGACCAATAAGGGAAGAAGATGCAGCCACCTGTGCCCCCCTCCTCCCTTCTGTAGTTGGCAGCTCACTTACAGCAGGTGGGTCACATTAATGAAGTAGTGCAACATGGCAGGGCCCCCCTAAAGGTAGCCCTTTGTGTTCCCTGTTGTGTGGTGGGGCCCTGGACACCAAATTTTTTTTAAACTACTGGGGGGGCAAGATTTTTTACACGGATGTTTAAGGGGGGCCCTGGCCACCAATTTTCTTATAACGTGTGAGGAGGGGTCCTAGCCACGAATATATTTTAATGGGGGTCCCTGGCCACAAATGTTTTTTTTCAATGGGTGGGGGGCCTGACCACCAATATTTTTCTATTAACATGTGGGAACCACAGCCATCAATGTTTTTTTTTTTAGTGGGGGGTGGACCTGTGGAGTGGGGAGGGTGGACCTGTACGTGGGGCTTGTGGTGGTCGCAGCCCAGGGGGACTAGGAAATTTGTTCGTATGGGGCCCTGCGATTTCTGATGGCGGTCCTGCTTCTAGATGACAGCTGAATACATGGAATACTCAACAGAAAAACATGTTCACCTTTGTTTTGGTGGAAAATATTCAAGATAATATTCTAATGTCAGACTGGTGGATATTACATATATATATATATATATATTGTAATGCTAATATCACTGTGTACTTTTACAGATTGAAGCTCTTCAGGATAAAATCAAGAATTTAAGGGAAGTACGAGGACACCTCAAAAGGAGAAAACCTGATGAATGTGACTGCAGTAAGCCTGGGTGAGTGTGGAAAATGTTCACTGAAATGTTTCAATAGTGGAAAACTGGTACTGGGGAGAAGGTCTCTTTGTTTGCATGTGTATGCTTTGATGTGCAGTTTCTAGGCTCAGAGATATATCTGGTCCTAAAATAACATTAGAGTCACAGGTTAATGTCCAGAAGTAACTACATACTGCATATCTAAACTACATATCTGAAAACCTATAATACAATTCCATTTAAAAATAATTTCATGATCAAAATCTTTGTTTTTACGAGTAAACCTTATCAAATATGAAGGCATGCAGAACGTATGTGTTAACTGGTTAAAAATTGTTCTACCTCATTCCCCGTGATGACCCTGATTATATTGCCTTATTGTCATGCAGGTTTTACAAGAAAGAAAAAGGGGTGAAAGTGCAGGATAGGCTAAAAGGCCGCATGCACCCATTTAAGTAAGTATTGTTCTATGTTTGAATGTTAAATTATCCTGTATGTGTTCGTTTGAAATTAGCGCTCAACACATTAAAGTTCTAACACGTTCTATTCATTCCTATGTGATTTTTAGAGGTGTATTTATAAAGTGGTGAATTCAACTATTCATAAATATGCCTCTGAAAATCCCATAGGAACGAACAGAAAGTGATGGAGCTCTGTTGTGAGCTCTAATTTCATACATTGATCAGTCTGCTCCTAATATTACTCCATTCTGCACTTAGGGGTAAATTTATCAAAGAGTGAAGTTCCGCCACTAGAGTGAAATTCCGCAGCTCTCCATTCATTTCTATGGGATTTTGAAAGGCGTATTTATCAATGGGTGAACGTGAAAGTTCACCCTTTGATAAATACACCTATAAAAATCCCATAGAAATTAAGAGAGTGGCGGAATTTCACTATTAACTTAACTCTTTGATAAATATACCCCTTAGTGCTCACCTTCTACCTGCAGCCACTACCCATTACTGCCCTTGCCATATTTTGGAGTTTTCCGGGTATAATGTGATCAGTTGTGCATCACTATTATTAAAAAATAAACATACACAAAACACAACTTCAGCCATAGATATTATATAATGTTTTTATAACTACTGACGCCTGCCACTGAAGTTCATTTAGGTCAGGGGGTCTTCTTTGGTCATGGAAACAGTGTGGAAATGAGTGAGAAGCCATTGGGTTTTCTTTAAACTGACACATTGAAGTTTTGAAATAGGAAATTGCTCTTAAGGAATTGCGTTTGGAGGGGTGGTATGAAATGATATCTGTGGGTTGTAAGATGATACACTTGATTTCCGGAGTAGTCTGTGGATTATACTTATTTGATAAGGGCACTGGATTATCATTTTCCATTTGTAATTTATTTATAGGGATGGCGTGCAAGATGTAGACAATAAATTTCAGATATTTAAAGAGAACCGCAAGAAGAAAAAGGAGAGGAAAGAGAAGAAACGTCAGAAGAAGGGAGAAGAGTGCAGCCTTCCTGGGCTGACTTGCTTTACTCATGATAAAAACCACTGGCAGACAGCACCATTCTGGAATTGTAAGTATCAGTGAGTGCTGGGCTTTATAGAACAACATACATTTTGAGACTTATTTATAAATGGGTAAAAATACACTTCTATACAAAGTTCTCTGAAATTTCTCAACTTTAATGGGTGTGACACTATTTTATAGGAAATTTGGTAAAGAAACGTCTTCACAGTGATGCAGTCCTTCAATGTTTTCCAAAATCTTGCTTGGAGGGTTCTTTCTCCAGTTCTGAGTGTTTATATAACAGGGACTGCACATTCAAATTTAAAAGGGCAAAATTTTATTACATTTACAAAAATACACTCAAATATTCAGCTATGGCCCAGTATTGGCCCAGTTCTGAGTGTCTCACCACAAAGTAGAATCTTTACCAATGATACTAGCATAGTGGTCTGGGAAGAAGATATTGGCATTACCATTGCAGGGAGCACTCTGCTCGTTTATTGTGCAGAAATGCAACATTTCGGGTGCTCCCTGCAACGGTAATTAATGCCTTGTGCGCCGATATCTTCTTCCCAGATCAATTATGAGGTTGATGGATCCTCTAATATTGTGCATCGGGCTGATCTGTCCAAGGGTGTGCGACTGTTCTAATTGCTTATGTGAGACTAGCTTTGTGGTGCCATATAGATTTTAAGATGAGCAGCATTTGAGTGGTTAACGTTTCTTATTGTTCGACTTCACTAAGGGCCTCATTCCTGTCATTACAGCGGGATCATTTTGTGCCTGTACGAGCTCCAATAACAATACCTACTGGTGTTTGAGAACCATCAATGAGACTCACAATTTCCTGTTTTGTGAATTTGCCACCGGCTTTCTGGAGTACTTTGATATGAACACTGATCCGTATCAGGTAACCACTTGCTTTCCAAGCACCGTTTCTAAATAACATCGGCTTTATAGTCTGTAATGTATTCGGTTTTCTCTCCCCATGTCAGCTAACAAATGCCGTGCACACCGTTGAAAGAGGAATTCTGAATCAGCTTCACATACAATTAATGGAATTGAGAAGCTGTCAAGGTCACAAGCAATGCAACCCACGGCCCAAAGGCTTAGAAGCAGGTAATTAAGTTCTATCAATCTCATTCCTATCACACACACACATTTGATTTGTTCTTGCAGCTGCTTGCCTCTCGCTGTATGTGTGATAACTGCAGATTTTCAGGTTCAGCCGGTGTTGCTGGTATGTTACTCAGTGAAGGAAGCTGCTTCTCTGGATTGTCATCTGCAGTTCACAAAAGTAATGAATTTCATTAAAGTAACTTAATTTAGCCATTTCCATTACGGGCTCCGGCATCCATAAAAACTTTATTGTTAGGGTTTAAAGTGAACGGACCGAAGCCTTAAAGGACCATAATACATACCGAAGCTTAAAACACAATACTACACACGTTTATTAAAGTATCTTTAATAAAATATGTAGGATACCTTCTACCAGTGGCTGGAGATGGTGTTACTTGGTCACTGAGACTACAACTGAATGCTGATACAGAGTCAATAAGAAGCATATAAAATAGCCCAAACCTGCTCAGAATGGTGGTGCTTTTGCCAGATGCATTGGTTTTACAGCTAACCACTAGTCTAAATGAAGCCACTAACCTGCTGATAACCCTGGACCTTTCTACTCGCCCCAATCATTTTGTGGGGGTTTTTTTTGGCTTAGAGCTAAGCAGCATCTATGTTTATTTGAAGAATGCATTGTGACATGCATAACAAAAACACAATCGGCTCTTTGACAGACTAGGTTGCCTTTTAATACTTTTTTTTTTAACTTGTTAATTGGATCAGAGTCGTTTTATAACCTGACCCAGTTGCTCCTCTCTTAAACTGCTGTGCAAGGAAAATCAACTTTGTGAATAACAAAACGTTACTCTTGTATTTTCCTACATCAGGAAGTAAAGATGGCGGAAGTTCTGATCTGCACAGGTATTCGCCCTTTTTTATCTATTCTTCTCAAGCGGCTTCTTTCCAAATAATTGCATGATCCAGCCCATTCCAACTAATGTTTGTATTCTGTCATGTGGCACATGGCGTAGCTCTTGGTGCATGCAAACTCTAACCATGGTCATCTGTAATTCAGTCACTGGTTTCAGACCCACCCACTGTGCATTTAACATGCCTCCTTGTCACAGCAAGAATTCACTCATTAAACGCATTCCATGCCTGTGGTTTTGATTTTCTGCATAGGACTCATCTCATAATCAAACATTTACCCACTCCCACATCACTTGATAGAAAATAAGGTGCTTTGTGTTTTCCCTTTAACTGTGGTTTGTTTCTGCGTTATCCATATTGTTTATCTCCGTGTGGTGACTGTAATTAAACCTACACTTGTTATATAAATACTGTGTATATATATATATATATGTGTGTATATGAATATACATATTACAATAAGAATTCCAATAGGGAAATGTACCATATATTTTTTTGCATTCGCTACAGAATCTTACAGGGGAACTGTCAAAAACCAGAACCATTTTTCTCTCCTGGTGGAGTTATGTATTTAATTCCTTTGTGAATTTCTCAACACTAATAAAGTATTTTAAGATAAAAAGGTGAATAGACATGCCTACAGTTGGATGCGTGATTATAGCAATGACAGTTCCCCTTTAAAGGGTATGTATATTGACTAATTTGGTGTTAGAATTACCGTATATACTCGAGTATAAGCCGACCCGAGTATAAGCCGAGGTACCTAATTTTACCTACGAAAACTGGGAAAACTTATTGACTCTAGTATAAGCCTAGACACAACTACAGCCCTGTCTCCCAGCAGCGCACATTCTGCCAAAGCGACCCCCCCAGCGATCAACCAGACTTCTTTGCAAAGTTGATGGTGACAGAGAATTGCCAAACGGATTACTGTGTGTATTGTCCCATTGTCCCACTACCATGTGCAGAGGGTGCTGTTTGATATTGCCATCACTGTTAATCTTTTGTATAACCAACAGAGGGCGCTGTGTGATATTGCAGTCACTGTTATTCTTTCATATAACCAACAGAGGGCGCTGTGTGATATTGCAGTCACTATTAATCTTTCATATAACCAACAGAGGGCACTGTGTGATATTGCAGTCACTGTTATTCTTCCATATAACCAACAGATGGCGCTGTGTGATATTGCAGTCACTGTTATTCTTCCATATAACCAACAGATGGCACTGTGTGATATTGCAGTCACTGTTATTCTTCCATATAACCAACAGATGGCGCTGTGTGATATTGCAGTCACTGTTATTCTTCCATATAACCAACAGATGGCGCTGTGTTATATTGCAGTCACTGTTATTCTTCCATATAACCAACAGAGGGTGCTGTGTGATATTGCAGTCACTGTTATTCTTTAATATAACCAACAGAGGGCGCACTGTTATTCTTTCATATAACCAACAGAGGGCATTGTGGGATATTGCAGTCTCTCCCCAAGTGTACTGTTGGTATAGGAATGATTAAAAGTGACTGCAATCTCAGCTACTCTGACCCGAGTATATAAGCCGAGGTAGAAATTTTCAGCACATTTTGGATGCTGAAAAACTCGGCTTATACTCTGGTATATACGTATACAACTTCTGCTAGGCTGTAAATTTAGTAGCCCGTGTTTGAGAGATTCATAAGTCAGACGTTCTTGCTAGGTAAATTGAAGTACGCTGCCCACCGTAATTTGAGAGTAGAAAGAGCTTCTTTGCAACTGGTTTATCACATTCACTTTTATCTTGTTAAAGAAGAAGGAAAGGTAAAATCACTGAGGGAGGTTGTTAAAGTGATACTGTCATGGGAAAACGTTTTTTTCAAAACGCATCAGTTAATAGTGCTGCTCCAGCAGAATTCTGCACTGAAATCCAATTCTCAAAAGCGCAAACAGATTTTTTTTTATATGTAATTTTGAAATATGACATGGGGCTGCTAGACATATTGTCAGTTTCCCAGCAGCCCCCAGTCATGTGACTTGCACTTTAGGATGGAACTACTTTCTGGCAGGCTGTAATCTCTCCTACTTAATGTAACTGAATGTGTCTCAGTGGGACTTGGCTTTTACTATTGAGGTTGTTCTTAGATCTACCAGGGAGCTGTTGTGTTAAGGTGGCCATACACGGGCAGATAAAGCTGCCGATATCGGTCGTTTTGGACCGATTTGACAGCTTATCTGCCCGTGTATGGGGGCTTCCGACGGGTCTACCCGATCGATATCTGGCCACGATATCGATCAGGAAGGTTTGATTTTTAACCGACCGACCCGTCAGGAGCCCCTTGGCGCATCGTAATTCGATCGTTCCAATTACCCCCGATATAGCCATGCCGTTAGTGGCATATCGGGGAAAGATCCACTCGTTTGGCGATGTCGCCAAACAAGCGGATCTTTGAGTCTATGGCCACCTTTAGGGAGCTGTTATCTGGTTACCTTCTCATTGTTCTGTTGTTAGGCTGCTGGAGGGAAAGGAAATGGGTGATATCGCTCCATAGTCACATGACTTGGGGCAGCTGGGAAACTGACAATATGTCTAGCCCTATGTCAGATTTCAAAATTGAATGTAAAAAAATCTGTTTGCTCTTTTGAGAAATGGATTTCAGTGCAGAATTCTGCTGGAGCAGCACTATTAAGTGATGTGTTTTGCAAAAAAAACATGTTTTCCCATGACAGTATCCCTATAAGAACCACCCAGTAATTGTAGTGGATTACCTGCTATCATGGCCTGGCACTTCTCTTCTTACATCAAAAATTCCTGGGATACTGTTTGTGTTGCCATTTTCATTTGTACTTCCTGGTGTGTCGTGCACCAATTCTAATAGCGCATATGCAGTACAGAAATACGTTGAAAAGTTCTGTATTGCGCATGCACTTTCCCCAAACCCCAATGGGCGATGTCTGGAAGCAGCCTGGTGCTCAACAAACCGTACTAGGATCACTGTGGGAGCCTAATTTACTGACTTTACCTTTTCTTCTCTTTTAAAGGAAGGTACAGTATGTGAGTATTACAGGCCAATAGAATAAGGACAAGTATACAAAGACACATGGATGTGTGTGCTCCTATGTGTAACTAAACATAGATAGTAAAATGCACAGCCAATGTTTTCCATTTAAACTTAAACATTAACTGCTTGTCTACAAGGGGAGTGTGTGTTTATGTGAATGGTACATTGCAGCCCCCAAATCCCTCTTACTGAACGTGCACCTGGTAGATTAATTAATATTTATTTTTATATATATATATATATATATATATATATATATATATTTTTTTTTTTTTTTTTTTTGCATAAAAACTATTATTGTGTGTAGGTACATAAAAGAAGTGTAAAACAACAACTGTACTGTAAGCATTCTCAGCAATTTGTAAATATGCAACTTTCCTGTTTCATCAATGTAAGAAAATAACGTGGTTATAGATCATACAGGTATGGGGGTGGTTCCGGATAAGAGATCTTTGCGTAATTTTGATTAATTATATCTTAGATTGGATTGAGTACAAGGTACTGCTTTATTATTACAGAGAAAAAGAAAATCATTTTGAAAATGTTGAATTATTCAATTAAAGTGGAGTCTATGGGAGATGGCCTTATCGTAATTCTGAGCTTTTTGATAATGGGTTTCCAGATAATGGATCCCATACCTGCGTAGCTCAACATACATCATATGAACAGCTCTGCAGTACAAACATGTTCTAAATATCAGAAAATGTAACTTTTTTTCCTCTATTTTTGGAAATAATTGAAGGTCATGATTTGATATAGTTGCCGTGCAATAATTGCCTTTGGTGAGATTGTTCCCTGCAATGGTTTCTTTCCATTGTATCTGTAGGAATTGTCGCTGAGTAAGAAATGATCACTTGCGCAAGAGGCACAACATTTGGTTTCTTTGGCATAACTCTGTGCTCTGCTAATATTTGCCCATTGGACAGTCTGTTTGGACACTTAATTGTTGGTCATAATTCTGTTGTGTTTCTGGCACAATGACTCCTGGGACCCACGTTCGTCACTGTGCATGAGCGACATTCCTTGTTACACGGACTGGAACAGCAATAATATTTTCCCTAAGTCGCTGCCAATGATAACAGCTGGGGAATTTCACATGCCATTTCTGTTCTACAATCTTCCCTGGTAATAGACGCCACAGAGAGACATAGATTGACTGCACATACATGGTTGAACTGTGGTTCTTCTGAAACACTGGCAGAGAGTTCTTGGTTTTATAGGCCAGAACTAACCCCCCCCAATAACAAAACCCCCATCTACTACCCTAGATAGGCCCCTTTCCTACCCACATACTGCATTATTCCAGAAAGTGCCCCAGGACAGCATGCTCACTTATTTATGCAGAGTAACGCAGCAGAGGTCATGGGCGCCATCTTCCAGGTCTTCTGTCTTTGGTAAGGGGGATGCCGTATTTGGCGCATGCGCAGTTGGAGGAGTCCAGTATTCGTACCAACTGCGCATGAGCGGAAAAGTTTCGTCAATTGCCGTAGGGAAGGAAGAGGATCCCATGGCACCCATGAGCTCCGCTGTGCTTCTTTGCATAAAGTGAGCATGCTGTGCAGGGCAACTTTCTGGAATACTGCACTATAAGGGTAGGAAGCAGGGAGGGGGGACAACCTAGAGTAGTAGATGGGGCTTTTTCTTATTGGGGGGGGGTCAGTTCTCCTTTAATGTATTTGTCTATTTGTGAAGGCTGTCTTTGCTCGGCTCCCTTGTTTGTCCACTCAAGGGGACATCACTAATTCTAGAAGATGTTGGAATAAGATCAGAAATGACTTTGTCCATAGTTATGCTATGGAGAATTTGCCAGCATAGTATCTATGTACCATCTGATCTTGTTCCAACTACTTCTACTGTACATGCTGTGACAAAACGCTAGGAATGGAGAGCAAGAACAGGCAACTGGCAAGTAAAGCTCAGAGTTGGGAATTGCATGACATCTCTCATAATGAGCTAGACTAGTTTCATAATTGGAGCCCATAGAAATGTATCAATAACATGCAGTATATATAATCAGCTCATAAAAATGTGACCAAAATTGTTTAGGGTAGTAGTACATATTTATATTGGCCATTGTGCTGCATTACCTAGTTTTCTTCATGGCTGGACCATGAGGTTTTCTACAGTATGTAATACAGTATGTAATTAAAAAAATCTAGGACAACCAGTTTATGAAAGACCTAGGGCACACTAGATGTGGGGTATCGAAGAAGTTCAATATTTGTTCTATAGGAAAGAGACACAAATAAGGAAGTTGGTAAGAATCAAGAGGCTGGTGTTTACACTAAAGGTGGCCATAGATGCAAAGATCCACTTGTTTGGCCACATCGCCAAACGAGCGGATCTTTCCCCTATATGCCATTAACAAACATGGCTATATCGGGGGGTAATCTGATTGTTCGGCCGTATGGCTGAACAATCCGATTACGATGTGCCATGGGCTCCGGCGGGATCGGTCGGGTCAAAATCAAACCTGACCGATCTCTGCCGGACGAAAGATGTCGGCACACGCCACACACAATCCAAAAATCGTACAAATCCTCGATTCGTACAATAAGATCTGTGTTTCTAGGGCCACCTTTAGTTGAAGTTTTTGAGTAAATGTTTAAACTTTGTGGGGCAGAACAATATCCGGACTAGTACAAGTGAAATACACATACTACACAGGCCCAGATCCTGGCAAATGCCAGAGGGGCTGCTGTAAGATGCCATAGACCAGGGATCCCCAACCTTTTGAACCCGTGAGCAACATTCAGAAGTAAATGGAGTTGGGAGCAGCGCTAGCATGAAAAATGTTCCTGGGGTGCCAAATATGGGCTGTGATTGGCCATTTAGTAGCTCTTGTGTGGATTGTCAACATACATTGAGGCTCTGTTTGGCAGTGCACCTGTTTTTTTATACAACCAAAACTTGCCTCTAAGCCTGGAATTCAAAAATAAGCCCCTGCTTTGAAGCCACTGGGAGCAACATCCAAAGGGTTGGAGAGCAACATATTGCTCACGAGCTACTGGTTGGGGATCACTGCCATAGACCGTCACTATTTATTGGGCTGGTGGAAATCATTTTAGGCCTCTCTGTACTTGAAAGGCCAAGGCTTATTTTGAATTCCAGTTTGGACCTAACTACAGGGTATCTTTACATTATATCAGTGACCCTTAATATGTCAATTGGACCCTCAAAACCCAAGGGAAAAAGTCACATGTAAAAAGTAACTTACAAAAGTGTTTAATAAATAAATAGTAAAAATGATAAACGTTTGGTGAGGCAGCCCCAACCAGTGGGCATATTAGGGCACCCAAGGGTCACTACTCCCAGGGCATGGCACATCTCATGCAGGTCCTTTGGCCAGAGGATGAATATAGTCTCTTATATGGAGGAACAGCCAGAAACTCCACTTAAGAATAGATACTTAACTTGAAATTAGCCAAAAGCCCAACAATCTACCCCTAATATTATAGCTGGACACCTCTCCTTATGATATTACTGAATGGCATGAGTTTGTGGGGGTTTTTTTTGGGATTTTTGCACCTGGCTTTTTCTGGGGTGTACCTATTAAAAAAGAAATTGGATTGTGATTCCTGCAATTTACTCACCATTGGGTACATGGTACTGTCTTATTACAGGTTAATAGCAAATCAGTCAAAAACAAAGAATTATTTGTATCAGTAGGTCATTTTGGGAAGTGGCATTTTAAATATTTTTGGTAATGGGTTTGTAGATGATAGATTGCATATATGTACATCATTAGAGGAGTCGTTTGAACACCAACTAATACATTTGTTTTTGAATTCTGCTTCTGTGCCTGCGACACCACGTGTTCTCTCTGCTTGCTCATATACATTCAGCGTTTTGGGAGTTCAATTCATTTGATTGACTTTAAAAAGCCCATTAAGTTTTGTTTTATTATTGCAGGGGACATCTATGGGACAGATGGGAGGGCTAACTTGCCAAATTTCACAGAGGATGTCGACTGGAAAGGACTGGAAGATTTGTACAGCATAAATGAAACTTTATATGGATACAGAAACAACTATAGACTTAGTCTGGATGACTGGGCTAATTACTTGAAGGATGTAGATAGAGTTTTTGCACTGCTAAACGGTAACTCTAAACAAACTAGAAGAAATGAGACTTTGGTTACTCAACCAGATGGTTTCTCAAATGCATCACGATATGAAATGACCTCTGCAGAGTCTGAAGAAGAATTCAGTGGTGCAGCTGCAGAAGACAGAGAACCTGTTACAGAAACAAACTTTAGTGCTGTGAATATGAGCATAGCGGTATTTAATAACGAGAAAAAACTTGAAACGGTCAATGATTTTCCCGAGCAGACAGATTTGAAGCAGCCACTCTCGAGCAACAAAAACACAGAAAGGTCAACGGCTGTAGCTCCCGACCCTTATGAAGTGGAATTCAGTGGCAATGGACTAACCGAAATGGAATCCAAAAACACCTTTCATCTGCAAACAGATATTTATCTCTCTACAGAGCGTCAACAAGAGAGGAGTCTCACGAGTGGAGACATTTTTGAAGATCAAGTATACCTTCCCATTGACTCAAAGCCGGTGCACCAAATGGCTTTACCCGCACTACAACTAGACAACTCGAAAAACCTGGAAACCACGAATAACATGTCTCTCTTGTGTTATTCAGAGGAGATCTCCAAGGACAATGTAGAAGGCAGTGCCTTATCCCCACTTTTGTCTGATTAGAATGTTTCTCCGCAACATAACCATGGGCACTTGACATTCCAAGTTTTTTCAGACCATGTGACCATTGAACATTTTATTCCCCATAGTGTTATTGTTTGTATGGCACGGTGTGAGACTCCTATGGCTTGTGGGATAAACCACCACATTCACTTCTGATGTCCTTTACCAGATGGGTTGGCTTTTTCCCTACTAAATATATATATGTGTGTGTGTGTGTGTGTGCTCTTTTTCTAACCACTGGAATTTCTTGATCTCACAATTAAGTTGTTGCACTTTCAGAAACGTTTAGCACCATATTTACCCCTTAATTCCGTTTTGTTTACTTTTGGTGGCATAGAGATATCGAAGGCACATTGTGGAAGTAAATACCTTTTTTTTTTTTTTTTTTTTTTTTTAAAACCATGTTTGAACATCACACCAGAACTTACCTTTTGTTGTACAGGCAAAAATTACCCCCCCCCCCCCCCGACTGGCCCCGTTGGAAAGATTATACAAGAAAAGCCACAGGGAAATGTTCTACTCTACTCCGGTTGCTCCTACACAATGAATGTTGCAAACAAACAGCAGCTTGGTGCTTAACCTTCAACTTTTTGCTATAGATAAACCTCTTGTTACACCAGCGTGGCACATATTGTAACTTTAGCTTCACTTATAATAAACACATAATAGTTCAGCCTCTTCCCAAGAGAAAATGCCGATCCTTCAGTCCGCGTGGAACTTATGTCTTGTTCTTGTCAATCAGCAGGTTGTCCAAGGATTTTTATGATCAATGTATTTGTCCTTCATCATTACGCCTGTGGGCTTTGAGCTTAGTGAGTAGCAGCGGAGTTCAAACCTCACAGGTTTCTGAACCGTATTCTGTATAAAGTATTCAGAGGGCGGTGGTTGCAATGCACTGCAGGCCCCTGGGAAAAAATAGGCGATGTAACTTATAGGGCAGTGCTTATATCAGGAATGGCAACCCCACAGCCTCTCTTACGTAGATGCCCTATGTACATATGGTAAACACAATGACTGTACACATACAAGTGTGAGATGACAGAACAATTTATTTATGGTTATGAATGATGCTTTTTTTTTTTTCTTTTTGTAAATAGCTTTAAGATGCTTAGGTTTCTGTGTTTTTTAATCATGTATAGAATTCTGTTATACTTTTATAGAACAATTCTGACTTCAGGAAAGTCACGAAGCAAGATTTCTTTAAATAAAAATGTGTTCATTTTTAAAAATTGCCAGATTTTAAGCAAAAGGGTGTTTTTTTTTTTTTCCTGCGCACATTTGTTGAAGTCCTATTGGTGTGTTGGTCTGTTTGTGAGAACGAGGTGAGGGATGGGGTGTGGAGTCACGGCCCCTGTTGGTATATAATTAACCACTTTCTGTTCTGCAATCAATTACAATGGAGTAAAAATGAGGATTTACCAGTAAATGTTTGGAATGTCAGTTTTGAGAATGGACACTATAGGGTTCATTTACAACTCAAGCACACTGGGCAACTTTCCACACAGTGGAGCTCATTTATCAACACTGGGCAAATTTGCCCATGGGCTGTTACCTATAGCAACCAATCAGTGATCAGCTTTTTAAAGCCAGCTGCAAGAAGAACAATGAATGCAGCAATCTGATTGGTTGCTATAGGTAACAGCCCATGGGCAAATAAATGAGCTCCAGTGAGTTGAGTACAACTGCTTTTATTATAGGTACTTGTGTCAAAATGCACTTGTTGCACATCCATATAGTTGAAGTCGGCGTCGTTCAGTCCTTTCTGCATTTCACTCCGTCAGGTCCTGCTGTGTCTATTGACTCTGGGGAAGCATGGCGCTACCACCTCCTCCTGTCCAGACTGTGCAGTTCCAGGTTTCCCACTCAGCAATCACGGCAGTGCAGTTGGGGCAAAAGTATAAGGTGCACGGGCACGCTTCACTCGCACGCCGAAAATCAGAAATGACGGCAGACTTTGAAAATATTCAGTGCATCTGCGCCTGATTTGCAACAAAGAGTAATTGTATTCATTCTGGCAAGTAAGGTGCAATTTATATATATTTTCTACTGCAGGCATAGATTACTAAGAATAGGCACATTTGCACCATTGCAGTAAAACACAGCAAGCAAATTGCATTTATTATTCAGCCTGCAGTAGACTGACCAAAGCTAATAGCTTACTAGAGAAAATGTGCCCAGTGTTGGTAAATAACCCCATATAGGTCTGTAGAAGGTGCATAAAAGAAATATTTCAGACTCGAGGGTAACAGGCGACAAGTAATCTGGATCTAGAGTGTCCATTTATAATAGTCGGTTGAAGCCCATTCACATGCTATTGAGCTCCCAGCACCCCACCAACAGCTGAAAGACCTCTGATTGACTGGTGTAGATCTACAGGCTAAGAAAAAGGCTAAACATTACACTGCCAGAAAGCAGATCGTTCTTAGCCACCTCTAGGCCACTGTCAGGCTTTCCTCATCTTTGCCCCCCCCCCCCCTACACTTGCTTCACCTGCTCGCACCTCCCTTGGCCCCCTGCTGCTGCTAATGCTGCCACCGTTTATCTCATTGGCTGCAGTGGGGGCTGTCCTGTCCCCGTGGCAAGTAAGTGGCATGCTGCCCCCAGCTCTTTAGGCCTTTGTGACATGCATAAATTCCAGGCCTAGGGCACAAACTTTCTCACACAACTACTGATCTCACTTGCTCTTGTATACCCTTCTTTAATGACTGATTAACATAAGTGACTGTCTCTTTAAAGTGCTCTGCTTCTGATAGGCCTGTGCTATAACTCCCTTAGTCTGTAGTTTTTATATCAAATTAATAATAGGGATACCCCAAACTCCATGATTACAGCAATAATGTTAGACTGGTAGTTGCTGTTCTACTTTTGTAGGGGCATTTTGTAGCCTTTGGTGCCAACACTGTTCTGATTTTGATGAACATTTATAACTCTTATCACATGTATCCTTATGCAGTACACACTGTAGCAAGAGGCCTTGGGAAAACTCATTCTCTGTGCAAGATCTTCTCATTACGCCTTAGTATATTTTGAGAGAAAACACACATGGTTGAAGTTAACCAACACCAGCTTGTGATGTCACGTTGTTGACCTGTTGTAGGCAGTGGAGTAACTATAGAGTAACTATAGAGGAAGCAGAAGTCTCAGGGAGGCCCAGACTGTGGGGTCTGCTCCCTCTATAGCAGGAGTGTCCAACCTTTTGGTTTCAGTGGGCCACATAGAAAAATTGTCTGGGGCCACACATGAAATACAAAACACTTTTGTTTTGTAAAGTTTTGATTTGTAAAAGTAAAGAAAATAAACAGATAAGAACTAACATACCAGTTGGATAACCAGATGGAGCTATACACTGGAATATGGGACACCTGGATATTAAATAGATTTAATATTATATTATTAACTGGGCAATGGGAAGAGTCCCCCTAGGTAACCACATTGTTACAACCTGGCATAGTAAGCCTGTTCCTAACAAGACGACAGACTGAGGTGGTTAATGTGGCTGGAGCACAGTTTTATTTCACTCTCTTGTTTTTTTTCCTATTTCCATACATTTATTTCTTAATTTCTTTATTTTCCCCCCTTCCCTTCCTTCTACATACAATGTGAATTAAATGTATGTAATTCATGTTTTTGCAATGCATAAAAAAAGGAAAGTAAAGAGCGCAAATCAGACATGCACACTACCGGAGACCAACAGGAACAACAAGCTGAATTGCCAATGCAAGGTACCAAGTAGTGACATCGGGTGGCCCCATTGGGTCCAGGGGGGGGCCATATCCTTGCAACATGATGTTTCCTCGGGAACCGTTTGAAGCTGGGCCGCATTCATATCCATTCTGGGCCGCATGTGGCCCTCGGGCTGCAGCTTGGACACCCCTGCTCTATAGCTAATGGAAAAAAAAACCTCCTCCCCAGCCGCTCTCTTACCTGCAGTGAGGGAGGGGGACGTAAGTCAGGTGGGAGTGGGCAGGGCAGAGGTGCAATATGGGCGGGGTGGAAGCGGATGGGAAGTGGGTGGGAGGATTGGGATCGGAGTGCACCGGGCCCCTTTGAAAATTTTACGCCACTGGATGTAGGTCTTCCTCTGTTCCTGGGAGTGCTCTGTTGGTTCTAATATCCCAAATATTGACTCAGCCTTTTTCTGATCACAAATCCCATAGACCTGCGCCCGCCCTTTGGATTATATCTTTGCTTTAACCCCCACACTGTTGGACATGCCTGGTCTGCAACCCCAAATTTCTCCTAAACTACGAAACTTCCAAGGGCTCCCTGTGGTTCTGGGTCAGAAGACGGATTCCTTACCCTCCACTAAATCCAGCCCTAGTGAGGGCAACACACAGATTGAAACGAGCCAACCAGTTGCATACAGTTTCTCTTTTATTGTCACGTTATCAAGTATCGAAAAGTTCTGTAAACAAACATTATCGTAAAGAATAAAACAAACTAGTCTGACTTGCTTCAAATAAATGTAATGTCACTGTAGTAATAAATATCAGTTAAAAACAAACCTATATTAAGTTCTGCATCTCTATTACACTACAAGTAAAACACATTAATACTAGGTCTGTGACCCCCTCCTCGTGCATCGGCTCATGGTTAGCATGGCGCACAGCATCAGATCCGGGTGTTAAAGCCCCTGTATATTGCATTTACACATGCTTGCATCCAACAACACAGGCACACTTACACTGAGACGCAAAGAAGTCTAACTAAAGAGTGTGTAACGGATGTAGGAAGTGCACAGAATCCTCCATCTTTTCTTTCATAGCTCCTCACTAACACATTGTAACACAGACCTTAATTCAATGTTGCAAACTGTGCAATATATATATATATATCGTAGCACGTCATTGCTTTTGCTAGAGGTACAATAAATGATATAAATGCCCACAGAAATCCTTTACAAGAATGCACCGCCGCTCCAGCAACACAAATGGACTCTCTATATGTAGCGCTATCAAACATGAATGGAAAGGCTTTTCAAATTTTCCACCGATAAATCCTGTTTTGGTTCTCTCTGTACTGACATAAGCAATATACTATATTAATCTCACTTTCTAAAGTATATAAAGCAAAAAATAATAGGACAACTGTATTCGCTTAATACTGGATTATGGGCAATACTATTGGGGAACGTAAGTAAATACCATCCAACTCATCTGTTCACGTCTAAGTCACAGTTCTGAAGAGTGAATAGGTGCACACAGAACGTCGTTGGCATGCAGCATTCTCATGTCACCATGCCTTATACTATGGGTTCTAAGGAACTAACAGAACATTCTAGAACTAAGTCGAACTATAGCGAATAGTAGAGGGTTACACGGGTTTCAATAGGGTTTAGTTCAAGTTACAGAATTACTTGGAACTGTTGTCAGTTCTACATGAAATATTGGCCAGGTTGGGGGGCAAATGGGGAATTAAACCAAGAATTAAAATGTACATGGCAAACAGTGGCGATTCCACAGGATTTGGCACTAATATATTACAGGAGGCATTACACTCTACAGCAGGGGTCCCCAACCTTTTTTACACGTGGGCCACATTTAAATGTAAAAAAGAGTTGAGGAGCAACACAAGCATGAAAAAGTCAATGGGGATGTCAAATAAGGGCTGTGATTGGCTGTTTGGTAGCCCCTATATGGACTGGTAGCCTACAGGAGGCTCTTTTTGGCAGTGCACCTGTTTATTTATGTAACAAAACTTGCCTCCAAACCAGGAATTCAAAAATAAGCCCCTGCTTTGAGGCCACTGGGAGCAACATCCAAGGGGTTGGTGGGCAACATGTTCCTCGTGAGCCACTGCTCTACAGATATCAATCTTATACCTCTCAAATTGCCATGGATTCAACTCCCATGATACCAACCCCTTTTGCTATTTTACCTTTCTATTTCCACTTTAAAGGCCAGCTATCTACGTATATTTTCCCTAACTCCAGACCCACAACCCTCTCCTGAATCCCTTGGTTTTAGTGCAGGTTTTAGTGCCCTCTCTCACTCTTTAGACTGTATTGTCCATGTACACACCTCCCTTTAATATATAAATCACATTTTTATTATACCCTATCCATAACTATTTAGTCAAATGGCTTACTCTTCCCCCCTTTTTATTACTATTTACACTATCTCTCCTTTACTTTTGGGGGCACATTTACTTAGCTTGAGTGAAGGATTAGAATGAAAAATACTTTTTCATACTAATTTCGAAGTATTTTTTTGGCTACTTCGACCATCGAATTGGCTACTTCGACTACGACTTCGAATTGAACGATTCGAACTAAAAATCGTTCAACTATTTGATAGTCGAAGTACTGTCTCTTTTAAAAAAACTTCGACCACCTACTTCGCCACCTAAAACCTACCGAGCACCAATGGTAGGAAGGTAGGTCCCCAAAGGCTTTCCTAGCAATTTCTCATAGAAGGAAAATTGTTTGATCGATGGATTAAAATCCTTCAAATCGTTGGATTAAAATCCTTCGATCAAACGATTTTTCCATCGATCGTTCGAATTGCGGATTTAACTTCGATCGTCGAATATCGAGGGTTAATTAACCCTCGATATTCGACCCATAGTAAATGTGCCCCACAGTATCTACCCTTTCCGATCCCTTTCTTAGTTTTACCCCATGTTTGCCTCCTTTTACAATGTACCCTACTTCTTCCTCCCATTTGAAAATACCCCACCTATATCTTCTTATATTAGCCACACCTCCCATATGTTTCTCCTTTTAATTATTCCCCCTCCATTTGCCCCTTTAATATTTATCCCAGACTATCCACACCCTTGCTGTTTTCCCAACCCTTTAATATTTATGGAATTTCCCCCCCTACCAATTATTTGCTGTCTTTAATACAAACTCCCCTAAGCAGATCGGACTTTTGCACCAAGGTTGGCAAACTATTATGTAATAAATAGATTATTAAATGATTGCAAACATTGTATTGGTTGCTATGGGTTACTGCACCTGAGCAAACATAGTGGCTTTTATTACATCAGGGGGTTATGTGGTTTCTACCACGCACCCTACAGCCACAAATGATACAACACTTTAAATTAATTTGCAGATAAACATAATATTGCTGATCATGATATGGTCCCACCAAGCCCTTTCATTTCATCCCAAGTGATGGAAATATCTATACACAAGTCACTAAGACATTATGTGCTGGATTTTCTTGGAGATGATCATAATAAATAAGGAAATAATTACTAAGAGAAAAAGAGCCTGTCTCCATCTTAATGTTGCGTATTCTTTATTCTGTTTGTTTGTTCTTCTTTTCTGAGCAAATGACCAGTAAAGAAGCTCTAAACAGAATATAAAAAGTTTTCGCTCAGATTCGCCCATTGACATAATACAGAACTGTGTGAGCTCTTATTCCTGACAAAACAAACAGGAGGATCTGCTAATGCTGCCTCCATATTGATCTGAGTGAACATTTACAGGGCACTTACAACAGGTATTATCCCGTACGAAACTATCAGAACCTGCTATAACCTAGTTATGAATTGCAGCTCAAAGCAATTAGGGATGGGGTGATATCCCCAATTCTATTCAGAAATAGAAACTGAACGTTGGTACCCACAGAGGTGCAATACAATTCTTTCCCAACCCAACGCTATGGACTTAGGTCCCTGGTTAAGAATTAGCAAAATCTATTTTTCATAAATTTTTTCCTTTTTCAACTACTTCTAAAACTTTCTCTGCGTTTTTGACAAAAATGTCAATTAAAATTTTTCTCATGGACTTTTAAAAGTGTCGACCAACACAGATTGCTTTCCCTTTAATGCTTGCATAAAGCTTACACTCTAATATAAACTCCATATACATAAGAATGCTCTACTAACCTCAAAACTTTTTTAAAAAAAACCTTGATCTTTATCTGAACTGGTCAGGAGTCATGAGAGGGATTCAGGAGGACCTCACATGAAGATCTTGTAGGTTGGGCAGAAAATTAGCTAAAATTTTACAGTTTGCTTTGTCATTAGAGTTATTAGAAGGCAGTACCTCCCATAGGGCAGATTTACGAAAGAGCAAATGGTGGGTTTTTGGTGAAAATTTACTACATCACCAATTTACTAAAAGGCGAGTAGCACACTTCGCTAGCAAAAAAAGCGCTGGAGAAGTCTTGCTCTATTTCGCCAGGTGAATTTTCGATCAGGAGACCAAATCTCCCCAAAACGCCCTGTGTGGACTTACCCTTAGGGTGGGCTCATGTCTAGGACATTAGAGGATCTCTATTCAACTCATTAAGCTTCCTTGGACATTTTTAAAAATAAGTGGCCACTTCCAGCAGTTTCACCATCACTAAAAAATACATACATATGACCTTTATATACCCACTGAATTTAAATTGATATAAGTGTAAGAAACAAAGTTTTGTTAGGAAGAAAGTAACGCTAGAGAAAATTTGCTACGAAATTTGCACTAAGGGGCAGAAAATTCTATTCGAGTTTTTTAAAAAAATTTGAATACAAATTTTGAAATTTATCATGCAGTTGCCCTTTAAGAATTCAAATTTGACTATTCACCACTTTAAACCTGCTGGATTGCTGTTTTAGCCTATGGGGACGTCCAGGAATCAATTTGGAGTTGTTTGGTGGCATCCTGAATTTTTTTTTTTTTCAGAGAAAAAACTCGAATTGAATTCAATTTGAATTTGATTCAAGTTTGCGGGTCGATCCCATTCACCTAAATTGAAAAAAATTTGATTTTTTTTAAAAAAAAATTTGATTGGTTGTTTTAAACTCGAAAATCGAGTTTATGGGAGTTTTTAGAAGCTCCCAAAAACTCAAAATTTGATAAATCTGCCCCTAAAAAAGTTATCGCTGACTTATCGCCAGCGTTCTCTTGCTGAAGCGTAATCGCCATTTTGATCAAAATGCGTATTCGCCATGAAATAACATCTGCCGTAGTTGCGCTAAGGATGGAGCAGACTTCAAAGCACTAGTACATACCTGGACTTTACAGTCCTTTCCCACTGATGGCCATTCCCCTTTACAATGCATATATTCTACACAGATATGTCGACTTAAAAGTCCAGGTGCTGGAGAACAAGATATCACGTGACAGTACAAAGTCCAGCACTCTCAGGTCTAAATGAAAAATTTTAAAAAGTTTTTTTATTCAACGTTTCGGCTTACATTAGAGCCTTCTTCATGTATTCCTGAAGAAGGCTCTAATGTGAGCCGAAACATTGAACAATAAATCGTTTTTTATTAAGACTTAAGAGTGACAGATACATATTTCTGACAACAGAAAACCCAATTCTGAGCCAGATTTTAGCAAGGAAACAAAAACACAATAGTATAAAAATCCTCTGGAGCCATTATTTCAGGAACAACTTTTTTTTTTGCCCAGCTGAGACTATAAATCCTTTCTGCATAAGGCCACATTGGAGTGCACATACAATAACATGACTTTTACGGATACGAAATTTCGGTTTTAAATTTATCAAAGGTCGAGTTGAATTTTCGAAATGAAAAAAAATTTGAATTTCAAGCTATTTTTTTGGTACTTAGACTAGGAAATAGTCCAAATTCGATTTGAATTTGAGAAAAAAAACCTAAAATTTTAAATTTATCATGTACTGTCTCTTTAAAAATTCTACTTCGACCATTCACCATCTAAACCTGCCGAATTGCTGTTTTAGCCTATGGGGGACCTCCTACAACCTATTAGGTGTCAATTTGTGGACTTTGAAAAATCAAAGTTTTTTTGGGAAAAACTTCAAATCGAATTCGATCGAATGCACTAATACTTCGATTCAAACAATTTGAATTTGGCTGAAGGTGGACCTATTCGATCGAAAACTGAACTATTCGAACACAAAAAAAAAATTAAACTTAATTTCAGTTGGTCTTTTTG
This sequence comes from Xenopus petersii, assembly GCA_038501925.1. Lineage (NCBI taxonomy): Eukaryota > Metazoa > Chordata > Amphibia > Anura > Pipidae > Xenopus > Xenopus petersii. The sequence continues at coordinate 36,710,504 of CM076682.1, read as the reverse complement.
AATTTGAATTTCGAAGTTTTTACAATTCGAAATTCGACCCTTGATAAATATGCCCCATAGTGTATAATGGTTCACGGTGAGTAAAAACTAGACTAAAATGATTTAGGCTAATTCTGGGCCCAGGTGCTGTTTTTTACTTTGATATCATTATGCATAGAAGGACGTCTCAATGTATTAGAGTTGAAAACAATGACAGCAATAAAATCTAGCAATGGAATTGGGTTGCACTGCATAAATTGCACACACTGGGCCTCTTTGTTTTATAAAGTTATATGCCCAAATATTTTCCATATTCCAGGGCTTTCCCTCCACACAATCTAATATCCACTGCCCCCACAAATACACACTGTTCCATTTTCCTCTGAGCCTTATGTTCCTGAAGATAATCCTTAGCCAACAAGACACTATAGGGGTTATTTATCAAGCTCTGAATTTATCTCAGTATTTCTAAGATAAAAATCAGAGCAACTCTGAAATTCCCGAATGGACCTTATTTATCATTCAAAAAAATACGGACCTTTGCCCGAAAAGTCCAACGTTTTCAGACTTTTCCACAAAAACCACAAATTTTTCAGACTTTTTGGTCCAAAATCCCTGAAATCATCGGATATCGGTACTGACAGCAGCACAGACACTGGGACCTTCCCCATTGACTAATACAGGACCCCGAGAGCTTTGAGATGCCAGGTTTTTGGATTCAGAGTTTAATAAATAACCCCCTATATATCAGCTTCATGTGTGAGGCTGACCATTTCTAGTGCGTATTCCTCGCAGGGCCTCTGGAAGGCCAGTATGAATAAGATAAATTGTTGTCTAGATGGTACATCATGTTGATAGAATGACTCCCCATAGTAGTCTTGCTTCCTCGATGGATAATACTATTATCACCTAATATCACAGTCTTTCCAAAGATCTGTATTTGGCACCGGTATGTGTACTGGCCATGGCACTGACACAACTGGTAAATTGCTTTAACCTTTTTTCTATAATATTCAAATTATCAATCGACATTGTTTGTTCCTAAATCTTGGTGCAGGATTTCTTGAATTTTGAATGCTGAACAAAAAATGACTACACATGTCCCGATTAAGCTGCCATCTAAGTCCAAGCACCCAATTTGGGAGCAGATTTACTAAAGGGCGAAGTGAGTAACGATGGCGACGATTCGCCAGCGTTACCGCTTTAAGACACTTTGCCGATTTACTAATGGGCGCAGCCGTTACTTTGCTAGTGAAAGAGACAGACGCTAGCGGTGATTCTCTATCACAAGGCGAATTTTCGCTCTGGCGAATGGACGTTATTCCACAAATTCCCTAAGATGCGGATTTTATTGAACGTTACTTCAGACCAGATGAAGTGCACTGGAGTGCATAGATCTTCTGTTATTTACATCATATTTTTAGTGGAATAAGTTTCTAAGTCCCAAAAACCACTGGCGTCTTTTCCTTTTTTCAGAGTGATAGTCTGCAGAAGTCCTTAAATTTTTTTTGGGTAACCGAGTTCCCCCATACATTTTCTAACATATGGAACATAAACTATACACTAGGCTCATGTGTAGGGCATTATAACAACTCTGTTTTCTTTATTAAGGTTCCCTGGACTTGTTTAATGCAATGTATATAATTTCCAGCCGTATGCAAATTAGCCTGAGCGAAGACCTCTAACGAAGTTGCGCTAGGCATAATTGAACGCTATCACATCTTTGCTTTGATTACTAAAGTAACGCTAGTGAAAATTCGCCAGCGTTCGGCGCCCTGGGCGCAACTTTGCATCTTAGTAAATTAGCGTTGTCTGAGCGAATTTTTACCTGGCAAAGTGTTGCGATGGCCTGCGAAGCCATCGCTGGCAAATTTTCGCCGCTTAGTTAATCTACCCCTATGTGAGTATATTGATATATTAATGTATTATGTGCTCAGCAATCTCCGCTTAGAGTCAGGTTGGCACCAATCCTTAACGGCTCATTAACAGGTTTTACTGTTGCTACCATTTGCATTTGACTTTACTGATGTATACCCTTTACCTAAGGTGAGCTCCAAAGCTTCTAAAACTCAGAAGTGTTCTATAAGGGCAACACAAATTGATATTTGATGCTCTAAAATACACTTATAGCTCAGTGTGGCTGAATAGGTATCAAAATGACTCGTACATAAATAAAGGTATGCCTATGATACAGGGGTTTCTCTAAGCCAGTGATCCCCAACCAGTAGCTCTTGAGCAACATGTTGCTCTCCAACCCCTTGGATGTTGCTCTCAGTGACCTCAAAGCAGGAGCTTATTTTTGAATTCCAGGCTTGGAGGCAAGTTCTGGTTGTATAAAAACCAGGTGCACTGCCAAACAGAGTCTCAATGTATGTTGAAAATCCACATAGGGGCTACTAAATGGCCAATCAAAGCACTTATTTTGGCAGCCCAGGAACATTTTTTATGCTTGTGTTGCTCCCCAACTCCTTTTACTTCTGAATGTTGCTCACGGGTTCTAAAGGTTGGGGATCCCTGATCTAAGCCATGAATTTTGTACTGAATCTAAGAGAAGATATATCCTAAGGACATTGGGATATATCAGGCCACTTTCAGCTAATACCTAGGATTATAAGAGAGCAAACATTTTACATGCTTGGTGTATATTAAGTTATCCATTATAGAAGTCTTGTAGAAAAGTAAACCTGAATTACAGCTTCTATATGCGTTTTTTTCCGTGATGTATGTTTGATCTCTTCCTATGCTATGTATTTAACATGTTTGAAATTCGATTTTCCAAATGTAGTTGCATAGTTTAGGTTAATTTAGTTGTGCTTTAAAGCATACCTCACAGTAAAGTTCAGATGCATTGTTTGTAGACTCCTGAGTCAGCTGAGGGCTTGCTAAGTTTCAGCCAAGTTGTAGACACCTACCAGCTGAGAGCTTGCTAAACTTCAGCCAAGCTGTCAATACCTGAGGGCATGCTAAGTTTCAGCTGAGTGTAGGCACCTACCAGCTGAGGGGTTGCTAAATTTCAGCCGAGTAAAGGCACCTATCAGCTAAGGGCTTGCTAAGTTTCGGCCAAGTTGGTGACACCTCTCAGTTGACAGCTTGCTAAATTTTAGCCAAGTTGATGACACCTATCAGCTGAGAGCTTGCTAACTTTCAACAAAGTGAAGATACCTGTCAGCTGAGGGATTGCTAAATTTCAGCCTGGTAAAGGCACCTATCAGCTGAGGGCTTGCTAAATTTCAGGCAAGTGAAGACGCCTATCAGCTGAGGGCTTGCTAAGTTTAAGCCAAGTTGTACATCCCTTTCAGTGGAGAGCTTGTTAAGTTTCAGACATGTGAAAACACCTATCAGCTGAGGGCTTGCTAAGTTTCAACCAAGTGAAGACACCTATCAGCTGAAAGCTTGCTAAGTTTCAGATAAGTGAAGACACCTATCAGCTGAGGCCTTGCTGCATTTCAGCCCTGAGCATTTTTGTAAATCTATCACGTAGGGTAGAAGAACAGATGAAGATACTACTAAAAAAAATTAAAAACTCCACTTATTTAGGAGGCTATAAGAACTGATGAGGTAACCAGCCCTCAATCACCCTGTAGCTACTCATTAAAATGCGTTGTGATTTCTCCTTTTTAGTTCAAAAAGAAGGCACGTAGGTTCCACAAGGCGCCACATTGAACTCAACCAAGGAACTGAGAGGTCTGTGAAACCGATTGTCTGCTCTAGGTTTCAGCTGGGGTTTCTTCGTGAGAGTTTTCAAAGGAGGAATTTATTGCTTCTAGGAAAGGTCCAGTGTAGGTTTGTGCTGTGTGTTGGATTCCTTGGTTGAGGTCTATATTTTCATTGGGTTCTTCCCTAGCACCAAAGGCAGGACAGGACCTTGTCCGTGCATAACTTTGTTCAGCGGTCGCATTACCGACCGTCTCGCTGACTGTGCTTATTGGCGACGCTCTCCACATTCTCCTCTGCAATTGATCCTCTTTGTGTTTTATGGAATACCAGGCCAGAAATATAAAAATGAATCCTACGAATTTCAGACCAGCTGCCAATCCAAAATAAACAAAGCGAAATGATGTCACGTTGTACTCCCAGCAAGATCCCTGCACGCCACAATCCTGCTGCCAGAGCATGCACGTCGTGTCAATAACTGCGCCAAAGTAAATGGGAGTGGGAATATAAGCTGCAGCAGAAAGAAAAAACACAAGGAACTTATAAGCAGGAACCCCATGCATATTCCATTCTCTCAGTATTAGCTTGTTACTGTGTGCTGGATGCACCCCTATAAATCACAATATACACTTGGGAAAGTATTTATAACAGTAACCAAGGTTATATCTGTCATATCTTTATTTCAAAGCACAGAATGTCTATTTTTGACGTGACATTATTATAAATTATACATTTTTTCCAATTTGCATACAGTAAAACCCTGATTTTACGTCCCTGGAGTTACACTGATTTTTTTTGTAGACTCATACAGGCAAATACCCATTTGTTGTCATCCTCTGGGAAATGTAAAATTGAGGTTCTACTGTAATATATTTTTCTGTTTTTCCAGAATTTTATGATTCAATTCTGTTTTGAAACTAGTAATATAATGAATTTGAAACAGCAGTGCCAACTACTGTTCATGTCGTCCAATTTTAATTTTAAGAACTGAAAATCAATTTAGTGTGAACAGTAATGTCTTGTGATGTCACTCTGCTTAAAACTGACTGGATGACTCATCTCTGCTCACTAACTTTATTTTCTAGAAAAACGCTTTACTTAACCGACAAACCCTACATATATAGGTCTTACAAATTAATTGTACACAGCCCCCACCCCTCATGTAATTGAACAGACACAGGCTCAGCTCCTGTTGCAGATAGTAAAGGCCGCTAGTTTGGGGGGATTCTTAGTAATAATTGTAATAACATAGATATACAGTTAGGCCCATAAATCTTTGGACAGAAACAACTTTTTTTCTAATTTTGGTTCGGTACATTACCACAATGAATTTGAAATGAAACAACTCAGGTGCAGTTGAACTGCAGACTTTAATTCAGTGGGTTCAACAAAAAGATTGCATAAAATGTGAGGAACTAAAGCCTTTTATAACACAATCACTTCATTTCAGGGGCTCCAAAGTAATAACACAAATTAAAAAACTAATACTTGGTTGAAAACCCTTTGCTGGCAATGACAGCCTGAAGTCTTGAACTCATGGACATCACCAGATTCTGGGTTTCCTCCTTATTAATGCTCTGCCAGCCCTTTACTGCATCGGCTTGAAGTTGCTGTTTGTTTGTGGGCCTTTCTGATCTAAGTTTAGTCTTCAACAAGTGAAATGCAGCTCAATTGGGTTCAGATCTGGTGACTGACTTCTTGGCCATTCAAGAATATTCCACTTCTTTGCTTTAATAAACTCCTGGGTTGTTTTGGCTGTATGTTTTGGGTCATTGTCCATCTGTATTATGAAACTCCTCCCAATCAATGTGACTGCATTTAGCTGGATTTGAGCAGACAGTGTCTCTGAACACCTCAGAATTCATTCGGCTGCTTCTGTCCTGTGTCACATCAAGGATAAACACTAGTGTCTCAGTGCCACTGGCAGCCATGCACACCCAAGCCATCACACTGCCTCCGCCATGTTTTATAGAGATGTGGTATGCTTTGGATCATGAGCTGTTCCGCGCCTTCTCCATACTTTTTTCTTGCCATCATTCTGATACAGGTTAATCTTGGTTTCATCTGTCCAAAGAACTTTTTTCCAGAACTGTGCTGGTATTTTTAGATTTTATTGTTAGCAAAGTCCTATCTAGCCTTTCTATTCTTGAAGCTTATGAGTGGCTTGTACCTTGCAGTGCACCCTCTGTATTTACTTTCATGCAGTGTTCTCTTTATGGTAGACTTGGATATCGATACACTCTCTACCTCCTGGAGAGTGTTGTTTGGCTGTTGTGAAGGGGTTTCTCTTCACCATGGAAATGATTCTTTGATCATCCACCACTGTTGTCTTCAGTGGACGTCCAGGTGTTTTTGCGTTGCTGAGTTCACCAGTGCTTTCTTTCTTTCTCAGGATGTACCAAACTGTAGATTTTGCCACTACTGTATGTAGCAGTTTCTCAGATGGGTTTTTTCTGTTTTTGCAGCTTAAGGATGGCTTGTTTCACCTGCATGGAGAGCTCCTTTGACCGCATGTTGTCTGTTCACAGCAAAATCTTCCACATACAAGTACCTCCCCCCTTAAATCAACTCCAGGGCTTTTATCTGCTGCATTGATAATGATATAACAAAGGAATTGCCCACACCTGCCCATGAAATAGCCTTTGAGTCAATTGTCCAATTACTTTTGAGCCCCTGAAATGAAGTGATTGTGTTAAAAAAATACTTTAGTTCCTCACATTTTTGTGCAATCTTTTTGTTCAACCCACTGAATTAAAGCGGATAGTCTGCAGTCAACTGCATCTGAGTTGTTTCATTTAAAATTCATTGTGGTAATGTATAGAACCAAAATTAGAAAAAAGTTATCTCTGTCCAAATATTTATGGGCCTAACACTAGTCTGGAGTAACAGTATTGCCAGGACAGTTAATGGGAACAAGGTCAGTTGTTACATGATTTTTCAGTACCCAACTAATCATGCTCTACTGGATCTAGTGATTTCTAATAATGCACAATGTATATCAAATATGCGAGTACTAGAGCAACTGGGGAATAGTAATCATAATGTTACCTGATTTCATGTTTGTTGCTAAAGTCAAATATATATGGGGCAAAAACAACTTGAAATATCAGTAAAGCAAATTTTAGCTCAGATCAGTGCATAGATTGGGACTTTAGGTTTTCCATTAAAAACAGGTCAGAAATGATTATGTTCTGGATAAGTATTCATCAGCATGGCTTTATGAAGAACAGACCATTTCAGACAAAGGGAACTGCTTTGTGAATTAATGCAGTAAGTAGGAAGCTGTACAGCGGGGCAGCAGAAGATTTTGATAAAGTGTTCCACAAACGACTGCTTTCTAAACTAAGGTCTGTTGGGATTAATAAAGCCGTTTGCACATTGATAGGAAACTGGCTACAGGATCAGGTACAGAGGGTGGTTGTTAATGGGACATTCTCTACTTGGAGTAAGATTCTTAGTGGGGTCCCCCAGGGCTCGGTATTGGGTCCACTTTTGTTGAATTTGTTTGATTAAATAAACTCAGTCTCAGTAAAAGTTCAAGAAGCATTAAAACTCGAAGGGGGGAATATAATAAAAGTCATCAACAGAAAAATAATCTGCATAAAAAAAAAATGATGTATGTAATAGAAATGTAGAAATATAATATTCACTAGACCGATTGCAGTGTTATTGCAATGCCAATTTTATCTGCGCATTTTTAGGGCTACTTAAAGGTAGCTCATTATTTTGGTGCAAATATTTTTTATTACATAAACTATAAAATTGTATAAAAACAAAAAAAAAAATGCAGCCTGTCATCCACTGGTGGATTTAAAAATGTAATATTATACACGTTGCAAATCTTTTTCCATTAATGACTTTGGTTTACATTACCCCTCAAGTTTTTTTTTTCAAACTCCAGTTCCATATGTTTACAAAAAATCTAAAGGAAAGTTGTAATAGCGCCCAGACAGGCACTGCAGCAGTTTCTTACAGCAAAAGAGAGAGCTAAAGCATTTCCATAACAGCCAATACCTGGATAAGTCTTCCATCTAGTGGATACACCATGTACAACACTATAGATTCAACTGCAATCATAAAGGATCAGTGGAGCAATGTACAACTGCAGAGTAATGTGGGACATAACTACGGGCCATTTAGTCTGGCTCATGGGTTGCCTTCCTCGTCACCCATAAATAACAATGAATTCACTCAGCACATACAATGTATTTACCTACATCCATGAGTTTGTGCATGCCCATTATTATACATTGCCTTCTTCTCTGCTTTCTGTTGTGGAATATCTATTTTAAAGGGGCGGTTCACCTTTAAAGTGACTTTTAGTATGTTATAGAATGACCAATTCTAAGCAACCTTTTAATCCGTATTCATTATCTATTTTTATAGTTTTATAGTTATTTGCCTTTTTCTATTGACTCTTTCCAGCTTTCAAATGGGTGGTGCTGACACCATCCAAAAAACAAATGCTCATTAAGGCTACAAATGTATTGTTAATGCTACTTTTTATTCCTCTCCTGTTCATATTTCATTCTCTTATTCACATCAGTGCGTGGTTGCTAGGGTAATTTCATCCCTAGCTACCAGAAAACTTAAAATGCAAATTGAAGAGCTGCTGAAAAAAAAAATCGAAATAACTCAAAAACCTTAAATAATAAAAAATGAAAACCAATTGCAAATTGTCTCAGAATATCCCTCTCTTCATTATACTAAAAGTTATCTCAAAGGTGCATCTAAAAGGAGCATAGGGCTAGCCTACCAGCCTAACATGCTGCCCCCCAAGTGAATTACTGACCCTCCAAATGAATACAGCTATGGGACTTGTTCCCCTGAATGCTCTGGACCTGGGGATTTTTGGATAAGGGATCTTTATGTAATTTGGATCACTATACCTTAGGTCTACTAAAAAAAAATTAAACTTGAATAAACCCAATAGGATTGTTTTGCTTCCAATAAGGATTACTTATATATCAGTTGGGGTCAAGTACAAGCTACTGTTTTACTATTACAGAGAAAAAAGGCAATGATTTTTTAGAATGTGAATTATTTAATTAAAGTGGAGAGTCATACTCTAGGGGGCCGATTCACTAACTTCGAGTGAAGGATTCGAAGTAAAAAAACTTAGAATTTCAAAGTGTTTTTTGGGCTACTTCGACCATCGAATGGGCTACTTCGACCTTCGACTACGACTTCAAATCGAAGGATTCGAACTAAAAATCATTCGACTATTCGGCCATTCGATAGTCGAAGTACTGTCTCTTTAAGAAAAAACTTCGACCCCCTAGTTCATCAATGTCTGCCCTAAACCATTAATGGATTGAGCCTTACCCAGAGTCCTTAGCAAAACAAACTGCATTCCTAATGCGAAAGGCCTCTCTCCTTCTTCCACTGACCTATAGGAGAAAAGACATGGAACTGTGAGTGTGACATACTCTGCTACAATCTGCTTCCTTACTTCTTGCTTTGTATTTCTGTGTAAATGCAAAAAAAATCAATATTTAAAAACAAAATGGAAAAATTAAGAATTAAAATTTCTATTTCCCATTATAGCAAACTATAATTGCACATAGCACTTTTTCTCTCCATAACTACAGGACACACGGACATGAACATCTGTTTTGAGGAGATGCTATTGTCAGGCCTCCCTTTGCATGTCTATAAACCTACCATCAACAATAGGTGCTGCCAGTTTTTTGATGAAGGTCCCCCTGCCTGTGATAGGTATTCCTGCTATTTGTGAGCAATGCTTATCCTTGGCCTGTACTGATTCTGCCTTTGCACTGCCTGCTCTGAAATATGGTCAGGGCTTTGGACTGGACTTTGTTAACTCCTGTGAGCTGAGTCTTGGACTTTTCCTACTACTGCCAGTCTGCCTCCCAGGTCCCAATACTCTGCTGTGGCCCCTGGTCTTTACACCAACCCACACTGATGATTTTGAACTAAACTTGTACATTATGTACCAATTGAGATTTATAATTTTATAATGTGCATTTATTGATAAATCATGTGTTTTTTTTGTTTCTTTGATGAACCTAATCTCTATTTCATGCGGAAAACCACTAAAAAGCCACCTTGTATTTATAAGGATATAATTTACAGCATATTCACTGCTCTTGTGTGTATATATATATATATATATATATATATATATATATATATCAATCAGTTAGTGGAACGCACAACCATGAGATAAAGAATGCCTGGGTGCCAGTACGTATAAAACAACATGTATATCTTCGAGTAATGGCACACCGAGGGATATAACAACAAAACACAAATGTAAACTAAATCAAGGTTTACTTTATGCAACGTTTTTGTTCCGTGTTGGAACCTTAGTCAGGGAAAAAATGAAGGTTCAACATGGAACGAAAACGTTAGATTAAATAAACCTTGAATTAGTTTACTTTTTTGTTTTGTTGTTATATCCATCGGTGTGCAATTACTGTATATATATATATATATATATATCTGTCCAACCAGATCGCACTCCATAGTTTAAAACCTAGCCTTTATTAGCTTGTTAAAATGTAACAAAGTAATAGCGTCATTCGTAAAAAGACACTTGTTGTAAGTCCAGTATTAACGCTAAATTCATCCACACTCACGCAACGTTTGGGGAAGCATCGGTTCCCTTTCTCAAGCGTTTGTATCGTGTAGTAGCGTGTAGGACTCCATTGCACAAACCGATTGCTTCCTTGTCAGGCGGAGCATACGTGGTCAGTAACTGTGATGACGCGTCCTCACAATAGGGACGGATCTGCACGTCAGTGGCCACATACCTCCACCTTTCCGTTGCTATCCAGAGTCCATAGTTACAATTTAGAAAAAATATGCCAGTAGCAACAGATTACATGGACATTTTTCACTATACTAGACGGTCTTGATCACTTGAACATATCAGACTGTTGGTACATATACCCTTGGAAGATTACAAAAATATTTACAATAAATAATACAAAATAATACCTACAAAAAAATAATTGCAAAAAACAAAAAAAATACTTATTTACAGAAATGATACTTATAAGAATATACTTACAAAAATAAATGCAGATCAAAATCACGGTTTAGACCCTGTGGACAAAGAGTACCCAACCTATCAATCCATTTGCTAAAGCACAATATCCTCCTTTTTTGAGAGGTGGAACGTATTGGATGACTCTGAATCCTAGCGAGTCAAATGTATGTCCCTGTTCTAGACAGTGTCTAGAAACTGGCAATAACCTATTACCTGTATTTATAGTTGATCTATGTTGGGAAAAATCTATCCTTTACCTTTTGTGTGGTTTCCCCAACATAGACCAACCCACATGGACACACCAGCATATATACAGCAAAATTGGTATCACATGTATTGTAACCCCTAATCTGATATTTCTTATCCCTATGGGGATGATCGAATTCAGGACCCGTGAGTACATATTGACACTAGGCACAACCTTTACATCTATACATGCCTTCTTTCCTAGGACCCCAAAACATTGCCTTCTTTGGGGGTGTACGTATATCTGCATTTACCAATCTACTCCCTATAGTGGCTCCTCTACGGTAAGACATCATAGGCCCTTGTTGAAACTCTAGAATTGAAGGATATGCCTCTCTTAATAAATGCCAATGTTTGTCCAATATAGATTTAAATTTCGGACTTGCTGAGTTATATTGAGATACATGAGCCAATCTGTTTCCCATAGTAACCCGATCTCTCGATGGACCCTTGAGAGTCCCATCCCTTACTGACTGTTTGTTTTTCTGAATTAAATCACTGGGGTATCCCCTCTCTCTGAGTTTCCTACTCATTAATTCCAAATCTTGTTCCAAAACTACTGGATTATTTGTAATTATACTCACTCTTGTAAACTGGCTGGTAGGAATAGACCTTTTGACTGAGGGAGGATGAAAGCTATCATATGAAAGAAGTTGGTTACGATCTGTTGGCTTCGTATAGATACGGGTATCAAAACCTGTCTGAGTTCGTGTGACCAATACATCTAAGAAAGTAACTGCTTGGAGATCAGCTGTCATCGTGAATTTAATGTCATCATGGGCACCATTAATTGCATCACGAAAGGCGGCCAAGGAGTCCAGGTCACCTCGCCATAGGAGGAACACGTCATCGATGTACCTCCACCAGGCACAGCAGTGCCTAGTGAAGAGTACATTTCGAAAGACACTCATCCTCAAACCAACTCATAAAGGAGTTGGCATATGACGGGGCAACCCTGGACCCCATGGCCGTCCCCCGCACCTGCAAGTAATATTTGTCCCGAAATTGAAAATAGTTTCTATGTAATATGAAGCTCAACATCTCCATGAAGAATTCTATTCTGCATCACTATATAAGCCTGATCGTTTCAGAATAATATTTGTAGCTTTTAGACCATCCATATGAGGAATTGATGTATAAAGACTTGCTGCATCAAAAGTGGCAAGCCAACAAGCCCCCTCTATCTTTGGTATTTGAGTAAGTTTTTCTAAAAAAATCATTAGTATCCCTTACATAAGATCTAGTTGTTTGTATTAAGGGACCAAGTATTTTATCCAAGGTCTCAGCCACATTGCTTGTCAGAGATCCTATGCCCGCCACTATCGGCCTCCCTGGCGAATTTATTGGATCTTTGTGAATTTTTGGTAAGAAATACAGTATATGAGTGGGATAATAGGATGATTCACAGTTATGTATGTCTTAGATTTCTCTGTAATTACTCCCAACTGTGTAGCATTTTGTAAAAGGCCATCTAGTTCTTTTTTAAAGGAGTCCGTAGGGTCACCCTTTAATTCAATGTACACCGTTGTGTCAGATAACTGCCTGTTGATTTCAGATATATATCTGTCTGTGTCCAACACAACAATTGCCCCTCCTTTATCTGAAGGTTTGATCGTTATGTGTGACATAGAGGACAATTGTGATAAAGTGTCTATTTCTTCACGACTCATATTGTAACCACTCAAACTGAGTGGCAACTTTAAGAATGATTCTATATCTGTTTTTACCTTATTTATATATGTTTCTACAGTGGAATAACATGTTGGGGGAACAAATTTGCTCTTATCTCTCAAACCCAATCTATTTGTGTCAAAGCCTTGCATAGGAGCTGAATTTACACTAATTGTTTCCTGATTCTGTGCAAAATGTACTATGAGTCTTAGTAGATGAAAAAAGCGATATAGATCAACCTGTAATTGAAAAGAATAAAGTTTAGATGTTGGACAGTAGTTTAATCCATATGATATATATATATATATATATATATATATATATATATATATATATAATACACAAGAGCCCTGAATATCCTGTAAATGATATCCTTAGAAACGGTGCTTAGTGATGTCATTGGTTATAATTAGAGCTTAGTGATGTAATTTCTGTCACATGACTCACTGAAAGTTGTGTATTATAATAAATAAACACTCAGCCTTCAACCTAGTGCTTTTATATGGTCCTCGGTAACTTATAATATCCTTATATTTTACAATAGGGGGTACTTTATTCACTATATAATGACCTGGCACAGGCACTGGCCAACAGGAAAGTCAACTCAATTCACTGTAAAAATAAAAAACAAGCCTAAGGCTGAAGCTAAGAACTGGGCATCTTATGTGATACGTCTCAGGGTTCTTCCCAGGACACAGATGATTCTCAATGTAGTTTCTGCTCTCTGCACAGAATGTAAATGTCAGCTCAATTCCCAGTGTATGGTGTGCATCAGCAGTAACCTGAAAGCAAAATACAATGTGCTACTCGCTGCCCCAATCATCCAGAGAAGCTGAATAAATATTCTAAACTGACCTGAAAATAGCAAATGACTGAGGTGGCCACCAATAAGCAGGAACAATATTCTATTAATGCCTCTAAGAGCCAAAAATGTATATCATAGACAAGTGCAGTCACAGAACATTCCTTCTCTGCATATACAAGTATGGGACCTGTTATCCAAAATGCTCAGGACCTGGGGTTTTCTGGATAACGTATCTTTCCGTAATCTTCATACCTTAAGTCTACTAGAAAATCATTTAAACATTAAGTAAACACAATAGGCTGTTTTTAATAAGGATTCATTTTATCCCCCATTAATGACTTAGGGGAGGGTATTGTAAGTAATGTATCAGTGTTTGCAGATGACACAAAACTATGCAGCCCTATTAATTCCATCCAGGATGTGGCATTCATATTTGGCACTTACAACACAGACTAACTGCTCAAAAGTGTTTAATTGCCACACTCATGGAGCACAGTTACAAGCATGTTGTAATGAAAAGGGGGAAATGCTGCAGTATGGGTATAAAAAAATTGCACTTTACATACTGCACTACATACTGATCACTATAGTGTAGAGAGCTGCAGAGATCAAAGGCAAAGTTACAACTACTATCATCTATCCATGGAGTAGAGGGGCCAGATAATAAAGTGCATTAGAAGAGCACAAGTGTGTCTCACCTGAGTGTCACTATGATTGCTGAGGGTTGCGCACAAGCAGTGATGAGGGTAACGATGAAAAGAAAGATAAGGAAAGGAATGAGAGTATTGCATGTTCGGTCACACTTCCCGGACACGGCGTAGCCATTTTCGTTCAGATATGTTTTCACAATGACTACTCGCAGTTGACTACGTTGTCCCACAGTTGGAGGAGAGATGACCTGGCGACTTTGGACACAGCCACATTCCGTATAATTTCTTACCTAAAGCAAAGTATAGAGAATATAGAACGTCAAGTGGTGCCTGTTACTGAATTGTGCACAAGCTCACACACTGGCACTGTTTAAAAAAAGTGACACAAATTTGCCCACTTGCTGCTTTCTCTATACCATTTGCTGAGCCAGAAGGAGGCATTCCCAAATGAAAAGCCGAAAAACAATTTCTGATCAAATAAAAATGGACTGATCCCTGTAAAGATTATACATATGGGATCCATTATCTGGAAATCCCTTATCCAGAAAGCTGCAAATTACAGGAAGGCCATCTCCCATAGACTCCATTTTAATCAAAGAATTTTCATTTTTTAAAATGATTTCCTTTTTCTGTGTAAAAAGGTACCTTGTACTTCATCACATCTAAGATACAATTAGTCCTTATTGGAGGGAAATTACCCTATTGTTTAATTAGTGTTTAAATTACTGTATTTTTTTGTAGGCTTCAGGTATGGTGATAACCGAAAGATCCCTTATCTGGAAAACCTCAGGTTTCTGGATAATTGATCCCATAACTGTATATGAATTAAAATGATCTATTAACTGCCTGCAGCACTGGGGGCATTTCTGTCGGTATGTGTGTGAGCAATGCAACGTTAGAACCTGAATCTGTAACTAAGAACAAGGCTATGTGAGGTGTCCCTGCCTCAAGAGTCAACTCTATAACATGGCTATACACGAAGTAAAGAATCAATACTGGTGCCGAGGGTAAAATATTTCCTTTTCTTCTGTGATGTTTTATGGATTAAACCATTATTTTCAGCTCTTTGTCTTCAAAACATTTATTGCAGCAGAAAAAGTGCCACCTTTTCTGCTGAAATAAATGTTTTGAAGGCAAAAACCCGAAAATATTGGTGTGCTTCATTTCCCCTTTCGTAAGAGGTTGATTCATTTGTCTTGGAAGGGCTTGGGATTGGATGCACCCGGTAAAAGTAAGTGGTGTGCTGAAGAACAAAACAATTTGACTTGGCTTATGGATTAAAATTGTAATAGAACATTTTACGCACTGAGCTTGTTTGCATTTTCATCATCTAACCCCTTTTTTGTTTTAGTTCACTGATTCATGTACCCTTTCTTTAAACAGATAATGAAGCCTGGCCCCCTGTGGCCACACATTGTTCCCACCCTGCACATATTTATACATGAATGGAAGGTGACCACCCGACAATCTTTATACATTGCTTTATTTATTTTCCTACTTTGCCATCATCTCTAAATCATTTCAAGTTCCTTTACTCCCTTATTGCAGCTTACAGACTAAAATGCCTCCCTATATTCAATATGCAGCTATTCTGTTTCTGATGTGTCTGCCCTACTTTCTGTGCTAACCAAAGAAGTATCGGCAAGCCTAGTAGAGTATAAATGAGACATGGCTGTATACATGTATATCTGCTCCGGTATCAGTAAACTCAGTGACTGTGGGCAGGGAAATGCCAATGTGTTTAGTGCAGTCTCCACAGTTATGAATAAAGTCGTATTTTTAGAGACTGGTGGTTGCAATAGTTCTGCTAAGTATCTGCCGTCTATGGTTTCACCCCGATACATGGAAATAGATTCAGCATTGTAAGTTGCAAGCATGTCTGATCTATCAGGGCCACACAAACACCTGCCTGTATCCAATTAACACCACCTCAACCTCACTTATAGGGATGGGCAAATTTTTTCGCCTCGTTTCGCCGAAAAAATGACGCCCATAGACTTGTACGGAGACGTGCGTCAAAAAAAAAGACGCGCGACAAAATAATTTCACCGCGCAAGAAATTTTTTTTGACGCCCATAGACTTTAATGGGCGTCTGCGACATTTCGCCGGCGGCAAATTTTTGGCGAAACGAAACAGGTCAAATTCGCCCATCCCTGCTCACTTACTATGTTTCTATGTTACTATGATTCCAATGCCACTATACTGACCAATTATCCTACAGCTTCCTTTGTTTGTAAATAAGGCAAGAATTATTAAACACAAGCATTCAGTAAAAGAATAGCATAGTACTTGTGCGGCCCTGGTCTTGTTTTAGCTATTGCTAATGCTTTCCAATATAACATGGTGCAGAGTAAGGTACGGAGGATCAGTTCATAAAGAATATAAAACAGTTCCAGTGATAACTAAGAGTATTGGAACCCATTATGAAACCAGAGTTATGCCATGTAAGACAGACACCCCATTTCTTCAGTAAAGCAGATGGATTTCTGCTATTTTCCACATTGTGACCACTGCTGAAAGTCTTGCAAATCTTTGGCTCAGATAGATACAGATACAAATAAGTCAGTGTCTATAATCTGGCAAATATCTGATTGTTTGGCAAGGTCACTAAATAAAGGTGGCCATAGACGTAGAGATTTTGCAAAATAAGGGTATCTCTCCCCAATATGCCCACATTGAAGTGGGCAATATCGGGCTGATCCGATCGTGGGCCCTAGGGCCCAACGATCGGTTCATAATGGATCCGTTACAGGCGGTCGGATTGCGGGACCGCATAGATTTTAACCTGCACGATTGTGATCTGTCGGACCAGGGAAGCCCGTCGGATGGCCCCACACACAGGCCAATAAGCTGCCGACTCAGTCTGTCAGCAGGTTTTATCGGCCCATGCATGGAGGCCTTAGGTGGATCGTTGGCCAAAATTTGCCTGAAAGATATGTGCTAGTGATAGCGTTAAAAAGAAGTTGACCTGCACCAGATCCTAACCCGCATTTTCACCAGCCACACCCTAACCTGACGCGCCTCGATATTTATAGACCTGCACCCACCCTACTCTGATGTCCTGGAAGGGACAAGGCCCAGGTCTATAAAAAGCACTGAGGAGGTGGAAGCCAGCACAGTAAAGGCCATAGAAGCAAAGATAAAGTCATACAAATCTTCATTTCATACAATTTTCAGAACGTATGTTGATCGTCCCGTCATTTTTCGTGCCATGACGATCAGGTGTTAAGTCGATCGGACAGGTTAGAAGATTTATAATGGCTAACGATAATCTCTGCATGTATTGCCTATCTGACAATATCAATGGGAGACTGTCACTAGTATTTGTCGGACATAACTTTCGTACCATTGCTGTCAGTGACAGAACATCTCCTGATTTGTTTCTTTTACTACTTTATTTAATCTGAATGATTAGTGGTAAATCGGGAGATTGCGCTGCACAATCGTTCGTTGGGTATACAGTAAAGGCTATATCTGCACATCTATGGCCAGCCTAAGGCTACGGCTGGGGAGAGCAGAAGGAAAAGCTCAATCTGAACCCAGCCGCGACCCAGCAAAATTGTGCAGAAGTCTAAACCTGCAGGCTCACACATCACTAATATGTGCCTGATTCTTGCCCAGTATCTGCTTGTGTATGGGCCTCACTGATAGATAAGATGCCAACTCTGAAGGGGCTGAATCAATGGCTTAAGTCTGCACATGTATGGTGAGCTCAATAAAATGACAAGACTATTTTGATTGATGTTCGGCCGCAGTCAGACATAATACAGCACATGTGCTCATGTTGCTTTGGCCGGGCATAGAAAGGAATGTGCAATGCCACAAATTTGCTTCCTGGCTACTGAGATCAGATCCTAAAGTGGCAACTGATACAGCGTCTATACACCCCAGCCCCCTGCCCAGCTCTCGGGTTGCATAATATTTCGGCTCGGCCTTTACACTTACAGAATAGAGACATATTTAGAAGGAATCATCAGAACAGATTCTCAGTTGTACTCTTCATTCTGCTTTAAAGAGTAACTAAATATAAATGAGTATAAATAGTTGTAGTACTTCATTTCTGTGAACATATCTGTGCTACTTCACTATCCACCCAGAAATGAAATACTTAATTTACTGGACTGCTATGCTATACTGTATCAAAGAACAGCTTTCCTAGGGATTCAGGCTGCCAGTCGACCAGTCTGTTCTGGTTTTAGTATAGTGAAATGTTTAATCCGTTTTACACTTGATAAAGGGCGAGCAGCCTGAAACATGTTGTGAAAAATAAATCACTTAGCAGTTAACCTGCATTGCGTGCTCTCTCTCAGTTCCTCTGAGCTATTGGATTATTTGCCACACCTGGAGCGGGGGTGTCCTACTGAGATAGAGAGTCTGAAGTAACCCCAATACCCAGTCATCCTTATTTTATGTTTAATATGTTTATTGGCATATGTTGTGAGTGAAATTGCAAATAAACCCTCCTGCATACAAACATGAGCGTAGATCTGCTTAAAGATACACTCTCTTCCAACTTCTACCACAGTTGCTACGGGTTACTAAGGTGGGTTAAATTTCCCCTAGGTCTAAATATATGAAACAAAGGATGTGACAAAATCTACTCTCTCAAAACCCTGAACTATGAGTGTGCCAATAAAATCCAAACAGTTTGCTTACCCCTGTTATGGTTGTTTTGATACCTCTGCATCCAAGGCTTCTGATATCTAGTTCCCCCAACAGCTTTCTATAAGGGTAAAGACTAAGTACATCACTCATACTTCTGCTGGCTTCCCTTACTTGTTAGGGTACTGGCACACAGCAGGTTTTGCTGTCTACACAGACATCCTTCCTTAAATTCTCATGGTAATAGTGCTTACCCACACCCCATCTAATGTACTTACCGCTAGACTATGATTTCCCACACTGACGCAACCGGCAAGGCAGGGATTGAAATACGTTATTCCATCTGAACCACAGACTGGCTCATATTCATGAATTTTACAGCCGCAGTTGACGTTGCATCCACCAGTTAAATTCCTGTGCGTCATGGTTAGCGTTGGTCTGGGAATATAAGAGAAACAGAAAGAGACAGTTATCTCAAATGCGTGTATATTCATTATTTTGTTCATCGTCATTTGACCAGACACCTATAATTAACGGTTTACAGCTCGTTTCTTATGTTGCAAGGATTTCATTAGCCACAGTACTTGGGATCTTTAATACATTTTAAATTCCCCACAGAATTTAGAATTCAAATTTTAAGACTGGGAAGTGTGTACTGTACAAATGGCTGCATACTAGCTGTCCTATATGTCTATGACGGTTTTCATTCATATCGAGTGCTGGTCCTTACCAAACATATGAATAGAGATACCTGTCCTATAGTACATAGACTTGATGCTACAAATATGGTACCACCATTTGGCTAAAAGTGTAATGTAAGCCCTCCCTCGCCTTGTTCCATTGTGAAGAGACGGATTCTCAGACTTGAAGACCCTCTGCTTTCCAAAGCAGGTCATTTATCAGATATTCTGGAAAGGATAGGGCAAATCCCACCATATTCAACTATTGTATCAATTCTAACAGCTGCCTTTGAAGGAGAACTAAACTCTAAAAATGAATATGGCTAAAAATGCCATACTTTATATAATAACCTTATTGCATAAGCCTAAAGTTTCAGCTTCTCAATAGCAGCATTGATCCAGGACTTCAGACTTGTCACAGGAGGTCACCATCTTGGAAAGTGTCTGTGACACTCACATGCTCATTGGGCTCTGAGCAGCTGTTGAGAAGCTAAGCTTAGGGGACGTTGCAAATTATCCAGCAGAAAATAAGGTTGGCCTGTAATATAAGCTGATGCTACAGGGCTGATTATTAAATTCTGATGCTAACTGCACTGGTTTCTGTGCTGCCATGTAGTAATTATCTGTATTAATTACTAATCAGCCTTATATTGTGACATTTATATTGTATGTATACTTTATATTTTGAGTTGGTCCCTAAGCTCAGTAAGTGACAGCAGCACAGAGCATGTGCAGTGAATCATCAGAAAAAAAGATGGGGAGCTACTGGGGCATCTTTGGAGACACATATCTTTACTGCTAAAGGGATGTGGTTGCCTTGGGCTGATACAGAAGCACAAAACATAATGTACAACATTTCAAGCCTACATCTTTATTTAAGCTTTAGTTCTTCTTTAATTAAACTCAGGGATTCTGCAAAGCAGAGACAAACAAAAGAAATGTATCTACTAAATATATCAATTTAGAACAGTTTACAGGGTCAGCGACCCCCCCCCACACACACACACACCTCCCAGAGCTGCTTTATAAAGTGAAAAATGACACTTTACATTTCAATATTAGAAAAACGATCACACAGAAAATTATTTGAAAAACTCTCTCTTTCTGGTGAACTATCTGAAACTAACTGAACTGAAAAAGTGTTGGAAGTTGACACATAAAATATCTGTTCTTTCAATACAGTATGTATTAGAGGTTTTGCCTGTAAGGAGAAAGAAATTGGGGAAGAACATAAAGAACAGTTTTGACTCGAGTCTTTAACTTTTGTTTCTTTTGCACATACTGTATATATGGCATACAGGAGACGTGCTAATGCCAGGCTACTATACTCACCCAGTGGTGTAAGGTATGTTAATACCCCCGAGATTAATACTATCACATCCTACAATAAACAAGGTGGAAAAGCAGAGCAGGGAGACACCACAGCAGATCATGGCCAGCTTTGCAGACTCTCTTGCTCCAAGCTTCAGCTTCTTAATGATGTAACCACCCAGTACAATGCCAACCCCTGCACTTGGCACAATGATCAGGCCTGAAAGAGAACATACCTTTGTATTTTACATAACATTTGACATCTCTTCAGTTTTAAATATAGTTATAATAGAGGAGATGAAAACTTGCTGAAATATTAAATAGTAAATAGATATATCAGGCTTGCCAAATGGATAAAACCAGATTGCCTCTTGCTTTTGGAAGTAGCTGAGTAATATTTGCCATTTTTATTATAATGCTTTTGTACCAGGTTCTAATTCAAATGATTAATCTGGGTACTTTGTTATTATGATCATCATGGTACGGCCAAAACAGACGAGTAATGAAGAATGTAGTGCTGAAGAATGGGTATTTTTGTATTAAGAATTTGCAGTCAATGGGGTCAGAGACAGCTCCTAAGTGCAAGAATTTAAAAAAATGTACATATACATGTAAGCAATAATGTTAAAAGTATGAGATCCGTTATCCAGAAAGCTCTGAATTACAGAAAGACCCTCTCCCATAGGCTCCATTTTTCCAAAAAAAATTTAAAAATCGTTTCCTTTTGCTTTGTAATAATATAACAGTAACTTGTACTTGATCCAAACTAAGATAGAATTAATCTTTATTGGAAGCAAAACCAGCCTATTGGGTTTATTTAGGGGCCGATTCACCAAAGGTCGAATATTGAGGGTTAATTAACCCTTGATATTCGACTGGGAATTAAAATCCTTCGACTTCGAATATTGAAGTCGAAGGATTTAGCACAGATAGTACGATCGAACGATCAAAGGATTATTCCTTCGATCGAACAATTAAATACTTTGAATGTTCAATTCGAAGGATTTTAATCCACCGATCGAAGGAATATGCTTCGATCAAAAAAACTTAGGAAAGCCTATAGGGACCTTCCCCATAGGCTAACATTGAGTTCGGTAGGTTTTAGATGGCGAACTAGGGGTCGAAGTTTTTTTTAAAGAGACAGTACTTCGATTATCGAATGTTCGAACGATTTTTAGTTTGAATCCTTTGATTCGAAGTCGAAGTAGCCCATTTGATGGTCGAAGTAGCCCAAAAAACACTTCGAAATTTGAAGTTTTTTTTACTTCGAATCCTTCACTCGAAGTTAGTGAATCGGCCCCTTAATATTTACATGATTTTCTAGTAGACATAAGGTATGAAGCGCTAAGTATTGAGCATTCTGGATAACAGTTCCCATACCTGTTTAACCACATTACTAACTAATGAAACAGAATCAGATAACTGTTCAGTGTCTCACTCACTAAACTTAACCAAATTTACCTTTATATACTATAAAATCGCTTGAAAATCTATTTAAAGTAGGAAAATATTTTTTTGAGTTTATGTTAATATTAATACATAAAGAAATAGGTGTTTTTTGTATTGTAAGCTATTTTGGGCAGGGCCCACTTCACCTCTTGTAACTTTTATTGCTTGTGTTGTATGTAATTCTGAATGTTCAGTGTATACACCCATTTACTGTACAGTGCTATGGCATATGTTGGCACTTTATAAATACATGTTAATAATAGACTGCAGGGATGCAGTGAATCCAGGATTCAGTTTGGGATTTGGTCTTTTTCATCAGGATTCGGATTCGGCCTAATCCAAGTGCCTGTCTGAATAGAATCTGAATCCTAAAAATCATGTGACTTTTCATCACACAAACAAGGGAGTAAAACAATTTTTAATTGTGTTGTTCTCTTTAAACCTTCCTTTTCCTAATTTGCATATTCAAATTAGGGTTCGGATTTGGTTTGATTTTTGGCCGAATCTTTCATGAAGGATGCGGGATTCGGCCGAATCCCAACATAGTGGATTCGGTGCATCCCTAATAGATAGACAGACAGACAGACAGACAGACAGACAGACAGACAGATAGACAGACAGATAGATAGATACTGTAGATAGATAGATAAATGATAGGTAGATAGATAGATAGATAGATAGATAGATAGATAGATAGAGAGATAGATAGATAGATAGATAGATAATAGATAGATTAATAGATAGATGATAGATAGATAGATAGATAGATAGATAGATAGATAGATAGATAGATAGATAGATAGATAGATAGATAGATAGATAGATAGATAGATAGAGTGTCAGGCAAACAGTTCCAAATCGATGCAAAATGAAATAATAAAGTCCAATTAGAAATTGTACTGGAATAAAAACAGTTTTTCAATGGGAATTACAAATATAAATAACTTTAAAGAAGATTTAAAATGTTTAAAGGATAATGGAAAGTTGTTTGGAATTATATTTCATTGCTTTATGCAAAAACAGACTAAATGCAAATTTTTAGTCAATTTTATTATTTGCAATTTACATTAATTCTTGTTTTCTTGATTTTAAGATATTGGCAATTGCATCACTGCTGATATAATGAAAGTGATCATCATTCACGTTCTGCTTACTGCGCTGCCAGAAGAAATACGGTATTTCAGAGGAAACTTTTTTTTAGATTCTTAGAAGTGATTAACTAAACATCTCATCTCTACTCTTTTCTAAGCAGAGCAACATCAGAGCAACTTCTGAAATTTTCTCTCTTCAGTCGGCAGAACTGACCAGCAGGTAGCGCTGTTGTTTCAGTTTCATTATATTAGAAGTATAAACATAAGATGACATTTTGTTTTTGTTTTGTTGCGATTATCTTCAGGAATATAAATCCTTAGTAGAGTACTCTGAGAATTGTACATTTATTTGCTCTGAGACATTTCCTTTACCAGTTGGCCTGATTTTAAGATCCTGACAAGTTTCCCCCCCCCCACATTCAGATGGTTGTCATTCTAACGACTCAAGAAAAGAGACGGCTATGGCGCCGCTGCTTTAGGAATGTAAATCTTAGCCAACTCTAGTCTTAATTTATTTCTTGATTTTAAGCTGTGCCACCTCGCAGTAGCAATTGCACTGGAATTGTGGGGAAAACACTGCATTATGGGTAAAAAAACATGGAGACTTGCATCCAAAATAGCATTTTGCACACTGCATTTGCAGCTAGGTTTGCCACTTCACCCCTTTAAAACCAAACACATATGAAATCCACAGCCTGCATGGCTAATTAGCAATTGATTTAGATGCCTGCTGCAGACTGAACTGATTTATGTGGAGCCATGCAGCATGCATCTAAATAAATTGCTGATTAGCCAGGCAGGCTTTGGATTCCATTGGGCAGATTCACTAACGGACAAATTTTTTCCAGCATTAGCTTCGCACCCCTAAAAGCACTTCGCACCCCTCTCACCACTTCGCCAGTCGCAAATGCGTTACGTATACGCTAATTCACTAAAATGCGAAGTTTCGTCCCAGGACGTCGAACGCAGGCGACTTTTCGCTAGTGTTACTTCGGCAGTGAGAGCATTTCATTGTGAAGATGCCCTTGCATTCATTTGTGCCTACCGAAAATTGGCTAGTGATCTTGTGCTTACGTAGGTCAATTTGCATAGGGTGGGAAATTTAAAGTTGTATGGACTGCAAATGGTTTAAGGTACCGGTTTATATTACACGTGTCCAGGGAACCTTAATAAAGACAAGAGCGTTAATATAATGTCCTACACATGAGCCCACTGTAAAATGAATGTCCCATATGTTATAAAATGTGTGGAGAAAACCAGTTGCCCAAAAAAAGTTACGATTTTTGCAGCCAATCCTGCTTAAAAAAAAGAAAAGTCGCCAGGGTTTTTTGAACTTTAATGCATTTTCGGCAAAGAAGATATGATGTATGTGACAGAAGATTGAGGAAGATCTAGCTGCTTTAATGCACTTCGCCTGGTCTGAGGTGGCAAAGGCAACTCTGGTAAAACAGGTAACGTTCAGTAAAATCCGCACTTTAGTTAATTTGCGGAGAAGTGATCATTCGCCAGAGTGAAAAGTCGCCTTCACTGGCGAGAGTGCAAATGAATGCTAGCGATGGTTCCGGTCGCTTGCAAATTGACGCCTGTTAATGAATTGGCAATGTCCCTGCGGTTGAAAAGTCGCTATCATTAGCCACTTCGCCCTTTAGTGAATCTGCCCCCATATGTGTTTGGTTTTAAAGGGGTGAGGTGGCAACCCTACTTGCAGCTAAAAAATACATGCAGTTTATACTGTTACATAGGGCTAAAGTTAAGATTGCTCAAGCTTTTTGGCTTTAAGGAAAGTCTGTGTGAGTTTTCTAACTAGTACTGGGTTTTGGGGCTGAAAAGTCTTGGCTATTTTCTAATGTTTCCCTGAAGGGCTTTTGAAACAAAATAAACTTTGGCACCTTAACAAAAAACATATTTACCGAAAATTACAGAAATTACAGAAATTGCCTTTTTTGGTGCAAAACCCAGTGTGACGTACACATGGTTCAAGCAGAGCAATCTTTCAGTCCCTAAAAAATCAAGAAACACCAAAAGCTGATGATAACTGGACATCAAACAGCAAATTCAGCCTCGTGATGTACCACATGAGGGTGACAGAGTTGCTGTGGATTATATAGCATGGAACAGCACAAGGTCAGATTTGATAGGAAAATGTGTGTGAACCTGCCAAAGACTTAATACCAGGAAGAAGATTAACCTTTCAGCTTTGAAAGCGCAAAAGAGCCAGTCCACAAAGTGCAATCAATAAGAAGATTAAATATCACATTATGCCCAAATGCAAGTGTTCCTGCATCTATTCTTCCAATTGCTTCAAGGAACAGCTGGGATCCATCACAAGGGAGATGCTTTACTTAATTTGCCCTTTCAGGGAATCTGAAAAGAGCATGGCAGTTTTGAGATTTTGTGAGACTGTCATAGAATAGAAGAAATAGTTAACTGCAAAAGCCATAGGCAGGTAGTATGGGACCTGTCATCCAGAATGCTCAGAACCTAGGGCTTTACAGATAAGGGGACTTTCCATAATTTGGATCTTCATAACTTAAGTCTACTAAAAAATTATCTTATAACATTTATAAGATTGTTTTGCCTCCTATAAGGATTAATTATAGCTTTGTTGGGATCAGTAGGTACAAGTATGGGACCTGTTATCCAGAAAGCTCGGGACCTGGGGTTTTCCGGATAACGTATCTTTCCGTAATTTGGGTCTTCATGTCTTAAGATACTTTAGTCTGTGCTACTGCCACAATAGAAAAATCTATAATGCCACCTCACAAAAATAATTGTGTAATACAAAAATAACAAAAAAATAAATAAATATGCAAACACTCACAGTTCACCTCAGTCCCAAGGTGCAAAAAGCCAAGAACACTGTATCACAGAGTTGTGAGGGTTTCCAAAAAATGAAGAAGTCAGATGTAAAAAGTAAAAAGTCTTTATTAGGACATGGAGACCTAACGCGTTTCGTGCCTGTGTGGGCACTTACTCATAGGCTAAATGTCACACCCCTATGCACCTGTTATATAGGGGGCTGTGGCCAATCACCAAGATGCAAACACATATTGCCATTATATACAATTAGTGAAGTTCCACCTAGTGGTGGGAACACATATACACATATGTCTTAACAAAAAAGGGAAAAAGGGATGGAAAGGAAAAAAAAGGGGAAGGAACACCTCAAAAAATAAAATAAACAAGTAATATAAAAGAAAAAATCAAAAAAAGCAATTACATACAAAAAAACAAACTTTAAAACAAACAAATATGTACTTAAATTTACAAAATGATAAGTATTCCAGATATGCCCGTCGTGAATGCACCTATAGTACGGTGCATGACGCGACGAAAGTGTAGCATACCAAATGGGTTATTTATGAAGAACAGGCCTCTATTCACAAAACAAATAAAAATAAAAACATGTATAATTTATATAATTTATACAAACATACTCTTCAAAAAGGAAGAGAAAAAGAAAAAAAGGAAAAACAAATACTCAAAAGAAAATATGCCAAATAACTTAACACAGCAAAACGAATCAAAATAGAAAATAAAAAGAAACATGTGACATCATAGTCACTATTAAGAACAAAAGGTTTTCTACTCCCCAAGAAAAAAATCCATTTAGTTTCCAAACGGAGCAATTTTGGCAGGGCATCTCCCCCTCGTTTACCTTTTATTACTCTATCAATACCCAACACTGACAATTTGGTAATATCTCCCCCATTGCATTCCTGAAAATGTTTTGCTACTTGGGAATCACTATGTCCCTTCTTTATATCCAGAATATGCTCTCGAATACGATTTTTTAAGGGGCGGGAGGTTTGACCCACGTACTGAATGTTGCATGCCTTACATTCTAAGAGATAAATAACGAATGAGGTATTACAATTAATAAACCATCTGATGGTATATTGGCGTCCTGTTGTGCTGGATCTAAATGTTTTTGTCTTAGTGACCTGCGCACAGGTTAAACATCTAGATGCACCACACTTAAACATGCCCTTAGTGTTTAGCCAGTTCATATTGGTAATAGGTGCTTGTACCAAGCTAGGGGCAAGTGTGTTACCTATTGTGCGAGTGCGGCGGGTAACTGTTTTGTATCCTAGATCAAGTACTTGATCCAGGGCTGGATCAGTTCTTAAAATGCATAAATTTCTTTCAAACAATCTCTTTATGTGATTATATTGTAAGCTAAATTCTGTGATAAAATGAACAGGGCTATTGACTTGTTCTGACTGTGTAGTAATGTTAACCAATGAGTTGTTATCTGTTCTTTGACTCGAATTCTCTCGTCGCTCATTGGGACAATAATTGAGAGCTTTATTAAAGGCCTGATTTAGATGTTTTTCAGAATAACCCCTAGCACGAAATCTTTGTCTTAATGCTTCTGACTGAGATACGAATTCTTGTACATCTGTACACAGTCTTCGTAATCTCATAAATTGCCCTATTGGGACTGCCTTAATCACGTGTTTGGGATGACACGAAGATGCTTGTAATAAGGAATTCCCAGAGTTTGGTTTTCTATAGATGGTGGACAAAATTCGCCCCCACCATCTTGATAGAAAGTTAAGTCAAGAAAATTGATGGAGTCACTATTTGTAAAGTGTGTAAATTTGAGACCTATACGGTTCGAATTTGTATAGTCCACGAATTGCAAAAACTGCATTTGTGTGCCCCGCCAAATCACAATCAGATCGTCGATGTACCGACCAAAGAATACAATATGTTTGCTGAAGGGATTGTTCATATTGTAGACGAACTCCTCTTCCCACCAACCCATCGTAAGATTGGCATATGAAGGGGCAAATTTGGCCCCCATCGCCGTACCGCGTTGTTGTAAATAAAATTTGTTGTTGTACAAAAAATAATTGTGTGTCAATAGATATTTTATGGCATCAAGCAAAAAAGTTTGAAGATGTAGAGAATAAGTGCTATATGTGGTAAGGTGGTATTTAATTGCTTCAAAACCGACATCATGGGAAATACAGGTGTATAGAGACACTACATCCAAAGAGGTCCACATAAAACCTTTTTCCCAAGCAATATTAGATAGTTGTGTCAGGATGTGTTGGCTATCCCTAATGTAACTTCGTAAACGTAGAACCAATGGTTGCAAATATGTATCAACTAGTTGCGCCAAGGGTTCTCCTAAAGATCCTATACCTGATATTATAGGTCTCCCTACAGGGGGACGTGTGTCTTTATGGACCTTCGGTAAATGATAAAAATTAGGTATAACTGGATGTTTTACTTTAAGGAAGTCAATTTGATTTTCATTCAGCAAGTTTGTTCGTGCTGATTCATCTATCAAAGTAAATAAAATCTGTTGAAATTGTACAGTTGGGTTGGAGGGAAGTGGAGCATATGAATCAACATCGGACAATTGTCGTAATGCCTCTTGGTCGTAATCACTATAATCAAGTACTACCACCATACCCCCCTTGTCTGCTGAGCGGATGACAATAGAGTTGTCTCTTTCCAATGAGTCAAGTGCTTCCCTCTCTCCTTGGGTCAAATTACAAAAGGATTTTTTACTATTGACTGTTTTCTCATGTAATATACTTAAATCTCGTTCCATTTTCTTTTGGAAGAGATCAACAGCCGGGGTCCTTTGATGAACCGGATAAAAATGAGACCTAGATTTAAATTGATTCAAGCGAGATGGCGGAACCGGAATACCAGTTCTGCCAATTTCGCTATTGGTTTCACGTTGAAGGGTTTCCAGGACATTGAGACTACACACATCGGAAAACTCAACCAAATTGTCATCCACTCTACCTACTTGTACCGTTAGTAAATCACTATCAGGTTTGTTATTCAAAAAATGCTTTCTGAGAACCACTTTACGCACAAAAGAATTAATATCCACAATGGTTTGAAAAAGATTAAAGTCCTTTGTTGGACAAAAGGACAAGCCTTTAGCCAATACCTTCAGTTCATTATCTGTTAACGTACGTCCAGATAAATTTAAAACTTCCGTCCCTTGTTTTTCTCCCGCAGGCCATATTTCTTGTAATGTTGTTGTAGGTCCCCTTCCTCCCCTGAGTTCGGATAGAAAGCTTGAAAAGATTTTTTCTTTTTGTTGTAAGATTTTGGACGATTGTCGTTGCCATTTGCAAAAGTTCCCATCTGACTGGAGGGAGTATGTTCCCCGGAAAAAACTGCTGCAACTTGTGAGTTGTGCCTTGTCTGGGGAGAAAAAGGAGAGACGGAGCAGTATTCTGAACTTACATCGATCTCATTGTCAAAGGAGTCTACATCCGTACTTGAAAAGCTTACTTTTTTTATTTGCTGTTTGTTTGGAGGTTTTAAAATGGATTTATGGGGAGTGCTAGTATATCTAGCTCTATGTTCAATATGAGACATATTAGGTGATTTCGGCCAGTAATAGACCCTATTGTTGTCATAGTCATGTTTATCTCTAGTGAACTTTACATTTTTATTGGTCATAATTTCTGCTTCTAAAGTCTGCAGACGCTTTTGCAACATGGCATCAAACTTTTCAAATTCACTATGTGAGTGATGTTGAGACAGATCAGTTTGTAATTGTGTCAAATCCTGTTTAATCGTGATATAAGTGCCCTGTTTCTGCTCAAGTATAAGTGTCATTAAACGGATAGAACAATCAGTGAGAATAGCATTCCATTTTGTTACAAATTCATCCTCATTACTAACAAAAGTTGGAAATTTCTTTATACGTAGACCTCGAGGGATCATATTTTTCTCTATATATTTTTCAAAAGAAGTGATTTCCCACCATGTTTTTATTTCCCTATATGACAATTTCTCTAACTGATTCAACATTTCTTTAAGGCCTGTATCTTCTTTTTGTGGCATATCGGAGAACACCTTATCAATACGCTGTGTCCTATCTAGTAAACGCGCCTCTAGTCTATTCAAAGGAGTTGACAACTGTGTACTTTCAGCCATGATGAAATGATTGGCTTTCTTATAAAAAAGAGTGTCAAAAATTACTAGCAAAAAAGGCTGGGGCCTTGGTGCACCCAGACACCATTTTGATCAGGTGTTTATATTATAAGTAATACTATTTGGTCAACATTGGCCTATTTTTGAATAATATTTTTCGGATACCTGATGGTTATCCTGCTCTAAATGTCCTCAAATTATAGACACCACCTCACCCAACTATTTAGTGTGTTATTCTTAAGAAAGTAATTTTTAATATTTACTAAATAAAATATTATAACTTTTAAATAACCTTTTGCTAAATCTATGCATACACATGAGCATTATTACTATTTGAGCATTTAACTACTATTGTTGAGCGCCATTTTTGCTAGTAATTTTTGACACTCTTTTTTATAAGAAAGCCAATCATTTCATCATGGCTGAAAGTACACAGTTGTCAACTCCTTTGAATAGACTAGAGGCGCGTTTACTAGATAGGACACAGCGTATTGATAAGGTGTTCTCCGATATGCCACAAAAAGAAGATACAGGCCTTAAAGAAATGTTGAATCAGTTAGAGAAATTGTCATATAGGGAAATAAAAACATGGTGGGAAATCACTTCTTTTGAAAAATATATAGAGAAAAATATGATCCCTCGAGGTCTACGTATAAAGAAATTTCCAACTTTTGTTAGTAATGAGGATGAATTTGTAACAAAATGGAATGCTATTCTCACTGATTGTTCTATCCGTTTAATGACACTTATACTTGAGCAGAAACAGGGCACTTATATCACGATTAAACAGGATTTGACACAATTACAAACTGATCTGTCTCAACATCACTCACATAGTGAATTTGAAAAGTTTGATGCCATGTTGCAAAAGCGTCTGCAGACTTTAGAAGCAGAAATTATGACCAATAAAAATGTAAAGTTCACTAGAGATAAACATGACTATGACAACAATAGGGTCTATTACTGGCCGAAATCACCTAATATGTCTCATATTGAACATAGAGCTAGATATACTAGCACTCCCCATAAATCCATTTTAAAACCTCCAAACAAACAGCAAATAAAAAAAGTAAGCTTTTCAAGTACGGATGTAGACTCCTTTGACAATGAGATCGATGTAAGTTCAGAATACTGCTCCGTCTCTCCTTTTTCTCCCCAGACAAGGCACAACTCACAAGTTGCAGCAGTTTTTTCCGGGGAACATACTCCCTCCAGTCAGATGGGAACTTTTGCAAATGGCAACGACAATCGTCCAAAATCTTACAACAAAAAGAAAAAATCTTTTCAAGCTTTCTATCCGAACTCAGGGGAGGAAGGGGACCTACAACAACATTACAAGAAATATGGCCTGCGGGAGAAAAACAAGGGACGGAAGTTTTAAATTTATCTGGACGTACGTTAACAGATAATGAACTGAAGGTATTGGCTAAAGGCTTGTCCTTTTGTCCAACAAAGGACTTTAATCTTTTTCAAACCATTGTGGATATTAATTCTTTTGTGCGTAAAGTGGTTCTCAGAAAGCATTTTTTGAATAACAAACCTGATAGTGATTTACTAACGGTACAAGTAGGTAGAGTGGATGACAATTTGGTTGAGTTTTCCGATGTGTGTAGTCTCAATGTCCTGGAAACCCTTCAACGTGAAACCAATAGCGAAATTGGCAGAACTGGTATTCCGGTTCCGCCATCTCGCTTGAATCAATTTAAATCTAGGTCTCATTTTTATCCGGTTCATCAAAGGACCCCGGCTGTTGATCTCTTCCAAAAGAAAATGGAACGAGATTTAAGTATATTACATGAGAAAACAGTCAATAGTAAAAAATCCTTTTGTAATTTGACCCAAGGAGAGAGGGAAGCACTTGACTCATTGGAAAGAGACAACTCTATTGTCATCCGCTCAGCAGACAAGGGGGGTATGGTGGTAGTACTTGATTATAGTGATTACGACCAAGAGGCATTACGACAATTGTCCGATGTTGATTCATATGCTCCACTTCCCTCCAACCCAACTGTACAATTTCAACAGATTTTATTTACTTTGATAGATGAATCAGCACGAACAAACTTGCTGAATGAAAATCAAATTGACTTCCTTAAAGTAAAACATCCAGTTATACCTATTTTTTATCATTTACCGAAGGTCCATAAAGACACACGTCCCCCTGTAGGGAGACCTATAATATCAGGTATAGGATCTTTAGGAGAACCCTTGGCGCAACTAGTTGATACATATTTGCAACCATTGGTTCTACGTTTACGAAGTTACATTAGGGATAGCCAACACATCCTGACACAACTATCTAATATTGCTTGGGAAAAAGGTTTTATGTGGACCTCTTTGGATGTAGTGTCTCTATACACCTGTATTTCCCATGATGTCGGTTTTGAAGCAATTAAATACCACCTTACCACATATAGCACTTATTCTCTACATCTTCAAACTTTTTTGCTTGATGCCATAAAATATCTATTGACACACAATTATTTTTTGTACAACAACAAATTTTATTTACAACAACGCGGTACGGCGATGGGGGCCAAATTTGCCCCTTCATATGCCAATCTTACGATGGGTTGGTGGGAAGAGGAGTTCGTCTACAATATGAACAATCCCTTCAGCAAACATATTGTATTCTTTGGTCGGTACATCGACGATCTGATTGTGATTTGGCGGGGCACACAAATGCAGTTTTTGCAATTCGTGGACTATACAAATTCGAACCGTATAGGTCTCAAATTTACACACTTTACAAATAGTGACTCCATCAATTTTCTTGACTTAACTTTCTATCAAGATGGTGGGCGAATTTTGTCCACCATCTATAGAAAACCAAACTCTGGGAATTCCTTATTACAAGCATCTTCGTGTCATCCCAAACACGTGATTAAGGCAGTCCCAATAGGGCAATTTATGAGATTACGAAGACTGTGTACAGATGTACAAGAATTCGTATCTCAGTCAGAAGCATTAAGACAAAGATTTCGTGCTAGGGGTTATTCTGAAAAACATCTAAATCAGGCCTTTAATAAAGCTCTCAATTATTGTCCCAATGAGCGACGAGAGAATTCGAGTCAAAGAACAGATAACAACTCATTGGTTAACATTACTACACAGTCAGAACAAGTCAATAGCCCTGTTCATTTTATCACAGAATTTAGCTTACAATATAATCACATAAAGAGATTGTTTGAAAGAAATTTATGCATTTTAAGAACTGATCCAGCCCTGGATCAAGTACTTGATCTAGGATACAAAACAGTTACCCGCCACACTCGCACAATAGGTAACACACTTGCCCCTAGCTTGGTACAAGCACCTATTACCAATATGAACTGGCTAAACACTAAGGGCATGTTTAAGTGTGGTGCATCTAGATGTTTAACCTGTGCGCAGGTCACTAAGACAAAAACATTTAGATCCAGCACAACAGGACGCCAATATACCATCAGATGGTTTATTAATTGTAATACCTCATTCGTTATTTATCTCTTAGAATGTAAGGCATGCAACATTCAGTACGTGGGTCAAACCTCCCGCCCCTTAAAAAATCGTATTCGAGAGCATATTCTGGATATAAAGAAGGGACATAGTGATTCCCAAGTAGCAAAACATTTTCAGGAATGCAATGGGGGAGATATTACCAAATTGTCAGTGTTGGGTATTGATAGAGTAATAAAAGGTAAACGAGGGGGAGATGCCCTGCCAAAATTGCTCCGTTTGGAAACTAAATGGATTTTTTTCTTGGGGAGTAGAAAACCTTTTGTTCTTAATAGTGACTATGATGTCACATGTTTCTTTTGATTTTCTATTTTGATTCGTTTTGCTGTGTTAAGTTATTTGGCATATTTTCTTTTGAGTATTTGTTTTTCCTTTTTTTCTTTTTCTCTTCCTTTTTGAAGAGTATGTTTGTATAAATTATATAAATTATACATATTTTTATTTTTATTTGTTTTGTGAATAGAGGCCTGTTCTTCATAAATAACCCATTTGGTATGCTACACTTTCGTCGCGTCATGCACCGTACTATAGGTGCATTCACGACGGGCATATCTGGAATACTTATCATTTTGTAAATTTAAGTACATATTTGTTTGTTTTAAAGTTTGTTTTTTTGTATGTAATTGCTTTTTTTGATTTTTTCTTTTATATTACTTGTTTATTTTATTTTTTGAGGTGTTCCTTCCCCTTTTTTTTCCTTTCCATCCCTTTTTCCCTTTTTTGTTAAGACATATGTGTATATGTGTTCCCACCACTAGGTGGAACTTCACTAATTGTATATAATGGCAATATGTGTTTGCATCTTGGTGATTGGCCACAGCCCCCTATATAACAGGTGCATAGGGGTGTGACATTTAGCCTATGAGTAAGTGCCCACACAGGCACGAAACGCGTTAGGTCTCCATGTCCTAATAAAGACTTTTTACTTTTTACATCTGACTTCTTCATTTTTTGGAAACCCTCACAACTCTGTGATACAGTGTTCTTCATGTCTTAAGTCTACTAGAAATTAATTTAAACATTAAATAAACCCAATAGGCTGGGTTTGCTTCCAATAAGGATTAATTATATCTTAGTTGGGATCAAGTACAAGCTACTGTTTTAATACTACAGAGAAAAAGGAAATCAATTTTAAAAATTTGGATTATTTGGATAAAATGGAGCCTATGGGAGACAGTCATTCCGTAATTTGGAGCTTTCTGGATATCAGGCTTCCGGATAAGGGATCCTATACCAGTACAAGGTACCGTGTTTTTAAATTACAGAGAAAGGGGTAATATGTTTTAAAATGTTTAATTATTTGATTAAAATGGGAGTCTATGGGAGATGGCCTTCCAGTCTGAGCTTTCTGGATAAGGGTGTCCTGGATAACGGATCCCCATACCTGTAACTGAAGAAAGAGACTTAATAAAAAATAGAAACGTATGACGAGGAAAGCCTTGTGCATTTTGTGCCACAGGGTGCTTAAGTTCCATTTGGCACGAAACACACAAGGTTTCCCACCTCGGCCATGTTTCTTTTTTGTATAACATTTTTTTTCCATTTAATATCGGCTGTTGCTTATATCAGGATACTATTGCACGTCTCTTTATCACTGACAGCCTTTCTACTCAATGTTCATACTTGAGAAAGTGTTGAAGGAAAATCAATTTTTCAACTGAACACCTTGGAAAGAAGCAATAAAACGTGCAGAATGCTAAATATTAAATAGGAAGAATATATATATATATATATATATATAAATATAATTGTAATTGCAAGGTTAAGGGACAAAAATGGCTGTTATTTATTTTCGGATCTATACAGTTGTTGGATGCAGGCAGGGGTTTACACTGCATTCTGGATGTCTCCGTCCTCTTGACTGTCACCTCTAAATGCAAATGGATTGTCCTTGGGAAGTTCTTCTGCTTAATAGAACTCTCCTTTTATTTCATACTAACATTTCATGCTAACATTTCAGGTCTATTTTTACCAGAGCTATGTCTGGGAGTCCGGTGTATTTAATTATATTGTTTATTCTGAAAAAAAATCAATACGCTTCAGTATTCATCAGAAACATCTATTTTAGCTAACAGCTGTATCTGAGACGGTTGAATGTTTTATAGGTTAGAAGTTAAAACCTCTTGCCTTGCTTATTTTTACAAATTGGGGGTCATTTGCTACAACCCCAGACAACAATGCATGAAAGGGTGCAAAAGCACACCCCTAAATGCTCATGCAGAGAACACTACTGTCTGACCAAGCCCAGAGCACAGAGTCAGTGGGCACAGGCCAATGATAAGTACCCAGCCCCATTGCAGTTTGCATCCAATGTCTCTCTCAATGACAAAGTGGATTAGGGTGGTCATTGGGATCCCTACGTGTCAGTCCTGTCCCGCCCATCATGAATACAGTGTTGCTGTTTGCAGGTGCCATTGCATTTAAGTGGGCAGTTGCAGGTCTCTGTGCTGTGAATTGGAGAGCAGAGATCTGGCAATTAGGCTAGAAGGTATGGTGCAAAGGGCAAATAAAATGGTGGAGCAATTTGCACCCTGCTTTCCAGTTTGTAAATGACTGCTATTTTATATTTAAGCTTCTATACTAGTCCAAGGCAACCACAGCAGTGACAATGTCTCAGAAGATGCCCCTGTAGATCCCCATCTTATTTTCTGCTAAATCACAAATCCTCAGGGCTGTAGTTTTACGTACAATAGAACCCCACCTTTTATGTCCTTATAGAATCTTGGAATCTTTCTTTCAGAATCAAGTAGGGCTGTGCCTTTGTTTGCAGATGCGTCCGGCCCTACCGGCTCCTACAAAAACCACTTTAATAGGACGGGAGAGAAGGAGATGGCATATCATTATTTAATTATTTTTGTTTCCCCACCCACTACAATTTTTTTCAAGAGTGAACACGGTCTTAAGCTTGGCTTTTCATTAGCAGCCCAGAGTGTATAAAGCATACACAGTGTCACAGACACCCAAATGTGGTACAAGGTACTGTTTTATTATTTATTTATTTTTATTTTTATAATTAATACAAAGAAAAAGGAAATCATTTTTAAAAATTTGAATTATTTGGATAAAATGTAGTCTATGGGAGAAGGGCATTCCCTAATTCGGAGCTTTCTGGATAACGGGTTTCCGGATAACAGATCCCATACCTGTATTAAATATATAATTTCTCTAGCCATATTCATTTTCAGACTTTAGTTCTCCTTTAGTCTTTTTTTAGGCTTATGACACGAAGAAGGTGGTTTATTGGGGAAGCAACGAGTTTCTGGGCTCCTCATCAGAGAGGAAAGTTGAAACATTTCATTGGCTGCGGAGCTGGGAATTTAAACAGTCTTTTGTGATCTCTTTCAAAATAATTTATCCTATCTCATTTCACGACAAATATCTTAGGAACAATCTGGTCTAGAGGGAAATGAGCACCAATGTGATGTCCTGCAAGTCACACTGATTAGTTAAAAAAACAAAAAAAATGTGCTTTAAAAGGAAAGAGCTTGAAGTGTATAACATTGATGGCTACTGACAACAAACATGCGGGTCCCGAGGAAAATCAGTTCCAATGTACTGTTCCAAAAGTCACACTGATTAGATAATAACATCAAAAGAAAGAAGATTTCTTCCAAAGGAAACAGCTTAGGAACTGTATAACAGTGATGGCCCAGCAACAAACACACAATTTACTGAATTTACTAGAATTATAATAGGTGAACTTACCTTGACACAACTTCCCAATGGTTTCAATTTCCTACTGACCAAAGTCTTTTGTCTGTCCCTTAATCACAGCTCAATATTCTGCAACGATCCCCCCTTATTTATACCTACAGTGATAATGATCATCTTACCAGTGTAGATGCTGGCACTAGAAGCTGGGATGCCAAACTGTGACTCGATGAACTTGGGAATGAAGGTAATAAAAGCGGTGACAATGGCACTCTCAGCTGTGTATGACAAACTCACAAA
This sequence comes from Xenopus petersii, assembly GCA_038501925.1. NCBI lineage: Eukaryota > Metazoa > Chordata > Amphibia > Anura > Pipidae > Xenopus > Xenopus petersii. The sequence goes on along the minus strand of CM076682.1, from coordinate 36,672,983 downwards.
AAGGAATGTCATGTTGCTTAAAATTCTGACTGCTGCTCTTGGGAGGTCTAAAAAAATGACAAGAAATGAATTATAAACAATGGATGGAAAAGCAAATCTAAGACTGCTTCTCTGCAATGAAGAGCATGTAATGGGTTTCCGGCTGTGCAATTTTTTCGAATGAAAGCGTCTTTATAACGCTAAGGGTTTTGACACTTTTTATTAGTGCAGATTGGAATGTAAAGGCAAGACAGGAGGCACACAGTAAAAACATTGGCAAAGATTTTGTGGGTGTGATTTGCTAGAGAATCTAACTACTCATTAAACCCAAACTAAGAGGTGTATTTGTTATTGACGGTCCCAGAATCCATTGCTTCACAATGGAACAAGTTTAGGGAGGGGTTTAGTTATCCTGTGAGCCTAAGGGGTGGGAACTGTTCCCAGTGGTCATGGTATGCCTTTCAATCTATGGAATCAATATATCTGTGTCAAAAGAGTGGAAGCTCAGATGGAGTTTATGTTCCTTTTCTACATAAACCCAACTGAATGAGCTCACGTCAAAAGGTGAAAATATTTCCCCTTTCATGGCAGCCATATGCTGGTGATGTTGTAATCAAACTTGCAACATTTACAATATGTATAATAAATACATTCTGGATCATATTGGCATTGAAGGCTTTAATATTTCTTTTTGCATGGCATCTCTAATTCAATGCTGTTAAAGATAATAATATTGGGATTATTATTAAAAAATCTGATTAACGTGGCATCTGGGCAATTGTTAGAAAAGAACTTAGTTTAGACTCCGTTACACTCCATGATCAGGACATTGCAGCAAATTAATGTGTGATAATTGTAAGCTCTTGTGAGCAGGGCCTTCTAATCTGATTTTTTTATTCTTTAACCCATATTTGTTTACTTATTGCAAGGCCCCTGTTTGTTATACAGGTATGGGATCTGTTAACCAGAATGCTCAGGACCTGAGGCTTTCCGGATAATGGATCTTAATTTGGATCTTCATAATGTAAATCTACTAGAAAATCATGTAAACATGAAATAAACCCAATAGGCTGTTTTTTCTTCCAATAAGAATTAATTATATCTTAGTTGGGATCAAGTACAAGGTACGGTACTATCCTATTATTACTGAGAAAAAGTAAATACATTTTTAAAATTTGGATTATTTCGATAAAATGGAATCTATGAGAGACGGCCTTTCCATGATTCGGAGCTTTCTGGATAACAGGTTTCCGGATAACGGATCCCCTACCTGTACAATGCTGTTAAGTGTTGGGTAATGTGGTGGCATTATATAAATGATAAATTCAAGTGGTGCTACTTCTGTAACCATTATAAATATGCAACAAGAAGGAAGTGAATTCAAGTGAATTGCCCCAGTGGTTTCCCATCAATAATAGGCCAAATCAAGTCACATTCAATTGTAAACATACAATGGCATTCTATCATATGATGAGAACTGTCCTGAGCAATGGTTTTTCAGTAAAGTGATAGATAAGACTTTCCAGTGAAAGGACAGGCTCCTGTAACAGCACAATTCCTTGTCCCAATTTCACAACTGGGGCTTAGAGTGACTACATACCACAAAACTGCACAAGAATTTGATGAACAGCACCACAGAGGCCAAACATACATAGAAATCCTTTATTTCATCATGGCTTGTACTCTGGACAAAAAAAGCTCAGAAAAAAATGCCAGTTGCGACCTGAAACATTTGCAACTGACCTTCATTTTTTCTTTTTTTGTTAGTTATTTGCCTACTTCTGACTGTTTCCAGCTACTATCAGTGGCAGTGGGTGTTATTGCTACTTTTTACTCATCTTTCTATGCAGGGCCTCTCCTATTCATAGTTCAGTCTCTTATTCAAATCAGTGCATGGTTGCTAGGGTAATTTCCTCCCTGGCAACCAGATTGCTGAAACTGCAAACCGGAGAGCTGTTGAATAAAAAGCTAAATAACTCAAAAACCACAAATAATAAAAAATTAAAACCAATTGCATATTGTCTCAGAATATCTCTCTGTATCATACTTTACATAAATTCAAAGGTGAACAACCTCTTTAATTGCTTGGACATAAACCAGACACAATGGCGCATGCCAAGCCATATATGAAAATATTAGTAGGGGACAATAACATGCTGGCTTTAAAAAAAAAAAAAAGAGATTGTTAGGGCAGAGACACACGCAAAGATTTGGGGAGATTAGTCGCCCGGCGACAAATCACCTCTTCTTCTGGCAACTAATCTCCCAGAACTGCCTTCCTGCCGGTTAGAATCTAAATCGCTGGCAGGATGGCACTCAGAGCACTTTGTTTTCTAAAGTCGCACAAAGTTTCCTCGTGAGGCAACTTCAGGCGACTTTGGAAATCGAATCGCTCAAAGTGCCATCCCGCCGGTGATTTAGATTCTAGCCGGCGGGAAGGCAGTTGCGGGAGATTAGTCGCCCGAATTAAATCTTCCCGTATGTCTCTGCCCTTAACCTCGTAACAAAGCCAGGCACAACTGTATTAGAACAACTGAATTCAGTTACAAGATAATAAATAAGATATGTGATGTTCACCAATCAAAAAAAAGCACATGACCATACTGTTTCACATCTGCTAATTTCATGTCTGTACAATGAAAAGTTATCTAAGGACAGAGGCCTCCAGCTGCACAGAAAATTCTGCTTTAATCAAAGATCTCTGCCTTCAACGTCAGCTTTCTGTTTAGCTACCGCTGAACCACAACCATTTTAATTAACATAATAACCTCTTACATACAATAGTACTAGATTATTCTGTCCCAGCAATTGTCACACATTATTCCCAAACCCAATAGGAAGGAAGCACATGACCCAACCTGCGGTAACCCGACCATGTTGCCTTGAATGGTACTTGCTCCTCAGTACAATAAAATCTTCTTTATTATTGGGCTGTTGGATACTTGTCTTAAGCAGAGCTTTATGGGAGTGTTTTGCTTTGCATTCATGCTGCTGTACAATTGGTACATTGATAAAGTGTATAAAAGAATACACACTTCCAAACAAATTAGGTGTAGTTATATACCGTATATACTCGTGTATAAGCCGACCCGTGTATAAGCCGAGGTACCTAATTTTACCTACAAAAACTGGGAAAACTTATTGACTCGCGTATAAGCCTAGACACAACTACAGCCCTGTCTCCCAGCAGCGCACATTCTGCCAAAGCGACCCCCCCAGCGATCAACCGGACTTCTTTGCAAAGCTGATGGTGACAGAGAATTGCCAAACGGATTACTGTGTGCATTGTCCCACTGTCCCACTACCATGTGCAGAGGGTGCTGTTTGATATTGCCATCACTGTTAATCTTTTGTATAACCAACAGAGGGCGCTGTGTGATATTGCAGTCACTGTTATTCTTTCATACAACCAACAGATGGTGCTGTGTGATATTGCAGTCACTGTTAATCTTTCATATAACCAACAGAGGGCGCTGTGTGATATTGCAGTCCCGGTTATTCTTTTATACAACCAACAGATGGCACTGTGTGATATTGCAGTCCCTGTTATTCTTTCATACAACCAACAGATGGTGCTGTGTGATATTGCAGTCTCTGTTATTCTTTCATACAACCAACAGATGGCACTGTGTGATATTGCAGTCCCTGTTATTCTTTCATACAACCAACAGATGGTGCTGTGTGATATTGCAGTCTCTGTTATTCTTTCATACAACCAACAGATGGCACTGTGTGATATTGCAGTCCCTGTTATTCTTTCATACAACCAACAGATGGCGCTGTGTGATATTGCAGTCACTGTTAATCTTTCATATAACCAACAGAGGGCGCACTGTTATTCTTTCATATAACCAACAGAGGGCATTGTGGGATATTGCAGTCTCTCCCCAAGTGAACTGTTGGTATAGGAATGATTAAAAGTGACTGCAATCTCAGCTACTCGGGTCGGGTACCGCTGACCTGCGTATAAGCTGAGGTAGACTTTTTCAGCACATTTTGGATGCTGAAAAACTCGGCTTATACGCGGGTATATACGGTACACTATTATAAACTACTTTTTTATTATATACTACTATACTTTTCATCATCAAGAAACAAGACCAACGTCTCAATCCCAATATGGATCTTCATCACTCTAAAAAAGATCCATATAGGAAATTAAAACATTGGTCTTGGTTCTAGATGATGTACAAAGATATAACTGCAATTTACCTAATTTGTTTTAGCATGTGTATTCTTGTATATACAGGTATGGGATCTGTTATCTGGACACCCGTTATCCAAAAAGCGCCTAATTACAGGAATGCCCCATTTTTAACAAATTATTCTAATTTTTTAAAATGATTTATTTTTCTTTGCAATAATAAAACAGTACCTTGTAATTGATCCATATGTTAAAATGAATCCTTATTTGAGGCAAAACAATCCTCCTGGGTTAATTTAACATTTGAATGCTTTATTAGTGAACTTGTGTAGTATGGAGATCCATATTACAGAAAAATTCCTTATCTGTAAAACCCAGGTCCCAAGCATTCTGGATACCAGGTCCTGTACTACATACCTGTACTACGAGTGTATATTATATAGAAAATTGCTCTGGGCTGCTTAAGTTGAAGAATAGCACCTCCACATACACAATAGTGTAATGTGGGGCTTATCAAGATGTGACATTATGTCCATATGGCACTTTCTAGAAACCTCCAATTTTTTGCTGGCAGCACTGGTAAAAACTAATAGAAGCCACAACGGCAAAATATATTTTAAAAGAACAGTATTTAGGCTGTGCAGAATAAAAAATGTTTCAAGTATAGTTAGTTGGCCAAAAAATTTAATCTACAAAGGCTGGAGTGACTGGATGTCTGATATAATATCCAGAACCCAACTTGCTTTTCGGCTCTCTAACTCTGAGTTAGTCAGCGACTTGAAGGGGGGCAACATGGGACATAACTGTTCAGTGAGTTTGGAATTAATCTTAAGCATGCAGCTCAGATTCAAAATCAACAGTTATGACCCATTAGTCCTCCCCTAAAGTCACTGATTGGTTACTGGTCACTGGGTGATTTTCAGGTTATTATGTTCCACATCCAGTCACTCCATCCTTTATAAATTCAATTTTTGGCTAATTAACTTTATTAGAAACATTTTCTATTTTGCCTGGTCAATCTATTGACCTCTTTTTTATTTTATACTAAACAATTCCTTTAAAAATGCACGTCAGTGAAGGCACCCATTAGATCCAAAGCAGTGACAGTTTCTGCTTCCCATATTGCTAGAGAAAATCATTTCAAATGAAGGCATAAAAGGCTGATATATCTCTTCACTTGTTCTTGATTCTTTTAGACCTTTGTTCTTTGAGATTGCAGGAAGCTAGATCCTATTTTCAGATCAATGTCAGTGCTAGAATAGTAAAAGCCTCTTTTATCCTTTGATATTTCTAATAATAGCGTACATCTCTCATCTTACCATGCCTCCTTCTGTTTTGGAGAGTCTGTGGATTACTTGGCTCCATATGCTCATGCTTGTAATGCAATATGCTAAAGCTGGGCAGCCTTTTATTTGCCATGCAGTTTAGAAAGTGATTAACAGCTTTTGTTTTTGCCCATTTTCCTCCATGCTCTTGTATATTGTCCTTAAGTACCTAATAAGCATCCACTGTGCATTAATTTTTTAGCAGCAGCAATATAAATGGAATATGCTGTTCTTTAAAAAAAAAGGTTCAGCAGCTTATCTGCCCATGTAGAAGGCATTCCGACGGGTCTGCCCGATCTATATCAGGCGAAAAATGAAGCAGATATTGATTGGGCAGGTTTGATTCTTTTTGGCGATTGAGGACCGCATTGGCTAGTTGATTCTGTCCTCGTCTGCGCCCATTTCGTTTGTTGTAATATGATCGCTTGGCCCTATGGCTGAACAATCAGATCAACCCAATATCACCCTGCCTTTTGTGGGCATATCGACTTGTCAAACGAGCGAATCTTATTGAGTATGGCCACATTTAAAGACAGCAAGGGTGCACAGACTTATCTGACAGCTTTACATGGGGCCACACCATACAATACACTATACAACCTCACTATCCATGGCCAGAAACCCCAGAGTTCCCCCTACCCCCAAAGGTCCCCTTATTAGCTGCAGCACATGTGTCTAAAAAAATTACTGAAAATATGTAAATAATTTAATTTTGAGTTATTTAATTAAAATGGAGTCCATGGCAGATTGCCTTCCGTAATTCAGGATAACGGACCCCATACCTGAACATGCATGGCCAGCTTTAGAGATGAAACCAGACTGATAAGATACAATGGTATAAAATAGGGAGGACAGAAAAGGGGACATACATGGTCTGCATTATGTAGCATCTACAGTGTTTTGACTAGGAGCTGGATCCAAATAAAGCCAGTACTGTCTCACTTTTTCATACAGTAAAATCAGCTTTATGAATGAGTGGTTGCCAGAGATTATAATAAAAACCGATGAGGGAAGGAAGCCTGATGGCCAGAGCTATGAATACTTTCAAGTCAATCACCAGTCCATTAATTCAGAATTAGCTTAAGAGCTGCCCTCAATGACCAAGCCTCACTATCAGTTCTATCTAATGCTATCTAATGTTCTTATCATGCAGCTCACCATGTGAGTTCACTTAAAAAAATATTCTGTTATTTCAAAATGTTGTACCCCCGTCACTGCAGGATCATGACACTTAGTGGGGAAGACATGAGGAATGTCTCTTGCTCTAATTGCCCCAATATGAAACAACATACATCTGAGTTAATGGGAGCAGAGTATGAAAAAAAATCTGGATGAATGAGGAATGTCAGTGGGTGGAAGGGCATCTGCTGGATGGGGACCATGTCTTCAATACAACTTGACTACTAATAGATAATATACACTGGGTTTCAGCTCATGAAGTTGAAAGTGAAGAATTAATGAAATAATCTAAAAGGTTCACAAGACAACACATAGTTTCTTACCCTTATCCTGGCTCTGTGGTGTCACCCAGATGCTACAGTATTCCATATTATTACCTGTTATGGTCATGGTGTAAAAGAGAGAGACTATATATAGACCTACTCATTTACAGTCAGTCCCAGATTTATTCTGCCAGTAGAGCCTGCCACCTCTCATTTCTGGCTTCCTACTAAATCTCCAATACAAGAACTTCTCCTGTCATTCATGGCAGAACTCAAGTCTCCACACCAACCTGCTGTATTCTGCTATAACTAAACTATCCCCCTTCCATAACATCACATAGCAAATAAATGGTAACAGGAAAATCATTGGCACACCTTTAAAATTCTTCCCAAAGCCAATAGACGGGCCGGGATCGGCATCTGCTTTTGTTTTGTTGCTCGACTTCTCTTTCAAGACATCATCCTCGTTGGAAACATCATATGAGTTTCCTTTCTTCTTCTTCTTCTTTCTCTGTCGAGGTGGAAGCTTTTTTGGAAAAGTAAACATTGGGAATATGACAAGTAGCATGGCCATGGAGCAAAGCAGAAATCCGCTCCACCTGAAAGCAGAAGCATTCTTCATTTATATTAAAGCTGCATACAGGGCATGAGACAGTAATACAGTCAGTACAATATACTATACAAGCACTATTGGGAATAAAACTAGTGTATGCACATGGGCTATAGGAAGGACAAGGTTCCCAGAGGAGAAACTAAACATATTTTCTTCAAACTTGTCAGTATCACTGACTCTGCAGCCTGCAGCTGTAAGACACACAATGGTTTAAATGACAGGTACAAATGGACAGCAGAGAGCTTAAACAGACATTTAAGCAATAAAACACAATAACAATAACGATTGGAAGATTGGATCCATGGGGTTATAGCGCAAGCAGATAGCATGTACTTTGTTGGAGAGAGCTGGAACACAATTGGGGTCATTTACAAAGGAACCTGAACGCGTGGGTGCTCTAAAATGAATGTGATGGAGAGAATATGTTGATGCAATGCATTATTATGCGTCCTAACACACTCCTAGACTTCAACATGGGTCCCAATGATTAAGGGTATACAACTGTGCCAACTGACATTGGGTAACCCTGCCACCCTGGACCTGGCAGATGTTTCAGGGCACCTACAGTGGGTTATTTTGCACAGACTTCAGAGTAGGAGTATTCCAGAAATTAGGCAATTCCCCATTGGTAAATGCTAGAAGCAACCTGCACCTGGGTTGCATCAAAACCAAACTCGGAGAATGGACACAATAACATTGTAATTATAGGCGGAAACATAGCATTACAGGTAATGCTGTCATATTATGTGTTTGTAAAATAATGTGCCCGACTGTTTTGCTTGTATGTAGTGTTAAATACCTGTATTTGTTTCTGCTCATACAGCAACATAAAGCAATATTCCTGCAGTAAAATTAACGATGCTACAGCATTGCTGCATTTGTCCTTTCACTTATCTGCACTTCCATTATATTAAAGCTCATCCCTAGCCTGCCCTGGCTTTACTGCCTAAACAGCATTATAACTTTATACTAATACCTAGCCTTTTCTCCTGGTATCACTGTTCACAGCACAATGCAGCACATAAAAGCGAAATCCTCTGCCCAGTTATGAATTTGCTGCAGACACTTTTTGCCAATAATATAATACTGTTTCTCTAAATCAAATAGTGAACAATGCATGCAGCATTACTTTTTAATTTTGATCTATGTTCTATGTAGAATGAACCTAATGCAATCTATTTTCTCTGTGTTTATGACGTGTACCAGTCCCTGTGGGTATAGACCAGCAGAGATGAATGAGACCAATTAATACCTGGTTAGTGAATATACAGTAATAATATAAGCAACCCCTCATGGGTACAAACCCTTATTGCCCATAGGCACTATACTGAATATTTGGTGCATTCCCCCTACATCTGTTTTCTTTTTGGGGGAAAATATGTTTTCATTGCACACTGCATGGTGCATTGTAAATGACCCCTAAAAGCTCTTTGCCATTAGAGTCCTGGCTGGAATTGAACCGGGACCCCAGTGCTACTAGGCAGCAGTGCTACAATAAGATGTGGGTGGTTGGAAGAAGGGTAATTACCTGGGCTTGAAAGAGCCCAAATTATGTTAAAAGGGCAAGTCAAGCCCAAAATAAAAAATTGCCTCATAAAAGAAAACATAATTATAAGCAACTTTCCAATATACATTAAAAAAATTCAGAGATTTTAAAGTTATTTCTGAAAACAATTCCTATTGAAAGCATTTCCTTAAAGGGATTCTGTCATTGGAAAACATGTTTTTTTTTTTTAAACGCATCAGTTAATAGTGCTATTCCAGCAGAATTCTGCACTGAATTCCATTTCTCAAAAAAGCAAACAGATTTTTTTATATTCAATTTTGAATTCTGACATGGGGCTAGACATTTTGTCAATTTCCCAGCTGCCCCCAGTCATGTGACTTGTGCCTGCAGTTTAGGAGAGAAATGCTTTCTGGCAGGCTACTGTTTTTCCTTCTCAATCTAACTGAATGGTCTCAGTGAGACATGGGTTTTTACTATTGAGTGTTGTTACCAGGCAGCTGTTATCTTGTGTTAGGGAGCTGTTATCTGGTTACCTTCCCATTGTTCTTTTGTTTGGCTGCTGGGGGGGGGGAAAGGGAGGGGGGTGATATCACTCCAACTTGCAGTACAGCAGTAAAGAGTGATTGAAATTTATCAGAGCACAAGTAACATGACTTGGGGCAGCTGGGAAATTGACAATATGTCTAGCCCCATGTCAAAATTTAATATAATTAAATCTGTTTGCTCTTTTGAGAAATGGATTTCAGTGCAGAATTCTGCTGGAGCAGCACTATTAACTGGTTCATTTTGAAAAAAGATTTTTCCCATGACAGTATCCCTTTAACTCCTAGTTGTTTGCAACAATGTTGCAAAAGTCTTAGTTCCCCAGCAAAGACAGGTCTGTTAATCAGCTGCCTTGTCATTCATTGTATCAACAGTCTGAGCCACCAGGGCAGAGAATAGAAAGAGACAGACGAACATTGCTTTCAATAACAATACATATACAAATAATTTAAAAACCATAGTAAATGCCATTAATATATATTGCATAATTGCTTAGAATTATGTTTTCTTTTATTAGGCAAAAAATTATGTTTTGGGAGATCGCTTAGGAAGCAGGATAAAATGCAGAATTGAAAATGAAGAAGTTATAAAAATCAGGAATAAGAGATGATGAGCTATTTATATAGCACTGTGTATATTCATTAAATCTGTTCTTACCAGTTCCCAATGAAACGAGGATCGCTCTGCTCGATGTTGACAGTGGTTCTGGGATCTACGTAAAATCCAATGAGGACTCCACCCAGTAAGTACCCTGCAGCAGGGCCAAGCGCACCCATGACGTACATGATTGCTGTGAAAATACAGAAGTAGGAAATTTACAGAAAGAATGGGATTCTCCTGCATGTACATACCACATGTGCTCCATTAGAATGAGAGTTGCCTGACTGATTCTTTTTCTTTATGCTTTTTGTTTGCTAAAACTATTTCATGCATTTAAATATTAATTTTATACTAGCTCATAATCTATAAACAGTAGTAGATTAAGCCACAGACGTAACTGGGGATCCCTGGGGCCCCACAACTGTGGGTCACTGACCCCTGTGATCTGTGTTATGATAGGACAGATGCAGGAGATGACGAGAGAGGGAGGTTCTGTTCTTAGAGAACCCTGCGGTCTCACAGCAGCCATAGCATCTGTCCCTTTATAGTCGCACCACTGAATTTAGTATTCGGAAACAAATTGCCGCATGAAGTAAAATTATTGTGTATGCTAAAATCCTTAGGAACTGGTACAGATATAATTTAAAGCAGCCCTCTATGCATTCCTATCAATGTCCTCTAGATGAAGTACAATGGCTCGGAGCTCAGCCTCCACAGACCTAGGCCAGAATGTCGCCTAAAGCAGTCTATGACAATAGAATGCAGAGAGAGAGAGAGAGAGAGAGAATTAGCTGAAATTCCTACAGACAACAAAATAGGGGCAATGGTAAATGAGGCTAAATCAGTGGCATGTTTGTTTAGTAGCCTGTAAATGCAGCACCAAAGCTCTCCTTTTATTACTTCATTTTATTACAACAATTGTTGCGCATGGGGAATTCATACATGAACAAATCACATATGAAATGTATAAAGTCTCACACAGAATGGAGGGAAAATTAGCAGTTAGCAGTGTTTCCCGGTAAGATGATTTCAAAGGGGACACCGGCTACAAAGCTAATGCAGAGGAACCAATGTGTCTGGGTTGTTGGGGAAGTTTGTTTCAGTGGCGTCGCTTTGCTGTATGTGTATTGTTCTTCCATGGTGTCAGACATACTGAGGGTTTCAGAGTTGGGGAGCAGAGCAATGCAACAGGAGGTAAATATATTATCTATGCAGGCCCAGATTTATGGAAAGGCCACCAAGGCCCGGGCCTATGGCGGCAGGATTTTAGGGGGCGGCATGCAGCCCAACCACACTCATATTGGTTCAGAAACACTGTGGAGGTGCAGGCGATATGATAGTTTTTAAAATAACCTGTACGCCAATCCCCAATGCTTTAGTCCCGATAATGAAAATTTGATTGTATAAAAGGGAGGGGACAGGGCGACCAACAACAGCGGGCCTAGGGGTGCCTGCTATGTAAATCTGGCCCTGTATCTATGACAGGATTGTATTTGTGTTTATGGGGTACACATTTTCAACTTTCTACTCTCCTTCTGTGGTTAATTCAGCTTGTCCAACATGGTCAAAGTGTATCCATGAATCTGGTTATATGAAACTCCGCTCTACCCACCCATCCCATTCTGTGTAGCAAATCTTTAGTTACACGGAACACAAAATGGGATGTTTTAAAAGTGGTTCACCTTAACGCTAACTTTTAGAATGTTATAGAATGGCTAATCCTAAGCAACTTTTCAATTGCCCTTCATTGTTTTCTAGTTTTTTAATTATTTGCCTTCTTCTTCTGACTCTTTCCAGCTTTCAAATGGGGGTCGTTGACCCTATGTAAAAGACAACTGCTGTGTAAGGCTAAAAATGCATTGTTATTGCTCTTTCTATTCAGGCCCTCTCCTATTCATATTCCAGTCTCTTATTCAAATGAATGCATGGTTGCTAGGGCAACTTGGAACCTAACAACCATATTGCAGAAATTTCAAACTGGAGAGCTGCTGAATAACTCAAAATGAAGTGAATGAAAACTGATTGAAAATTGTCTCAGAATATCAATCTCTACATCAAACTAAAAGTTTAAAGGTGAACGACGGATACAAAAACCATAATTAGGCGAGTGACTGATTTTTCTGTAAATAGTGGTGGTACAGTCACTAGTAGGAAGCAATGCAGGTGTGTTCTGCATTTCTAAAAGTGTGCCCTGTCTCAGCAATAACTAATATTAGGCCATGGTTAGGAGCCTGCTATGTTACATGCTTGGATGGCCAAATTTAGTAGGGGTAACACATGCCTCCCATGCACCTGCTTTAAGTGCTTAAAGGACCAGTAACGTCAATTTTGTTTAAAAAAAAAAAAAAAATACATTTTGTATATAACGGAAATAAAACCACTAAGCCATATGTACGGTAACTTTAAAATTGTCTTTATTAAAAAATAACTTGTGCTCCTCTTCAGAAAAGCCGACAGGGCAATGATCCATCGTGTGGCGATCGATTTCTCCTCCCTGGCTATCTCCTATAGAAAGCAGGGAGGAGAAATCGAGCACCGCACAATGGATTGTCGCCCTATCGCCTTTTCTGAAGAGTAGCACAAGCGGAGTTTCGGTAAGTTATTTTTTAATAAAGACTTTGCGATTTTAAAGTTACATATGTCTCCCCAGTAGTCAAATCTTTGATTGCAAAGACAGAGGTCTGGCAGAATCTGCCTCTTTCTCTCCCTGGTAGGATTAATTTATTTAAGATGGTTTTTCTCCCCAAATTTTTATATTTATTTCACAATTCCCCAATAATGCCCCGGAGTCAATGGTTTAGGTATCTTGACTCCATTCTACGTAAGTTTCTCTGGGCGGGTGAACATCCACGGCTGGGCTTTCGAACCCTACAGGCGCCCCCATCTGGTGGTGGCCTAGCTTTGCCCAATCTCAGATCGTATTTTCTAGCGAGTCAGCTTACCTATGCGCATTGGTGGACTATTCCTCAGCCCGACAATCCTTCCACTATGCTTGAGGCAGTGACGATGGGTTCTTTAGAAGCTCTAACTAAATTACTGTATAGAGGGTCCTCCTCGCAGTGCTCCATCACTACACCTATGGCCACTGTTGTGGGAGTGTTTCAAACAGCGCTGAGGATTGCCCAGAAGGCACGACCTGTGTGGTCCTGCTGGACGCCTCTTTGGGGGAACAGTGCTCTTCCACACTTACAGGATCTGCCGGATATCAGCAGCTGGGCCAGTGGGGGGGTTAAAACCTTGAACGATATTGTGGTTAATGGGGAATTGCAGCAGTTCCAGAGCCTACAGGGCACTTACCACTTGCCACATTCCATGTTTTTCCGCTACCTTCAGCTCAGACATGCCTTTACCGCCCAATTCCCCACCAGACCCATTACACTGGTTGAGACTACTTTGGAGGTTTATTTGAGGAAGGTGGACCTACGGAAACCTACCTCCCGGTTTTATGTCATACTAGAACAGGCTGGTCCAGATCCTCTCACGAAGATTAGGGATAAGTGGGCTGAGGATATTCCGGGCCTAGAAGAGGAGATGTGGACTGATGCGCTGAAGCAGGTCCCAGATATCACCATATCAGTTAGAGACAGGTATATACAAACCAAGTTTCTAAACAGAGTATACCTTACACCGTATAGACTGGCGAAAATATATCCTATGGTTTCGGACCAATGCCATAAATGCAGCCAGGCGGTAGGCACTGTTATGCATGTTTTCTGGGACTGCCCGAGGATTCAGGGGTTCTGGGAAGAGGTTCTGCAGCACATCTCTTTAGTCTTGGATGTCCCGAGTTTTAGGACCCCCTTAGTCTGTCTCTTGGGCGTTATGGATGATCTGGGTTTGAAAGCTGTAGTCAAACTGTGCTACTTACAGCTTTTGTTTTATGCCAAAAAATCTATTCTCCTACATTGGAAATCAGTGGACCCCCCGACCGTTGCCTTCTGGAGGAGACAGGTTAATATTATCCTCCCTTACCAGAAATTGGTTTATGTTGCTAGGGGTTGCCCCAAGAAGTTCGAGGGCATTTGGGGAGCTTGGTTGGATTATGAGGAGACGCACTAGGATTGTGTTGCTTTTGTGATGATACTCTGACTGCTGGTTCTACTACCAATATGTATGTCCTACTATTATTTTTGTGTGTGTATGTATGTTTGTTTTGAAAATGCAAAAATAAAAACTTTAAAAAAAAAAAAAGTTACATATGTCTTGGTGTTTTTCGTTGTATACAAACAAATTTTTTAAAAAAAAAAAAAAACATTTGACGTTACTGGTCATTAAACACAGACTGATGGTAAAAAACTTACTAGCCCCTGACAAAGGAATCACTGTTGCTAACCAATGCCATCTGGAAAACAGATTAGCTCTGCTGATTGCTGCCAGCTGGCAAATAGATAATTAAAGCTGATCACTGGCAATGGCCAGAAGTGCTGGCCATGGCTACACAGAAGTATTTAGAAATGACTTAAGGACACGCTTATTTACAAAGGAGATTGTGTCCTTTGTTTCTCGTGTTGCATACATTATGGGGAGTTTGTAATGATTATGAAAGACAAGTGCAGAAAAGGAGCCCTCTAAATTCGTCACTGACATGGCATTACCGGTACTTCAAAAATGCTATTTGTAACCTCATTATCTTCTACTACCCCTGCACATCAAAGTGGAAACCCTGCTTTGTTCTAGAAAGCTGTTCCCATCATTCCCCATACAGCCAATAAGTTGCAGTGCACAGCAGCTCAAAGTTGTAATGGAAATGTCCTTAATCCAGGCAATGAAATCCCTGTGATATATCTGTGATATTGCAATATCTACTGTTACTGGGACCAATTATCCAGAATGCTTGGGATCTGGGGCTTTCCAGATAAGGGATCTTATGATAAAAAAAACACTGCGTTTTCATCCGACAGTCGGATAAATATAGTTCTTACCTGCGATTTCTCCTTCACTTCCAGTTTCTTTAGAACAGGGGTCCCCAACCTTTTTTGGACCGGGGGGTAGGGTTGGGGTCGGCAGCAAGTTTGGACGCACCGGCATCCAGATTTTTTTTTGTGCGCTGGGCTCAGCGGCCCAGTGCAGAAGTGTCCGTGGCCCGGTTCTGGCCCACGGCCAGGCGGTCGGGACCCCTGCTTTAGAACATCCAACACGTCCCATGCGTTTTGTCGCATAGCGATGTGTCGGCTCCTCTCGCATTGTGAAGTTCTACCCTTAGTACTCCAGCAAAGTCAGCTGCCTGGTCTTACATTGCATCAACAGTCTGGTCCACCAGGGCAGAGAATAGAAAGGGACAAACATTGCTTTCAATAGCAATACATATACAAATAGAAAATGTGTAATGTGTGCATATGGGAAAGTTGCTTAGAATAATGTTTTCTTAAATAATGCAAACAACTATTTTTTGGGTTGACACTCCCTTTAAACATTACATAAACCCAACAGGCTGGAAAAAGAAAATACATTTTAACAATCTGAATTATTTGATTCAAATGGAGTCTATGGGAGATGGCCTTTACGCAATGCAGATTTTTCTGGATAACGGATCCCACACCTGTACCACACAACCTAAACCATGCTGGAAGCCACCAAACCAGAGGTCGTTTATACAGACACCCCCTCCCCCTATTCGTTTTAATGCTGATGGGGTTGAGGAAGAAGTCAAAATGTTGCACAGGTTCATTAATACCCTATACCCAAGATTAATAACATTAGGTGTCCCCTCACCTTCTTCTACCCAACAAATAAAAAAAGTATTTTTTCCTAGGGAGGAATGGCTTTAAAATGAAAATTTGTCACAGCCCTACTTAGACAGCAATTGCCATAATTACATATATTTACATAGTAAGGCCCAATAATTAGTGATATTCTGAGACACTTTGTAATTGGTTTTCCTTTATTATACTTGAGGTATTTGCATTATTTAGCTTTTTACTCAGCAGCACTCCAATTTGCAATTTCAGTAATCAGTTTGCTAAGGCTCAAATTACCCTAGCAACCATAAATTGATTTGAATGACAGACTGAATTCTGAATAGAGAGGTCCTGAATAGAAAAATGAGTACTAAAAAGTAGCAATAACAATACAATCGTAGCCTTACAGAGCATTTTTTTTTACATGGGGTCAGTGACCCCCATTTGAAAGCTGGAAAGAGTCAGAAGAAGAAGGCAAATAATTAAAAAGTATAAAAAAAGAAAAAAAGGCCAAATTGAAAATTTGAAAATTCTCTAACATACTAAAAGTTAACTTAAATGTAAACCATCCCCTTAAAGGCTAGCTATGCACTGCCCCATCCAAAGATTATGTAGTAGTGACTTCGAGTTCTGCCTCTACAATTACCCTTTGGACCAGTGACTCAACAAACATGGCTGAATGCCTTAGGTAGGCAAATACTATAAGATCCATTTGTTTGGTGAGGTTCCAGGGCCGAATACATGGAATAAGATAGCGAATCATTCTGAAGTGTGTGAGTTGGGAGCTTCTGTTAATCCACTTTATTAATTCTCATCTGCACGAAGGCAGCAAGACCTGTAAGCTGTATATTGTTTTGAGATTTCTAGAAGGAGCAGAGGGTTAAACAGAGGGGTTTATAAAATTGTTAGAGACCCCCCTGAGCCTATTAACACTATCCTCAGACCCTTGGCTGACAATCCTTTTATTCTAGTCAATGCCACACCACCATCTTGTTTCCTTTCCCAGGGATCCCTTGCAGCTGCCCTGGGTGTGCGCAAGGTAGAGTAAAATCAAAACACTAAACTAAAAATTAAACCAAACCTTTGCTCTAATGCGCAGCCCAGGCAGCAACAAGAATAACATGGACAACAAACAAGATGCTCCCAGATTGGTGTTTATGATCACTGTTGGGTGCCTAAGAAATTGGCACTCAGCTGTTATTGAGCCTTTCCTTGTCATTTAAAGCCAGAACTTGTGCAATGGATAAATAAGACCATGTGGGTGAGCACTGTCCAATGGGTGTAGGGTGCCATTACATTCATGAGCATTACATGTTATTCCTGTTTCTGCCACACAGGGCCAAAATCAGCCTGCTAAAATTCACAGGCCGATTTCAGCCTGCCGCCGGCAGTAGCCTACTTCTTTGGGTAGGACTACATGGACGCACAAACGCATGCGATGGAAATAAGGTAAGAGATAGAAATGTCGGATGAAGTCGCATCGTTAATTCGACGCGACTGTCGGATGCAGACGCAAAGTGCAGCGTCTGCAGCCGACAATCCTATTACGTTGGATCAGCGCTGCGACTTCATCCGACAATGCATTCACATACTTTTTCTATTAACTATTTCTGTTGCATGCGATTTGTCACATGCATTTTGTCGCAGCGCATCAGATCGCGCCGAAAACATCCGTGTAGTCCTACCTTGTTGCATCCAGAACCATTTTGGCCCCATGTGGCCCTAGCCTAATTGGTTCTGTTAATTGCTACCAGTGGGTTCCATATTGTTGTGTTCTACCATTAGACTCCTGTTAATGGAATGTCACAAAACACAAATAGAAAGTATAGTGTAATTGGTCAAACCAATCCCTGCCAAAGTTGTGGAACTCCCGAAAGCTTTAAGTTTAAATTTAAATAATGAAAAACTCCAGCGCCAAAGGAGAGAAGCAACAAACAATATTTTTGACAAAATATAGTGTTTTATTTCAAACTGAATGTTGTAATACAGCAAGAGGGTTTCGGTTTGCCTTTCCCCTATATATCTTTTGCACTAAGCACTTTATGGATGCAGTAACGCTGTTTTAATACACTTTTTCACAAGGGTGTACTCATTAATGGGATGTCACAAAGCCAGGGCTTTATCTTCCTTGGCAGCTGTGGGAAATAAAATCTGGAGAATGAGATTTGTTACTTTTTAGCTGCGGATACATTTTTAATAATGCTGATTTAGTTCTCTTGAGGCTTTTAGTGAAATATGCCGAATAAGAGAAGAACTGAGCTACTACGTTAGGATTAAGTGGCAGAACACCCTTTGCTTTGTTTGAAATAAAAAGACACTGCCATCACTGGGGATCCATCATCCATAAAATACTGATTCTCATCCTTGTAATGTTCAGACCTCCACCTCCGTATTCACCTCCAGCTCAGTGGCAGCTATCAGCTCTGATAGGAGTGCAGTGCAGACATAGGATGGACCTTCTTACATTTTTATTCTCTATGAATATTTGTATGATCCAGAAGCCAGAGAATAAATTCATCTTGGAATACAAACCTTGAAAATGGCAGAAATGTAGTATCCCTGTTCTTCAATACAATCCATTTTTATGCTTACTAGAAGATAAAAATGCACTTTATGGGTTCAGTCCCACCATGGTCATCTATAAGAAGTAATTCCTAGATCAGCAAAGGGAAACCAATACAGGTATGGGATCAGTTATCTGGAAAACCCAGAAACCTCTGAATTACAAAGGCCATCTTCCATAGACTTTGTAAAAATGATTTTGTTTTTTTCTGTAATAATTAGGGATATACGAATCTAGAATTCAGTTTGGGATTCGGTCAGGGTTCTGCGTTTTTCAGCAGGATTCGGCTGAACTGAATCCGAATCTTAATTTGCATATGCAAATTAAGTACGGAAGAGAACGCGCGTGACTTTTTGTCACAAAACAAGGAAGTAAAAATGTTTTCCACTTCCCACTCTCATTTGCATATGCAAATTAGGATTCCTTTTTTTGCAAAGGATTTGAGGGTTCAGCCGAATCCAAAATAGTGGATTTGGTGCATCCCTAGTAATAATAAAACAGTACCTTGTACTTGATCCCAACTAATAATAATTATATAATGGATCCTTGTTGGAGGCAAAAAAAATCCTATGGGGTTTACATGATTTTTTAGTAGACCAGATAACTAGCTGGTACCCTACATCATACAGTAGTACTGTGATTCTACAGGTCTGTTTCACTGCGGCCTTCTGTCTCGTTGGCATGCTGGAATGTTAGCTAGCAAACGCTGAGCAGGATTATCTCAGTCAGTGGCCAATCGACAGCTGGAGGTGTTGCAGATTAAGGACTGTGTCTCCATCCGTGAACAGGCAGAAATGGAAATTATGTATATCTGTGGCTATTGGGTAGGCCCTAAAAAAGGCAGTCAAGAAACAAACCCACCATATTTCAGTCAGATTATTGCCTGACTATGTACTAATAGTGACTGCCCAGAGCAGTAGAGGAGGAGTCTATATTCTTGTATTTGCCTTTTTTATTCCACACCCCAGGTTGTTACCAGTCACAGGGCAGGACACCATGTAAAAACCCGGTGGGCCCAGCCGACCCAGACCCACACCATTCAGAGACCCTACACTGGCCCCCATCTCCACAACTAGAGAACAGGTCGCTTCTCTGCCTTTTGGCTAAGATCAAGTGTAGTATTTGTTCTTATCAGGAGGGGTGCTAAAGCCTCTTCTGGTTAGACGGAGAAACACTTGATCCTCTGGCTAGGGGCCAACATGGAAGCCCAAGGTGTACTGCCCCCTACAGGGGGTGCCTGACTCACGATGGCATATGCACTTGCACTTTATGGTTTTTAATGATGCTTTTATTTCTTTGTTCTGGCCTTTTGGCTAGACAAGAAAATGTTTTAATGTGGCCGCTGGCATGCTAAAGCACTTATTTATGTTTTTATATGTGCCCGCATCTTTTTTTACTGCAGGGGTGCAGTTGGTCCTTTTGGGGCTCTGCTCCAGGTTTTGTTGTCCTGGGGGAAGCTTTGGGGAACCCAGGGTTAAAGGGACTCTCCCTAGCCGTGAAGTGAAGGAGAGTGTGAAGACCCTTGTCCACATCTGTGCCTTTTATGTCAGGGACCTTAGCTTTGGCAAAGGTGAGCCCAAAGACTTTAGATGCTTTCAGTTCCTTTTGGCCTGGGGCTCCGTAGTATTATGGAGCCCATGCCTTATGGCAGTACTCACTGGGGCACCCACACTTTGCACTTTATACACTGGGCCTTGGATCCTCCATTCCGACACTGACCAGTAATAAATGGTGGTATAAAATGTGTATTTCAAATGAGAAGACGGCTAAATAAGAACTACTGTATATTAGACAATAATTAAAGCAGGACAGGTACACTGATCACTTTTATACCAGTTTATAATGGAACATATACAAATATGCCTTCATTCTGGCATTACACAGAATATTAGCAAATGCTGACTTTCAATGAAAAGATATATGCAGCCTAATGGCTCCTGTGGTTCTAGATATTGCTGGTGGCTTATACCACAAATCCAATTGCATTTACAGGTGATCCCATAGTTTAGATGTGCAGCCAGCTAGAAACTTCCTTGGTTGCCCCTATCACTGGCTGGTCCACAGGAGACCCTCAAAATCCATAATGGTTACATTTATTAGAAAATGCTGATAAATCATACGTTGAAAGAGCTTACTGCGCACACAGAATGCATTTCTTTCCTCTGCATATTCTTATTTATACATACAATGAGGCGCTGCCTCGGGCACAGAGAATCAAATTCTCCAAAGAGAATAACTGCAACAGCCCCAACTATTAATATAGCCATACGGAGTATAGACTGAATTCTTGCATGCAGAGGATTTTCCTGCTTCTACAGAAGAATTACTCCTACTTGGTAAACCATTGGGCCACCTCAGGCTAAGTCCCAGGTGATTCCTATTCAGGGATTAATATATTCCTATTGCAGGAGAATCATAAAAGGATTGGCTGTGTTCCCTGCAGATAAAATAAAGCTGTGCCACCCTTTCACTGCTGAGCACATAAGCAAAATTCAGTTGCTAGAGGATTGTGTAGCTGCATAATCACACAGCCTTCTGATTGGTGCGTCTTGAGGAATAACAACTGGATTTAGGTGGCATCCAATCAGAGCAGACAGAGCACATAGTAACATGTACATCCCCTCCAAATAATCCTTGGTGCATATTTATATATACATACAGTAATATTTTATTGGAACATCATCAATCAGCTAATACATGAAGTTGTGTAATAGGAGTATCAAAACCACAGTTATATTAAAGGATATTAAAATATGTTAGAGTAGAGTATATTAAAGGAGAATTATACCCTTTCTTGGAAAAAGTATAATTTAGTACAGATGGAACCGGTTATCCAGAATGCTCAGGACCTGGGGTTTTCCAAATAATTCATCTTACCATAATTTGGATCTACTAGAAAACCTTTTAAACAGTAAATAAACCCAATAAACTGTCTTTGCTTTCAATAAGGATTAATTATATCTTGGTTAGGATCAAGTACAAGCTACTGTTTTATTATGTAGCACACCCGTGAGTGTACTTTTAACTGTGTAAGAGTATGTGTGCTCAGACCAACTGTTAGTGAAGTTCACTCGCCATCCGAGAAATTTAGTTCCACACAGTTCCTTTGCAATTTAACGAAACAGATTTATTGAATACAACACAAACACAAAGTGTTATATATGCTCCAACCTTGATGGAATCCTTGTAGGCAATTATGCTTCCTGGCACAGTGTAAATAGATATCACCCCACACTCCGAGAACCTCTTCTCCTGTTCAGTCTCACCCTCTCTCACTGGGTGGAAACTCCTTCTTAGTGGGTACTACTAGCAGTCCGGATAAATGTCTTGGGGTCTCGTATCTTGGGTTTGATCCGGTCCTCACCTCACCCTTACTGGGGTCTTGGTTCTTGGCACCCTGTCTAGCCCTCAACTCACCCTTAACCTTTAATCCCTATACTAGTGGCCCAAATGCCACGGGGTTCTAACCCCACTGTCCTCCTCGTTGGAGCGCTGGCTGCTCGCTATTTACCCTAGCTCACCTTTCACTCCTAGAGCGACTATAACAACTTTCTGTCTAACTCTCACTTCACCTATCTCCAGGACCAGGTCCCTGGTTCTGTAGTTCCTCACTGGGAGGTGCCCAGCGAGGACAAAGGCCTCGATCCCTTATTGTACTCCCTATTTATAACCTCCCTCTACCCCCTAGTGGAGAACTTCTCTAACTGAATTCTGGGGTCCCTACAATTATTACAGAGAAAAAGGAATTTGGATTACTTGGACAAAATAGAGTCTATGGGAGACGAGCTTTCCGGGTTCCTGGATAACAGGTTTCTGGATAACAGATTCCATTCATGTAGTATGTATTAGGAATGTGCAAACTGTAATTTTCCTATTGTTCGTAAAATATAGAAGAGCAGCCCCTGACCACTACTAACCTTGACAATTATTACACAATCTAATAATGTTATCTGTATTTCCGTTATGCATAACTTATATGTGACACAGGTGGCCATAGACACACAGATCCTATCGATTCGTACGATTTTCGGATTGTGTGTGGCGTGTGCTGACATCTTTCATCCGGCAGAGATCGGTTGTTTGGTCGATCGGCCAGGTTTGACTTTGACCCGACCGATCCCGCCGGAGCCCACAGCACATCGTAATCGGATCGTTTGGCCATACAGGTTACCCCCGATATAGCCATGTTTGTTAATGGCATATCGGGGAAAGATCCGCTCGTTTGGCGATGTGGCCAAACAAGCGGATCTTTGCATCTATGGCCACCTAAGGGTCCTGGACATACAGTATGTGCTTTGAGACCTGCTCTATAAGCTACTGTGTAGGCTGGAAACCTAATACTAGGCCTAACACATAACATTGTGACTCTGAATCACAAGACTCCAGGGAGCAGATATTGCTAAGCACAGAGCCACAGCTATATAATTATCCATTCACTTATTTCTTTAGATTAGAACACAAAGCATGCACAAAGCTGCAGTCTCTTACAGTTCTATTCTAGTTTGCAGCAAAAACATGGGAATGGGGAGATCCAACTAGTAACCCCTAAAACCCAATTCTTATAAGATTTTTATGTCACTCTGTAGATCTGAAGGTGGATTTTTTAATGTGTGACTTGTCAAGTTGACGCACAAGGTGTGCATTAACCCAAGCAATCCCTTTAGAAACGCAGCAGTGTGCTTCCCATAAACTGACCAACCCATCACAAGCTATTTGGATCATGGAAAAAATGGCAAGTATTCACAAGGCCTTATATAGGATTGGTTCACCTTTAAGTTCACTTTTAGTATGTTGTAGAATGGCTAATTCTAAACAACTTTTCAATTGGCCTTTATTTTTCCTTTTTATAGTTTTTGAATTATTTGCCTTCTTCTGACTCTTTCCAACTTTCAAATGGGGGTCACTGACCCAAACAAACCAGATGCTGAAATTGCAAACTGGAGAGCTTCTGAATAAAAAGCTAAATAACATCAAAACCACAAATAAAAAAATTGAAAACCAATTGTAAATTGTCTCCGAATATCACTCTTTACATCATACTAAAGTTAATTTAAAGGTGACCCACCCCTTTAAGGAAATATTTTATGTTAATTATACTTTGCCCATTCGTTGCCTGGCCACAGACCTCCTTCCCCGCGGTTTATTACTTTTATACACAGGTATGGGACCCGTTAACCAGAATGTTCAGTACCTGGGCGGTTTTCAGGTAAGAGATCTTTTTGTAATTTGGATCTCCATACCGTAAGTCTGTTAAAAATAAATAAAACATTTAATAAACTTAAATATGATTGTTTTGGCATCAATAAGGATTCATTGTATCTTAGTTGGGATTATTACAATTTGGGAGATGGCTGTCCTGTAATTTCAAACTTTCAGGATTTTCCATATATGTACGATGTGTCTCTCCTGAATGATATGGCAGGAAGAAAGTCTTACAACTGATCCACAAAACTTGCCATGTAACAGCACAAGACTTTTGACCTTTATGGAAAAGTAAAGTAAATTTACAAATTATTTGTCTTATAATTTCCAATATTCCAACAAAGTTGAATCACAAAAATCTCATTTTTTATAAACAAGTCAGTTGTTCCTTAGGGGTATAATTACCGGTATCATGCTATGTAAAAAGTGGAGTGAAACATTACTGGTGATGTGGCTCATAGCAACCAATCAGATCTTTGCTTTTGTTTTATCTAATTGCCGATTCGTTGCTCTGGGCAACATTGCCGGTAATGCTTCACTCTCCTTTTTATACAGCATGATAAATAAGCCTCTTACAGGGGAATGTAATAAAAGTCGCAAAGAGCAAAACAATTCGCACCAATAAGACTAAAAATCCACATCTCACAATGTAATATTGTTCCTGAAACTGTTATTGCATTGCAAATTTTAATTGCGCATTGCGAATTTTAATTGCGCACTCATAAGAAGTGCTTGAAGGTGTTGTAATCTTTTGGAGGAAACATAGCAACTTTTTCAGTAAGAAGTTTTATTACATTGACTGCGCATTGGCGCAAACTATAAAATTCGCAAACGGTCTTTCACTGTCGGGCTCGCAAAAGCTATATTAAATTTGCACAAAGCAAAATTTGTTCGCGCAGAGGCATAACTTTTCGCATTGCGAATAGTTTTTCCGTTAGCGATTTTTATTACATTCCCCCGTTAGTATTATTCTGCCTCTACACCATTCCAGTTTTATTGGTTCCTTCACTGTTTGCCTGTTTTTAGTGCTCATCTACCCAGTGCAGTAATACTTTAGAAATAGAACTGTCAGTTTAACTGCATTAGCTCAATCAATACTAATTAGTTGCTATGGGTTACAGGATTGCACCAGTGTTAGTGAATAGCCCAACATATTGTACGAGATTAGGTCACTTAGTATACTTGCTGCACGTAATACTCTGGCATGTCTATGTTTTCCCTGGAGACTCCTGCTATACAATAGTGTAACAGAAAGCTTCAGGGTCACCAAGAAAAATTTTGTTGGGGAAACTAATGTAAAATGATACTGAAATTGTGCATTTGGCAGAAGCTAGACAAGGGTTTGCTCTCTCATCTGTCAATACTCTTTTTATGAGATATATGAATGCCCTAGAGATTTTACCAGGGATATCTAAAATACAGTGAATTTGGCTATATATGATGGGTTTAGAGAGCTAAGGCCACCTATAGCACAAGGCTTTGGCCACTGGAAATTCGAAGCAACAGTGTACAGTGACCTTATGCAATAGATGTCTACATATGCACTTAGAGCAGTTACCAATAGCAATTAAGGTTAAATTAGTTTTAATTTAGAAATTTCAAGAAAACATATGATTGGCTTCTACTGGGTCCATTTAGCAGCTACATTAGGGGATCCGCCCATCAATTGCTGACTATGGGGAAAACATGTACAACGATTTAAAAATCCTCTGCAAAACAATGAGACCTACAGTAATAAGCAAATAAGGTCCTAGGTGCTGGTTGCCTACGTCTCTGACCTTTGAATTATATTATGGCCATGCTCAGACTGAACAAGTGATATATTCAGAAACAGGTTTTTTTTTACAGTGAGAGCTGTGAAGATGTGGAATTCTCTCCCTGAATCAGTTGTACAGGCTGATACATTAGATAGCTTTAAGAAGGGGTTGGGTGACTTTTTAGCAAGTAAGGGAATACAGGGTTATGGGAGATAGCGCATAGTACAAGTTGATCCAGGGACTAGTCCCATTGCCATTTTGGAGTCAGAAAGGAATCTTTCCCCCTCTGAGGCAAATTTGAGAGGATTCAGATGAGGTATTTTGCCTTCCTCTGGATCAACTAGCAGTTTAATTAATTATATATAGACATGAAAGGTTGAACTTGTGGAAGAGCGTATTTTTTTTCCCACCTCACTTACAATGTTACTATGTGAGTGTGCCCCAGGAACCTGTACCTTGGCCAATAAACTGCATAAGTGGGCTAATGGGCGGTGGTGGCAGAGACCAGTTGTTGGATAGAGCTTAACTACTAATTGGCAATTAACTTGAATGCATACTGGTTACTACATGGTTGAATAGAAATCAGTGCAGTCAGTAGCATCCCCTTAAATGAACTGCAAATTAGTCCTGCATCCTTGAAGGATGTTCTGGCAGGTCTGCTGGGAGCTTTGCTTTTTCTTTAGTAATAACGCGAAATAAAGCAAGTTACGGCACACAGCCATTTTCAGCTGCGCTCCCCTGTGTTGCGGTTTCTTCTGTTCAGCCGCAGGGGAGCGCGAAGTAGACGCAGTCTATTATTTTGAAGGGGGCTGTACTCACACAGACGCATGTATGCGCCGAACGCAGTTGAAATGCAACATGCTGCGTCCCAACCTGCATTTGGTGCTTACGTGCGTCTGTGTGAGTACAGCCCCCTTCAAAATAATTGACTGCGTCTACCCCTGCGCTCCCTGCGACTAAACAATAGAAAGCGCAGCAAAAATATGGTTTTTCATCAAAGGTAAAGTTGTTTTTTTCCCTGGAGTTTGGTTGAGGGCAGTTTTCAGTAAAATCTCATATTTTCAGCCAAAAAAAAAAAAACTCACATTTTTGAGGTTTTAAAATAAAAAATTTTTGATTATACCCTAAAGCTGGAAATACTGTAGCTTAAATCCAAAAATGCTCTAGCTAAAACCTGTCGAGGTCATGTAGAAGTCAATGGCAGCGGCCCCTTGAACTATTTGAAGATGTGTGCAGGCTTGTTTATGTTCAGGTTTTTCCGGTGGTTTGTGCTCAAAAACTCGAGCAATTGTACATTTTTTTTTTTGTGCTCAAAATAAGAGTATTCAGGTTTTTCACCCCAAATTCACTGATTCGAGTTTTTTCATAAATTAGAAAACTTTCGAGTTGTGAGATTATCCGAGGTA
This sequence comes from Xenopus petersii, assembly GCA_038501925.1. Lineage (NCBI taxonomy): Eukaryota > Metazoa > Chordata > Amphibia > Anura > Pipidae > Xenopus > Xenopus petersii. Next base: position 36,646,224 of record CM076682.1, on the reverse strand, counting down.
TGAAAAAACCTCACAAACTCGTAACCTCCATAGTCATCATCTGAAAAGAACAAAGAGGGCATCCAAATACACTTGGGCTAAATCTCCTCGGCTTCTGGATTTCCTAAATGGCCAGGCTGTCTGGAGGCCATTCAAAGGTCAGAGCCTCGTTAGGCTAATTGGGCAAATTCACAGATGGACACAAGTGTATCAGCCAGAGATGAATCATTGCTTGTGCATTACAGTTTTTATACAACCAGTAAATATGATATGTATGTACAGTACGACTCATTGTCTGCAGTCAGTTGACTGAAAAATCCCCTTCGTAGAAAGGAAACCGCATCAATGAATGCTCAGAACCTTCTGTACAGTTGCACTTGGGGCCCACCTGTCTTCTGTTCCGAATTCTGAACATTATTATTAGCTATTGCCACCTCCAAACTAGGCGCAAGCAGTATCCACAGAAACCTACATCTTTCTCCAAATATCACTCTCATGCTGAACGCCAGATATGACACTAACTGAACATGTTCAGGGCAATTCTGCCGATTTGTGTGCCTTGATTTTGACGCATCAACCGCAATTGCATCAATCATGGGGAAATGTTGCATTGTACTTAGCCCACTGCAGTCACAGTTGTAAAATGAACCCTAATATCTAACATTGCATTAGAACACGTTGCATGGATGAAATCCTTTGCACTTGCACCAACAAAATGCTATACACATGGGACACAAAACTTTTTAAAGGGGTGGTTCACATTTAAAGGAGAAGGTTAAAACCAAGTAAGCTTTATCACAAAGGTCTATATAAATACACCTGTAAACCCTAAAAGTAATGCTGCTCTTGAGTCAGAGGAAACACCTAATTTTTTTCCTTCTATTGTGTACACATGGACTCATCTCAGAATCAAACTCTCAGAATCAAACCCTAAAGCTGCAAGGCAGCAGGGCTTTCCTACTCTGCTACAAGTTAAGTGAAGCATTTTTATTCTGACCGATGCGTTGTGTAAGAACAGCAAATGGCTTGGAAAATATCTATTAGGTCTTCATTGGGAACTAAAGCTCAACAAAAAATTAGGTGCTAAACCTTATATTTTTAGATTCTGTACCAGCCCCAGGCCACCAAAGACCTTTAAAAGTAAAGATCTCTATTGCCAAATCAGTAGCTCCCCATCTTCTTTTCAGCCGATTCACAGCACATGCTCTGAGCTGTTGTAGGGATCAGTTGTAATTTCTAGTATATACTGTATATTTACAATTATTAGTAATTAATTCAGCATCACATTACATGGCAACATACAAACCAGTGAATTTTGCATTAGAGCTGATTTATAATCAGTCCAGTACCATCAGCTTCTATGACAAATATAACCTCACTTTCTGCTAATGACTCCAACAACCCTTTAGATTTGCTTATCAACAGGAGCCCAAGGCACACTGAAAATGTGCAATTATATTCAAAATATCAGATTTGGGGAGATGCTGTAGATAAGGCATGTATCCTTATTCCTATAATGTGGCTGCATCTACAGGCTGATGTATGTATGTTCAGTATATGAAATAACATTTTTAGCCATATTTGTTGGTTTCTCCTTTTAGTGACAATGCTTTTATTTCATGCATCAGCAAACGGATTAACCTTTGGCCTTATATAGACAGGTATAGGACCCATTACCTGGAAACCCATTATCAAGAAAGCTCCAGATTACAGGAAGGCCTTCTCCCACAGACCCATTTTAATCAAACAATTCAATGCTTTTAAACCAATTTCCTTTCTCTCTGTAATAATAAAACTGTACATTGTAAATGATTCCAACTAAGATATAATTAATCCTTATTGGAGGCAAAACAATGCTATTGGGTTTATTTAATATTTAAATATTTTTTATTGTGGTCCCTCATGTGGAAAACCCCATGTCCAGAGCATTCTGGATATCCAGAAAATCTGTATCTATACACACTTAGGGGCACATTTACTTAGGGTTGACTATCAAGGGTTAATTAACCCTCGATATTCGACTGCCGAAATGAAATCCTTCGACTATCGAAATCGAAGGATTTAGCGCAATTCGAACAATTAAATCCTTCGAATCGAGCTATTTGAAGGATTTTAATCCATCGATCGAACGAAATTCCTTTGATCAAAAAAACCTTGTAAAGCTTATGGGGACCTTCCTCATAGGCTAACATTGGCCTCGGTAGGTTTTAGGTGGCGAACTAGGGGGTCGAAGACAGTACTTCGACTATCGAATAGTCGACGATTTTTAGTTTGAATCGTTCGATTAGGTCGAAGTAGCCAATTCGATGGTCGAAGTAGCCAAAAAAAACATTCAAAATTTTTTTCTTCTATTCCTTCACTCGAACTTAGTGAATTGGCCCCTTAGTGTACTATGTTGTTTATAGGGTCAACTAATTGGGGACAGTGTTTTAAGAGCTAACATTTGGCAATGGGGATATAAAAAGTTTTATTATTTATGTTTGTTACCTTCAGTAAGGAAACTGAAGAGACGGAAATGTTGTATTGATTATGTTCTTGCTATAAATATCTTAGCAACCAGGCATAAACCAAGCACGAGTACAAGTCCCTGTATAAATGAAATAGTCACTTCAACCCGCCTTATACTACTTGGTTTTTAGCACCTTGTGGTCAATTAAATGTATATGTATTTAATAAATAATGGAGGGAAGCATAAAAACAGATGAAAGTAAGCTCATGCAAATGTAACTAGGGATGCACCGAATCCAGGGTTCGGTATTCAGCTCCTTTTCAGTAGGATTCGGCCGAATCCTTGTGCCTAGTCGAACCAAATCTGAATCCTTAAAATGATATGACTTTTCGTCACAAAACAACAAAGTAAAAAATGTTATGGCTCTCTTTTTCCCTCCCCCTCACTGTTTTGCATATGCAAATCAGATTCAGTGCGATATCCGGCCCAATATTTAACAAAGGATCCGGGGGGGTTCGGCTAAATCCAAAATAGTGGAATTGGTACATCACTAAATGTAACAGTTAACACAGTGTAAAAGGCAAAGAATACAAAGCAACTACAGTCAGATGAGTCTTACCTAGATACAATGATGCATTGTCCTTCTTGACATTATCGTCTAAGTAAGTTGGTCCCAGGGTGTAAATAGGCGTAGATCCCATGCCAATCAGTATTTGGGCACAGATGAACAAAGCTACATAAAGGGAGTGATCTTTCCCACCTGAATCGCTAGGGCACAATGATGACGAATCTTTGGCCGTAGTGTTGCCATTCATACACAATCCTTCATTTGAGACTGAAGCATTCAGCTCTTGAATTTGATACGGCGGTGAAATAAAGTGAGGTAAAGAAAAAAGAGCCGCTCCGAGAGCAATGAGCAGGCCTCCTATTGCCAGCCATCGCGGCCTACGCCCTTTGCCACCAAAGTAGCTAATAAACACCACCACCAAAAGACTGCCTATATCAAAGCAGCTAACCAAGAGTCCAGATTCAGAGCTCTTTAAACTATACCTTCTTTCAATGGTGGTGATTACACTGCTTAAATAACCAGAGACCATTAAGGACTGGATGAAAGTTAGAAAGCTCATGCATACCAGAAAACACCGGGAGTCTGTCAGTGCAATAAAAACTCTCTTCCTGCTTCTTATGGAGGAGGCTGTTGAAGACTGTGAGAGGCCTTTCTGTTTGCTTCCATTACTATTTGATTCTATCCTTTCTGGGTTTCCTGATGCCAAAAAGTTAGTGGTTTGAAAAGAAATGGCTGTCCTGCCAGAAGGTGCATGACTCTGAGATGGTATCTCACTAGAAAGTCTCCCTTGAGCATCAATATTTCCTTGAAAGCTGTGCAGAAATCTTTTCTTATCCCGAGTCAAGTTTGTTTGCGTCGTGTCCACCACTTTCCCTTCAAACCCTTGACAAGCAGTTCTACAACCCCCATTTAAGACTGGCAGACTCAGAGACCTGTAGCTCTCCACATTTTCTCTGGGTCCCTCTTTTTCTTCACGGTCGTTGCATTCAGGTTGATATGTGGCAATTAAAGCCTGTGCATTGTGGCTTTCTAAAGCCATGATCAGCAAATATTTCTAGTGCAATGAATAAAAGACAAATCAATGTGAAATCGACTAACTATATATTCAGAGCAGCACAGCATAATCCTGCTGTATTTTGTTAACGTAGAGAAACAAAAACAATTGTCATTTCCCCCCCTTTAAAAGTGTATTGTGTTCTTAGCTTCCACACATATACTCTTGTGAATCTTATAGTCAATTCATTATGAGCAATGACTCCCTGAATCCAAAGGTAATGGCATTCTGTTTCCCCCACTTGCTATGCTCCATAGACCTGCCTATTTGGAGGGGCAGAGTTGATCAATAGAAAAGTGTCTTTAGTTGCAATGAAGCTTCATCCTCTGGTACATTGTTTGCCATCTTTTTATCCCCCATCATCTTTCCACCACGACCAGCAGTTCTTTCATCCCTATTGTCTCCAGCAAAAGTCTCCAATGGCAATTCTGCTGCTGATCTGTAATGCAGAGAGAGAGAGAGAGCAAGCAAAGGAGGTCAGGCTCAGCAAAACACAAGCAAAGATTTGCATAATGCATCTGGGTGCAGTTCAACTTTAGAAATAATGGTGTAGTTTAGAAAAAAAAATCTAAAAAAATAAAGCCATCTAAAAACAAAGGCTCTGTAAGGCTACAAATGTACTGTTATTGCTACTTTTATCACCTTTCTTTCTAGTCAGACCTCTCCTATTCATATCTCTTATTGAAATAAATGCATGGTTACTAGGATAATTTGGACCCTAGCAACCAGATTGCTGAAATTGCAAACTGGAGAGCTGCTGAATAAGAATCTAAATAACTCAAAAACCACAAATAATATTAAATGAAATTAAATGCAAATTGTCTCAAAATATCACTCTTTACATCCTACTAAAAGTTAATTAAAGGTAAACAACCCCTTTAATTATATCTTAGCATTAAATGTAGGGTACTGTTTTATTACTACAGGAAATTATTTTTTAAAATTTCAAGTATTTTCTTAAAATGGAGTCTACGGGATTTGGACTTCTCGTAATTTGGAGCCTTCTGGATAACTGGTTTCTGGATAACAGATCCAATACCTGTACCGGACTAACTAATTGACGAAAACATACAAAGGATTTTGACTTTTTGGTGTTGCTTATTCTTTAAAATTAGAAAGGATAATCCAGCCTACAGGAATTAAGACTAACAATAGCAATCGCATAACTCTGCTGATAATATGGGACAGCTGAATGAGCTGTGATGCTTTCCATAGCTCAGTGTATAAATCTCCATATATAAGCTTTTAACTGATAACTCTCTATACATGTATTACGCTTGTCCGTTTCCAGCAACCAATGCTCTAGGCAATGCATCCTAATTAATATCAATGAATCATACAGTGCCAAGACACTATGCTGAAACAACTAATTTGTACCCAGAGGAATAGGCAGTGCATTTATCATTGATATGTGGCACTTCACTCCCAGCACAGCAAAGGTTAAAACTGCAACTACATACATACTATTCCAGGTTATACGTGTAATGGAGGGCTGTGTATATACCGTATACAGGTATGGGACCGGTTATCCAGAATGCTCTGGACCTGGGGTTTTCCGGATAATGGATCTTTATGTAATTTGGATCTTCATACGTTAGGTATACTAGAAAGCCATGTAAACATTAAATAACCCCAATAGGCTGGTTTTGCTTCCAGTAAGGATAAATTATATCTTAATTACCATTGGGAGGGGAGTCTATATAGCTAGCTCATAATATACACAAGTCAAACGGACCTGCCCCAGTTCCCAAGGCACCAACAGAAAACTATATAGCTAAGATATGTGTCCCAGGGCTTATTTATTTTTTATTAAATATCACATTAAAATGGTACATACTGACTCCATATGGACACCTTACACGTTTCATACCATCCGATACTTAATCATAGGTGTGTTTTGGGGCCATATAGGGTCAGTATGTACCATTTTAATGGGATATTTAATAAATTTTTGATTTTTAACTAATTTTGAGCCTTGGGACATATATCTTCGATATATCGTTAATTATATCTTACTCGGGACTGAGTACAAACTACTGTTTTATTATTACAGAGAAAAAGGAAAAATTTGGATTATTTGGATAAAATTGAGTCTATGGGAGATGGTCTTTCCGTAATTTGGAGCTTTCTTGATAACCGGTTTCCAGATAGCGGAGCACATACCTGTATATAAAATGTGTGTGTGTGTGTGAGGGAGGTGCAGTTGTTACTAGGACATCTACTGTTGTGCCACATTAGTAGATTAGTATTGTCTATATGTGACAAAAGAAGAATGGCTTTATTTAATGAGAACTAGCAGTGTTTTGAGCCAAGCAAGAATGGAAAGGTCAGAGTGGCAGCAGAACTATAAATACCCACACAGAGCTAAATATTCAGTTACGTACAGCAGGGAATGGACTATCTCCAGCAGGCAGTTTGTCCCGGCACTTGTGCTCTGCTGTTCAAGTTCTGATATATAGTTACACACAAAAAAAAAGCAGTGCGTGGATTTGGGCAGCACAGAGGCATGAAAGGCTTTGTTACAGCAGAGAGTGAAGCGAGTAAGGGCCCCGCACACAAAGCAAAGAGCCGAGTGCAGCGCAATCCATTCATTGCTGGGGGGCAGCACATTACTCTATAACTCAGGTATGGGTATGTTCCCTGTGATTAAACAGTACAAGCACTGTACAGAGCGATGGATCCGGTTACCAGGGATAACCCAGTGCACAGTACAATTACAGTGGAAGAACGAGTGAGATCCTGCAATAACCCCTTTTCCCAGGTAACACTATCCAGCCCCCTGAGCTGCCTCCTTTCAGCATTCATCTTGATCAGAGAGGGGCAGCCACGACCCGAGGGGGTGTGTGAGGTGTTTTTGGCAGGTGCTGCAGGAAGAATAAAGGAGGATATCTGGGAGTCACAGAGGTTAAACCCAAGTGACAACACTTAACACTTTCACTGCTGGGAAAGAGCCATGCTATAAGAGAGAATAGAAGGGAGAGCTGCTAAACATTAAGATAGTGGTTACAGTGGGACGGGGCAGTTAAATGGAGTGTGAGGAGCAATTGAATACAGTGTGAGGAGCAATTGAATACAGTGTGAGGGGCAATTAAATAGAGTGTGATGGGCAATTAAATAGAGTGTGAGGGGCAATTAAATAGAGTGTGAGGGGCAATTAAATAGAGTGTGAGGGGCAATTAAATAGAGTGTGAGGGGCAATTAAATAGAGTGTGAGGGGCAATTAAATAGAGTGTGAGGGGCAGTAGTGAGGAAGGGTAGGGCAGCAAGGACACATGAAATGAAGACTGCAGCTCAAAGTCAAAGGGTATATTATATTGTGAGACATTTTATACTTGTACAATTGGAATTATAAGCTCTAACATCCAGAGAGTTGCAATTGAACAACTGCTGGAGGACTGCAGGTTGGACCTCCCTGATTTATATCAATGCACCTTCCACCATTGAGATTAGAGCCCAATGCATAGTTCTAGGGTCCCTCTAACTGTGGCCCTTACACTACTGGGGGTTTGTTGAGGTGACCTTTGATCCCAGCCTGCAGAAGCCAAGTGCTTTCCCATTGGGCAAAGGCGCTTATCAGGGATGATTAGATACAAAGGCTGACCAATCAGAACCGTAGCCCAGGCCAGCAGCACCAGGGGCTTCCTCCTTGCTGCCCCTTTGTTCCATGGGGGGGGGGGGTGTGTGTGTGTGTGTGTGTGTGTGTGTCCCTTTGTCTCTCAGTGTGTGACAAGAAGCAGAGCAGCAGTCCTGATACAAGAGACGGCACTTACACTGAGGTGAAGGTCAGAAGCCGGGATACTCTTACCGACAGTCACTGACACTACTGCTGTTTATTGCGAGGAGTGTGACTGGACCAAGTAACGGGAAAGCTTGCTGTTCTGCTGTTGGTACAGTCCGTCCCACGATCAGCTGCCTCCCCTCTCCCTGGTCCCGTTATACCAGCGAGCGACTGGCTTTTCCACCCAGGGCAACATCCACTCTCCTTTCTCTCTCTGTCTCAATCTGCTCTGATGGAAAGCAAAGAGACAAATGCAGCCCCAGCAGCCAATCACACAGCCGGGAACAGAGAGTCAGCAGAAGGCGTTGCTATTATCCATCTGTCCCCTCCCACCTGCTCTAGGCTCCTCCTGTATCTGCTGCTCAGGAAGAATAGAGAGCAGTGACTAAGGTCCCCTGGGTGTCAGGCTTTACAAGGACTCAATGGTATTGGCTACTTGCCTTTATCTGGATAAATTCACCAGCTAACATAAAGCAAATGGGTTTCAAGTTTCAAAGTTCAGTATCTTTATTGTTTCAACTTAAAAAAAAAACATAGTGGTTTTCATTTATCAACACTGGGCAAATTTGCCTATACTGAATTAAAGGCACGTACGTTGGAATCTATTTTGGATAGAAGTGCTGAATGAAAAGCTGTATAAAATCTTCATTTATTAAATCTTCATTAAAACCACCATTGAGAATTCGTCAATGGATGAACAGAGCAGGGGAGTGCAGGGCTCAACGCGTTTCGTGACTACAACTGTCACTTCGTCAGAAGCCACTTAGTGTTTGCTTCACCCACGTGATCGGAGTGGAACGTCCTGGATGTTTGGATAGAGCTCCCACCCAGCCCTACATGTGGAGTTCGTTTGTGTGCACCTCCATGCTTCCAAATTTGCCCATGGGCAGTTATAGCTATAGCAACCAATCAGTGATTTGCTTTTTAAAGCTGGCTGCAAGTAGAACAATGAATGCAGCATTTTGATTGGTTGCCATGGGTTACTGCCCATGGGCAAATTTGCCCAGTGTTCATAAATGACCCTGAGCGTATCATATGGGAAAAAAGGTATCCTGAGCTGATCACATGCAGGGTTGCCACCTGGCCGGTAAAATGATGGTTGATTCCAATGTTATTAATTGGGGAAAATTATAAATATAAAGGAAGGCCGGCATTTTTTTCCGGAAAAGGTGGCAACCCTAATCACATGATTTACATGATTCGGAGTCCCTGGCTACTGTCTCAGCAGCAATCTGATCCCATAGGGTTTAGTAACCCATATAAATACCTCCTTACTACATGCCCCTCCCTTTAAGAACATTAACCTTTTCAAACCCACATGTACAACAATACAAAAATGTATATCAGAAAACAAGCGTAACCATGGAGGTGAAAAACATATAACGGCTCAGACTAGGCCGGTGGAACCCAGTGGGCCTCACCGACCCAGAACTTCTCCCTGGTGCAACTATTTGCACCCCCAACCCAATGCTACCATAAAAAAAAGGAGTGGTGGCTGGGGCGGGGGGCTCTGAAGACCCCCCCAGTCTGAGGCTGAACATATATATAGTGGAATTACATACTAGCAGACTATTACCCATCAAGTCTCAGGTTCTCAGTAGGTAAATCCAATATGCCTTACATCTTACTAACATTAAATAAAAGTCTCCTCCTAAGCTGATGTCTGGGTTTATCTATTATCTGACCGTTAACATGTTTATAATATATTTGGAGATCGTTGATTTTACATCCCCCCTATCAATCGATAGATATAGACAAGTGTTCTATAAACCCTGCTGTTCGTGTGGTTTTACCCACATATTGGGCTTTACATTAACATATTGCTAGATATCTGAAGTTTTACAATTAAAATACTGTAAAATACTGAAAATACTTTCATAGACCTCCCCTGTAAACAGTAATTCTAAATGTCTGTGATACCTGCAGAAATTCACATGACTTCCAACACCATTTATCACACTTAAAGGTCCCCTTAAATCACATCCAAGTGCAATTTGCAGAACTGTACAAACTTGGGGACAAACAAGTGGCTAAATTCCTATTCTTCTTATACGCAAAAGATGGGATACTAGCCGATACTCCTTTCAAAATGGGGCCTCTAATAGGACACCCCAATATTTCTCTTAATATTATGGATCCCCCCTCCCATAAGTAGTACAATATCTCACCTTTTTATGCAGCGCCGATTCTGGGGCTGCTGCCGCCTGAGGCAGCAGCCCAGATGCCGCCCCCCTCCTCTACCGCTCCGCGCTTAAAAATTAGCGTCGGAGCGGGTTTCAGGGGGCAGTATCGCTAGTGCATTGAGCGCAATAGCGCTCTTTGCACTAGCGGAGCCGAATTTCCGGGTTAAAACCCGGAAGTTCGGCTCTTAAAGTTACAAGAGGCGGCTTTTTGCCGCCCCTTGTAACTGGCCGCACGCTGCCGCCTGAGGCAAGGGTTTCACCTTGCCTCATGGCAGAAGCGGCCCTGTTTTTATGCATTGCTCTAGACTGAGGAAACGTTTTCAGCCTCCTGCCTTTATGGGAGTTAATTGCTATCAGCTAAGACTTCCCGTTAATAGGCATTTCTATTAATATTAACCTGTCCCACAGGAGCATGGCTTGCTCTTGAACGGCACCCCAATATGAGCTTATACACCTAAGGTGGAAAAACTGGCCAACCGGGATGCATTTCATTAACATTTCCAGATGCCCATTATCCACTTGTAATAAAGTATTCTGTGCGATAGGTCTACGGTATAACTATAAGGTGGTTTCAGTACCCCCGTCCAGGTCCGGACTTAGAATTAAAATAGGCCCTGGCATTTCAGGTACACAGAGGCCCAATCAGCCCCCACCAGCCCACTAAATACTGACTTTCTATGGGACCTTATAGCAGCCTCTATGGCATTTGCCAGAACCCACAGATTGCCAGTCCGGGCCTGCCCCGTCCCAGTGTTGGACTGGCCCGGCGGGACACGGGGAAAAAACCTAGTGGGCCCGACCCTCATGGGCCCCTGCCGGGCCAGAGCCTTTCTCCTGATGCTTGTTTTTTTTTTTTTTTTTTTTTAAAAAAGGATTTTTGGGACACGCAGATGGGGCGCCTTGTCCCTTCACAGAGACTATTATCCCCACTTCTTCTATAAGCACCATCTCTACCTACTATACCTGCTATCCCCCAGTCACACTCCCTTCCCAGAGACTATTATCCCACTGTTACTATAGGCACCATCTCTCCTTACTATACCTGCTATCCCCCAGTCACACTCCCTTCCCAGAGACTATTATACCACTTTAACTATAGGCACCATCTCTCCCTACTATACCTGCTATCCCACAGCCACAGTCCCTTCCCAAAGACTATTATCCCACTGTTACTATAGGCACCATCTGTCCCTACTTTACCTGCTATCCCACAGTCACACTCCCTTCCCAGAGACTATTATCCCACTGTTACTACAGGCACCATCTGTCCCTACTATACCTGCTATCCCACAGTCACACTCCCTTCCCAGAGACTATTATCCCGACTGTTACTATAGGTACCATCTCTCCCTACTATACCTGCTATCCCACAGTCACACTCCCTTCCCAGAGACTATTATCCCACTGTTACTATAGGTACCATCTCTCCCTACCAGGGCCGCCATTAGAAATCATGGGGCCCTGTACAACAAAATTTTTGGGGCCCCCTCGGCCCCGCCCACCCAGACCCCACCCCAGATCCCGTCCACTCCACACCACAGTTAAAAGACCACACAAACATCCGTGCTAAAAAAGGCAACCCCCACAGACACAAGTTATAAAAAGCTATTGATGGTCTGGACCCCCTTATTGTGGCTTCAGGACTTCGTCTGTTTGGCACTTCCGCATTCGGCTGTTCAGGACTTTGATCGAGCGACACCGCTTTGGAGCTGTCATGGGGGGGCCCCCCTTCAAGCCCGGGCCTGGGACACTTGTCTCCCCCTGTCCCCCCCTGATGGCGGCCCTTCTCCCAACTATACCTGCTACCCCACAGTCACACTCCCTTCCCAGAAACTATTAACCCACTGTTACTATAGGCACCATCTCTCCCTACTATACCTGCTATCCCACAGTCACACTCCCTTCCCAGAAACTATTATCCCACTGTTACTATAGGCACCATCTCTCCCTACTATACCTGCTATCCCACAGTCACACTCCCTTCCCAGAGACTATTAACCCACTGTTACTATAGGCACCATCTCTCCCTACTATACCTGCTATCCCACAGTCACACTCCCTTCCCAGAAACTATTAACCCACTGTTACTATAGGCACCATTTCTCCCTACTATACCTGCTATCCCACAGTCACACTCCCTTCCCAGAGACTATTAACCCACTGTTACTATAGGCACCATCTCTCCCTACTATACCTGCTATCCCACAGTCACACTTCCTTCCCAGAGACTATTATCCACTGTTACTATAGGCACCATCTCTCCCTACTATACCTGCTATCCCACAGTCACACTTCCTTCCCAGAGACTATTATCCCACTGTTACTATAGGCACCATCTCTCCCTACTATACCTGCTATCCCACAGTCACAGTCCCTTCCCAGAGACTATTATCCACTGTTACTATAGGCACCATCTCTCCCTACTATACCTGCTATCCCACAGTCACACTTCCTTCCCAGAGACTATTATCTCCACTGCTACTATAGGCACCATCTCTCCCTACTATACCTGCTATCCCACAGTCACAGTCCCTTCCCAGAGACTATTATCCACTGTTACTATAGGCACCATCTCTCCCTACTATACCTGCTATCCCACAGTCACACTCCCTTCCCAGAGACTATTATCTCCACTGCTACTATAGGCACCATCTCTCCCTACTATACCTGCTATCCCACAGTCACACTTCCTTCCCAGAGACTATTAGCCCCACTGTTACTATAGGCACCATCTCTCCCTACTATACCTGCTATCCCACAGTCACACTTCCTTCCCAGAGACTATTATCCCCACTGTTACTATAGGCACCATCTCTCCCTACTATACCTGCTATCCCATAGTCACACTTCCTTCCCAGAGACTATTAGCCCCACTGTTACTATAGGCACCATCTCTCCCTACTATACCTGCTATCCCACAGTCACACTTCCTTCCCAGAGACTATTAGCCCCACTGTTACTATAGGCACCATCTCTCCCTACTGTACCTGCTAAAACACTGTCACACTCCATTCCCTGAGACTATTAAACCACTGTTACTATGGGCACCATCTATCCCTATTATACTAGATATCCCACAGTTCAGTGTCGGACTGGGACACCAGGGGCCCACCCAAAAACCTTAGACCAGGGGCCCACCCAAAAACCTTAGAACAGGGGCCTACCATAAAACCTTAGACCAGGGGCCACTCTCAGTAGTATTATTCTTCATCTCCACAATCAACCTCTATTCTCCTAGTCTGTTTTCTTACTATAATCTATTATTCCATCTATTTAGCCTCTTTTTTTCTCATAGAAATAAGGAATGGCCATGAAATAGGCCAAATGTTTAGCAGCATGAGGGCCCACTGACACCTTGGCCCACCAGGAGTTTTCCTGGTATCCCGGTGGGCCAGTTCGACACTGCCACAGTTCCTTCCCAGAGACTATTATCCCCACTGCTGCTATAGGCATCATCTCTCCCTACAGGGTCGTACTGGCCCATTGGCTCACGTAACTTACATATCAAGCAATGACAGTGCAGAGGAGCCTGATGCAGCAGCCAATGAATTAAGTCATTTAAGGGAAAATTACACAGACACCCAATGAACTGACTGACTTATTAGCACATTCGTTATTTTAACTATTTGTATAAACAACTTATTATACAGTAACAGCCATTTATATAGGAATCAACATAGGAAATTATGTAAGTGTCACCTAAATAAACATTTCAGCATTTAAATGACTAGAAATTATTAGAAAGGAGATCTATGTATTGATGTATATAATAAAAAATGTAATACAAAAGGGATCTGACTTGCATCAGTATATTAGCAGTTGAATAGAAAAGAGAAAAATATATCCCTTTATCAATCAAAGCATATTCACATTCAGAAAAAAAACTTTTTTTAAAAAACCACGGCTTCTATACAAAAACTGTATGTTTGCACCTCGTGTCAATTTGTAGGGTATTATTGTATTATTTATCGATAGAGTACCCTTTTGGGAAGTGCTTAAACTAAAAATCTATATTTATATAAAGTGCTAGTGCAATAAGAATTAGTGTAATTCATTTACTTTCTTTGTTAACCCTTAAAGTGCCTTAGTGCTATTTAAAATTTAAAGGGGAAAGAAACCTAGACAGCGCAAACCCCCCACCCCCCCTCCCGTTTGTTGCCCACCCTCCCTCCTCCCCCTGGCCTACCCGTCCCGCTGGGCAAATGCCCCTAACTTGTTACTTACCCTTCTGCGCAGGTCCAGTCCAGGGAGTTCACAGACGACATCTTCTTCCACATGATCTTCTTCCTGCTGTGAACGGCGCATGCGCTGTAGGATCATTTTGCCGGTATGATCTACTGCGCATGCACGAGACTTTTGGCGCATGCGCAGTAGATCCGTACCGGCGAAATGATCCTACTGCGCATGCGCCAAAACGCCGTTCACAGCAGGAAGAAGATCGCGTGGAAGAAGATGTCGTCTGGGAACTCCCTGGACTGGACCTGCGCAGAAGGGTAAATAACAAGTTAGGGGCATTTGCCCAGCGGGACGGGTAGGCCAGGGGGGAGGAGGGAGGGTGGGCAACAAACGGGTGGGGGGTTTGCGCCGACTAGGTTTCCTTTCCCTTTAAGGTTACTTGTTGCGTAATAAATTCTTAGCAGCTTTATATTATTTTATAATTCATTATCTCTTACATATAAATATCCAATTAATAAGTTATAAAGTGAATAAGTGCTTAAATTAAGAATATCAGTTCATCCAGAAAAATTCATATACTTGCTCAGATTGCATAAAAAGTAGCAAAAAGGGAAATAATAGTAGATGGAGAAGTCCCGTTTAGGCTATCTTATCTTTTTTTCTAACTTCAGGACCCCACTAAGCCGGAGAAGTCAGGGCTTCTGGGACTGTGGTCTCAATATTACCTTATCTGACTTGTAAAAGAACTAGCTATCCTACAAAACCACAAATCTCAGGGCCCTTAAAAGAGAAAGCAGGTTGCTGAGAGAGAGAAAGGATTTCTGAGCAAGAACCAATAGAAAACCGTTTTCTATAACCGATTTTTCTAAAAAAAAAAACCCAAACGTTCAGTTAAAAATGGTTTGAACCTTCTATATAAGAAGCTACCAACGTTCGTTTCGCATTAGCTTTTTCATAGGCAATATGGATTGTTCGGGACGCCGAATATTTATCTATTTATTTACCAGTATATTATACATTCATATATTTACACTGTATACATAATAATAAAAGGGTCAACAAATAAACAAACAGCATTTTAACCATAATCCGCTTTGAAATTGTAGAAATATGTGCAGTTTTTATGCTCATTTTGTATCCTCTGATCAGCAGCTAGTCATGTGACATATCATTGTGATGTCATAATGGACATTATCACAGCTGTTCATAACCAGCCCAGACTGTCTCATTCTTGATCAGGAGACTGAGGTGAGTGGAGCTCATGACACGCTGGGGAAATTTTTAAAATAACAATATTAATATAAATATAAAGGTAGCTGCTGGATAGGCCTTATTAGTGTCTGCTAGTGGGGTAAATGCAGGGGGGGTTGCTTGGCCCAACAAACAACAATGGTGGCATTGCCTGTACTAATAGCCTATATATAATATTAGCACATTCCTTATTTTCATTTAACATACATATAGCAATGCAATAGAGTTATTATAATATCATAGCGCCACCAACAAACGACATATTCCATTTTAAACACAATCTCAATACAGTCTTTCTATTTGCATTAATTTGTAACTGTCCTTAAGAGAGCAGATTATCTGCTAAACCTGAATTTCCTGAACATAGTTTGCAGGTGTGATGTCATAATGTGGCACATAATACATTGTGATGTGACAGTGCACACAGAGTTAATGTTTGAAAACAAGCTCTAACTGCCTCATTCTGTATCAGGCAACTGAGGTGAGTGGAGCTCATGACACGCTGGGGAAATTTTTAAAATAACAATATTAATATAAATATAAAGGTAGCTGCTGGATAGGCCTTATTAGTGTCTGCTAGTGGGGTAAATGCAGGTGGGGGTTGCTTGGCCAATGCTGGCATTGCCTGTACTAATAGCCTATATATAATATTAGCACATTCCTTATTTTCATTTAACATACATATAGCAATGCAATAGAGTTATTATAATATCATAGCGCCGCCAACAAACGACATATTCCATTTTAAACACAATCTCAATGCAGTCTTTCTATTTGCATTAATTTGTAACTGTCCTTAAGAGAGCGGATTATCTGCTAAACCTGAATTTCCTGAACATAGTTTGCAGGTGTGATGTCATAATGTGACACATAATACATTGTGATGTCACAGTGCACACAGAGTTAATGTTTGAAAACAAGCTCTAACTGCCTCATTCTGTATCAGGCAACTGAGGTGAGTGGAGCTCATGACACGCTGGGGAAATTTTTAAAATAATATTAATATAAATATAAAGGTAGCTGCTGGATAGGCCTTATTAGTGTCTGCTAGTGGGGTAAATGCAGGTGGGGGGATTGCTTGGCCTGACAAACAACAATGGTGGCATTGCCTGTACTAATAGCCTATATATAATATTAGCACATTCCTTATTTTCATTTAACATACATATAGCAATGCAATAGTGTTATTATAATATCATAGTGCCACCAACAAACAACATATTCCATTTTAAACACAATCTCAATACCGTCTTTCTATTTGCATTAATTTGTAACTGTCCTTAAAAGAGCAGATTATCTGCTAAGGCTGAATTTCCTGACCATAGTTTGCAGGTATGATGTCATAATGTGGCACATAATACATTGTGATGTCACAGTGCACACAGAGTTAATGTTTGAAAACAAGCTCTAACTGCCTCATTCTGTATCAGGCAACTGAGGTGAGTGGAGCTCCTCATCATACACTGGGGAAAATGTTAGAAAAATTAATATTCATATTCATATAGCTGCTGAGTAGGGCTTAGTAGCTGTTAGTTGGGTAATTGCAAACCATTTGAGTTTGGAGGGGATGAAGTGCTTGGCCCTACAGACAATTATGGTCGCATTCCCTTTACTAATGGTATACATATGTACATATATTATACATTCTCTATTTTCATCTACATATAGCAATATAGCTGGATATACTGTAGTTGTTGTGTAGGCCTAAGTTCTGCTAGTGGAATAATTATGGGGATCTGAAAAGATATTAGTGTGCTTCAAATTGCTGTTTTTTCTAGTCATTAATTGTTACTCTAATGTTACCTTAATGTTACTGGCCATTCATTTTCAGTTAACTGTTAAAAAATCGATAATCCTTATTTATAACCAATTCATAGGATTATTACATAGTGTGTAACCAATGATTTTTCTCTCTCCACAGAAAGAATATTCTACATACAATTCAACAAAAATAATTTTCGACATATAAATCAACAGAAAGAGTTTTTGACATACAAATCTACAGAAAGAGTTTTTGACATATAAATCAACAGAAAGACTTATCGACATACAAAAAATCATCATGTTTCGACGCATATGCAGTATTTTCAGATGTTTTACGAAAGTAAGGGTTTTTTATACTCATATCCTAGATTTTAAGTTTGTATGGAAAAACTGTGTAAACTGTTAATGACAAACTAAAATGCATGTGATGAAAATTAAAATTTCATCAAATGTACCTTTGAAAACGAAAGTGCTATAAACATAATTTCTCCTGTGAACTGGTTCAAATTTGAGTTCACTGGCATAGCTCTAGAGGAATCAGACCCCGCACTCATGGCCCAAGGAACAGGGGGGGCCTGGACCATGGGGTCCTCTTTCTCTATAGCTGTTTAAGGCAGAAGAAATTCCCCAGCCGCTCTCCTACCTCCAGCCAGGGAGCAGGGGAAGCAGATGGATGGGGGACATCAGTGGTGGCAGGAAATGTCAGCCAGGTGCAGGGAGTGGGTGGGTGGACAGCTTTGGGTCGGTATCGCTGTGTGCTGGCCCCTCCAAAGATTTATTTGTGGGGGGGCCTGGAGCCAGAAAGTTACGGCACACTTTAAGCGATTTAGTGAATTTGTTTCCCCATGTTGAAGCTGTAACAGTTACATGGTGGGATGTAGCTTTACTTTATGATAATTTTGCATATCTAATAGAAAAATATTCATGATTACAAATAGGGATGCACTGAATCCAGGATTCGGTTCTGGATTCTGGCAGGATTCGGGCTTTTTCAGCAGGATTCGAATTCGGCTGAATCCTTCTGTCCGGCCGAACCAAATCCTAATTTGCATATGCAAATTAGGGGCGGGGAGGGAAATTGCATGACTTTTTGTTCCAAAACAAGGAAGTAAAAATGTTTTCCACTTCCCACCCCTAATTTTATATATATATGCATGTGCAAATTCAGATTCAGTCCTGTATTCCGCCGGATTTTAGGATTAGGGTGTTTGGCTGAATCCAAAATAGTGGATTCGGTGCATCTCTAATTACATATTTCATTTATCTTTGGTTTTGGGTAGATCTAAACCAAATCCTTTTATTACTCACTGAAGAAACAGCTTATAATAGCCTTATATTTTGTACATTTTTTGCATATCTAATATTAAATAATACCTTATTTGTTAAAACCCCCCACTCTCTTAAATACAATATAAAAAATGTTTTTAACTTGTAAACACAATTAGTATAAAGTTGATTTGTAATTAGTGAGTTGGTGTACAGAAATTCATTAGTTGCATTAAAGTTCCAGTGCTTAAGTAGTACAATTAATAACCGTGACTGTAAAATAAATTACTCGTTTTTTAAAAAATTAAATAGCAGTAAATCATACCTCCCTCTCTCTTAAAGGTGAATTTCCTATAACAATAAGTCTGTCTCTTTTTCTTGTTTTGTAATTAAATAATACCTTGTTCTCTGTATTGCTTTATAAGGAAAATAGTTTTAGAGGTTGGGAAATGCTAAGTTCCTAATGGGCCTATTCATTTAGTTACACCTTGATCATTGCCTCTAATATTCAAACTTATTTTCTTTTGCCAGGTTAAAGAAGAGAAAAATGAAGTCATTTTGGTAAGTAGAGAAACTTGTCATACATAAACGTTTTGTTTAAGATGTAGGATAATGTAACAATTTTAAAAGTAAATTTTAATGTTGTAAAATGTAATAAAACTTAAAACACTCCAAACCTTCTAGCAGATATAACACTCTTCTTGAACTATGATGCATAGCCTAGCATATGTTACTCCCAAGGGGCCACATTTGTTTACTTTGTTAATTAGATTTTGTTAAATTACAAGTCAGACTTATCTGTGGATCAGTAGCCTTAGACACCAACTCTACCCAAATGTATCTAACATTTCAGTTGATTTACAGAATTGACCATTGCTACTTACATACCAACAATCACCTAATTGCTAAGCAGGGCCGGAACTAGGGGTAGGCAGAGTAGGCACATGCCTAGGGCGCAAAGCTGGAGGGGCGCCAGGCACGCACCTTCTTTGCCTCTGCTATGCCCTAGTCCGGTCCCTGCTCTGGCCGACGTGCGCGAAAAACGATAGTGCGCATGTGCACTCGTATTTTTATTTGCGCATGCGCACTTGTGTTTTTTTGCGCATGCGCACTCACGTATTGGGTGCCCGGCACTGTTGCTAAGAACCCATTTCATCGCTAATGTCTAAATATCCTTTTCTTTTCCAGCAAGGGGCAGTCCAGTAACCCCTTGCATTTTTCTTAGAAAATAGATGCCAACCCTGCATTCATTTATACTCAAAACTATATCTCATTGTATAATGTGTCTTTTATTTATCTTGATCAATAATCTCTTCCCCCCCTTTTTTTTTATTTAAAAAACAGGAACTACCAAAGATGTACATAGAAATGCCCTGTTTGGTAAGCAAATAATAGTTTATTATTAGTTATATTTAAATAATATTAAATTAAAGCAACATTACATATATGAACTGTTCTACTTTGCTGTCTTAAACAGGTGCAACCGACTGGATATGGGAATCTCCTCTGCCAGGTAAATATTTAAAAAAGGCTAACACAATTATAACAAAACAACCCCATAATATCACGGGAAGTATATTTTGGCATTTTCCAACAAGTAATTGATTTCATAAGTTTTTTTTCTTTCAACTAGGAACCAGTAGAAACCACTGTTAATAATATCAGTGAGGTAAATAGGAAAACATGAAACTTTGAAAATACATTTTACTTTTATTAAAGTTGTCTCTGTGTTAGAACTCCTGTTATTACTCTCTTACACAGGGGAAACCAGAGCAGAATGTAGAAATTGCCACAGATAACTGCCAAGTAATTGAATAATGGGAATTATTAAAAAAATTACCTTGTCATAAATGCATGTTTTTACACCTTCTCTATAAATCAGAATTGATCTGAAATGATCTTTGTCATTCACTCTCTCTCTTAAGCATCACCAACCAGATAATCACAGTATTGATGCTTGAGAGGAAAACATACTGTAGGGATGAGCACATTTTTGACACCCATAGACTTTAATGCATTTTGGCAAATTTTCGCCGCCAGCGAATTTTTGGCGAAGCAATACCGATCAATTTTGGCCATCCCTACAAACAAGATATTGGCATAACACATTACCAACTTTATTTTCCAATATTGTGTCACATTGCCATATGCAATAGATATTAGTATAGCAACAAATGGATTAATTTTATGTTTTTATTCTTAAACAGAAACAACCCGAGGAAATCATTGCCCATGACATTTGCCAGGAGACAAATATTGGCCATAACAGCTGCCAAGAAGAACCTGATGAAAACAATGGTCATGAAATCTGCCAGGAAGAACCTGAAGACAATATTAGCCATCACAGCTATCAGGTAAGTAGTTTTAAATGAATTTTAAAAAAACACAACAACATGCCTCTTCCCCAACAATACATGGCTTTTTGCTTAATATATTTTAAAGCCTTCTTTATAAAGCCTTCATTCTTTGTAGAGCTCAATTAATTATCTTACATTTGCTTAACAGAATCAATCATGTGATCCATCTGATCAATAAACTTCTATCTCTTTTCCAGGAGCAACCTGAGGAGCCTGGCACAGAGATCAGCCAGGGTAATGCCTCAGAGGAGGAAGAAAATCTAGAAGAAGAAAGTCTAGAAGAAGAAAGTCTAGAAGAACAAAATTTAGAAGAGGAAGAAGAAAGCAGTAATGATAATCTGTTTCCATTTCTTGAGGTATGGCTTTTTGCTAAATATATTTTAAAGCCTTCTTTGTAGAGCTCAATTAATTATCTCACATTTACTTAACAGAATAAATCATGTGATCAATAATCTTCTCTCTCTTTTCCAGGAGCAACCTGAGGAGCTTGGCAAAGAGATCAGCCAGGGTAATGCCTCAGAGGAAGAAGAAATTGTAGAAGAACAAGAGGAAGAAGAAAACAATAGTGATGACATGCTTATATCTAGTGGGCAAGAAGAAAGCATTATTGGTGATCTGTTTCCATCACTTGAGGTATGATTTGCTATCAAGGACATTAAGACATTTTGTGCATTGAACTGATTGATTTATTGGGATTTTTTATTGAGCGTAATGTTTATTTAGTATGGCTTTGTTTAGGCCCACTAATATCTGGGAACCTAAAAACCAAACTGCAGTTTAAATCACCAGTCCAGCTCATGCTAAAACACTTCAAGAACTATATGTTTTTACAGTATCCAAATAAACTGCAGTCAGGCCCGGATTTGTGGGAAGTAATTGAATAATGGGAATTATAAAAAACATAAATGCATGTTTTTATACCTTTTCTATAAATCAGAATTAATCTGAAATGATCTTTGTCATTCACTCTCTCTTTAGTATCATTAACCAGATAATCACAGTATTGATGCTTGAGAGGAAAACATACTGTAGGGATGATCAGATTTTTGACGCCTTAGAGTTTAATGCAGTTTGGCAAATTTTTTGCAGCCAGCGAATTTTCAGCGAAGTGAAATGGGTCAAATTTGCCCATCCCTACAAACAAG
Source organism: Xenopus petersii (assembly GCA_038501925.1). Classification (NCBI taxonomy): domain Eukaryota; kingdom Metazoa; phylum Chordata; class Amphibia; order Anura; family Pipidae; genus Xenopus; species Xenopus petersii. The sequence goes on along the minus strand of CM076682.1, from coordinate 36,624,254 downwards.
ATATTCACATAACACATTACAACTCTACTAAACAATACTGTGTCACATTGCCATATGTAATAGATATTAGTATAGCAACAAATGGATTAATTATGTATGTTTTTATTCTTAAACAGAAACAACTTGAGGAAATGATTGCCCATGACATTTGCCAGGAGGAACCTGAGACAAATATTGGCCATTTCCAGGTACAACCTGAGGAGCCTGGCACAGAGATCAGCCAGGGTAATGCCCCAGAGGAAGAAGAAAAGCTAGAAGAACAAGCAGAAAAAGAAAACAATAGTGATGACATGGTTATATGTAGTGATGGAGAAGAAAGCATTACTGATGATCTGTTTCCATTTCTTGAGGTATGATTTGTTATCAAGGACATTAAGACATTTTCTGCATTGAACTGATTTATTGGGACATGTTTAGCATAATGTTTATTTAGTATGGCTTTGTTTAGGCCCACTAATGTCTGGGAACCTAAAAACCAAACTGCAGTTTAAATCACCAGTCCAGCTCATGCTAAAACACTTTAAGAACTATATATATTTGGAGTGTCCATATAAATCACTCTCTCCCTTAAGTATCATCAACCAGATAATCACAGTATTGATGCTTGAAAGGAAAACATACCGTAGGGATGAGCACATTTTTGACGCCCTAGACTTTAATGCATTTTGGCAAATTTTCACCAACGGTGAATTTTTGGCTAAGTGAAATGGGTCAAATTTGCCCACCCCTACAAACAAGATATTCACATAACACATTACCAACTTTATTTTCCAATACTGTGTCACATTGCCATATGCAATAGATATTAGTATAGCAACAAATGGATTAATTGTATGTTTTTATTCTTAAACAGAAACAACTTGAGGAAATCATTGCCCATGACAATTGCCAGGAAAATCCTGAGACAAATATTGACCATTTCCAGGAGCAACCTGAGGAGCCTGGCACAGAGATCAGCCAGGGTAATGCCTCAGAGGAAGAAGAAATTCTAGAAGAACAAGAGGAAGAAGAAAACAATAGTGATGACATGCTTATATCTAGTGGGGAAGAAGAAAGCATTTGTGATGATCTGTTTCCATCACTTGAGGTATGATTTGCTATCAAGGACATTAAGACATTTTGTGCATTGGACTGATTGAATTATTGGGACATGTTTAGCATAAAGTTTATTTAGTATGGCTTTGTTTAGGCCCACTAATGTCTGGGAACCTAATAACCAAACTGCAGTTTAAATCACCAATCTAGCTCATGCTAAAACACTTTGGGGCAAATTCACTAAGCGCCAAAGCGCCTAACGCTAGCGTCAATTCACTAGCGTTGGTCATTTTTTATTACTTTGCAAATTCACTAACGCTGGCGTAAATTCGCTAGTGTTATTTCGCACCCTTACGCTTGGCGAATTTTCGCAACGGACGTAACTACGCGAATTCACTAACGCGTGCATTGTACTGAATGCTACCTTTTACGTTACACTTCCTTCGCCACCTCAGACCAGGCAAAGCGCAATAGAGTAGATAGGGATTGCTTCAAAAAAAGTTCACATTTTTTCTAAGCCCCAAAAAACGCTGGCGTTTTTTCTATATTATGGGTGATAGGCTGAAAAAGATTGAAAAATGTTTTGGGGCTCCCCTCCTTCCCCCCTACATTTCCTAACTCATGGCAACTTAACTATACAGTGGGCACATGTGTAGGGCAAAATATTTTTTTTTATTTGATGTTTTGAAGGTTTCCCAGGCATTTGTAGTGATTGTACGTATTCCTCCATTGAAATTTGAATTTGGCGCTGTATGCAAATTAACCATCACTAGCGTAACTTCGCTTCGCTTAGCGAATCAACGCTAGTGCAATGTCGCAACCTTACGCTACCCCTGAGCGCAACTTCGGATTTTAGTGAATTTGCGGAGCGCTTGCAAAACTACGCCTGGCTAAGTGTGGCAAAGTGCGGCAAAGTTACGCCTGGTGCAACTACGAATCTTAGTGAATTTGCCCCTTTAAGAACTATATATTTTTGGAGTGTCCACATAAACTGCAGTGCCCAGAGGGAAGCCATCAATGCTTATCACTACAACATCATGCTGCACACATTACATGGGGACCCCCACAAATGGGTCATTTTTTTTCTTTGCAGCTCTGGAATATATTGCCCAAAGTTTAAGGGGGTTATTTACTAAACTCAATTTTTTTTTCTGCCCAAGGTTTTTTGGGCAAAAATTTTAAAGTTTAGATTAGAAAAAAACCCTCACCATTTCCAACCTGTCACTGTTGTGTATAGGTCAATAGGAGATGTCCTTTTTACAATTTGAAGGTATCATGGTCTACTCTGGATTTTGTCCGATAATCCAAAAAATATTGGGTTTTCGGGCAATAACCCGAAAAAATTGAGTGATTCAGGATTTAAATACAAATAATTTGTACGATTTTGGTTATTGCCCGATTTTATAAAAAAATTTTCCCGACCTAACTGTTTCAAGTTATTTAATTGATACATAAGATAAAATTGTGGATGGGAGTTTAGTCAAGCTTAGTTTAATACAAATATGAGAAGTTTGAGTCTTAATAAATAACCCCCTTAAAGTCTCACACACATTAGTTCTATTAGGACAAACCATAACCCATATACATAAGAATAATAATCTTAGTAATAGTTATGTCCACCATTAACAACACTGTTTGGGCACAAGGCCTCTTTGCTATACTAAATATAAATTAAAAAACTGCTTAACAAGGAACACAGTGAGGAATCTTATGGGGATGCCTCTCAACCTGAACAAACTAAACGAGCAACAAACTAAAAAGAAAAGCTTGCAATATTTATTCTTTTTGTCTATTTACTGAGTTAATCTAAAATAATGTTTTCCTTTACCAGGTCTGCAATGAACATGGATTTGACAAACTATACCCGGTATGCAAAAAATGTTTTTACATTATTATCCCTGTTTTCAGCCTTCTCCCTCTATTCTCCCCCCACCACCTGCCATTATATTGTCTTATTTTCAAATTTTGCATTTTACTTTTTTTTAGGACCCAACTGGCTGGATAGACCTCGAACAATGTGTTGGATCAGGAGGATTTGGAGTAATCCATAAGGTCAGATATGAGATTTTAAGATTGTAAGGGGGGGAATGACCTACCTTTTGTGGCCCTTAACATCTCAATGTAATTCTATATATTGTATATATTTATCTATCTAGTATATAAATATTGTATCACTAAATTGCCACATATGCCACATTTTAAGCAGGATTCATATTTCCTTTTGGAGTTTGTTTTTTGTTTCTGAGACTGCAAAGACCCATGTCGTTATACTCAGGTACTTTATCAACTTCAAGTCCAAATTCACCATAAATCTGTTTTCTTTCAGGCATGGCATTTTCAGGAAAAGAAAGAAGTGGCCATAAAAGTAATAAAAGACCTTAGGGTAATGTATATTTTTTAATATTTAATTTATTATAATGAGAATATTCAGAAAGTATTGTGTTACACATACAAATCAACTGCCAGTAAAAAGAGACTTTATAAACCATGATTAGCAAGTCCTCCCCTTATATAATGGATAGTCATAATGCAAAATGGAATTTGTAATGATTAGAAATGGACTTCTTTAAATGCCCCAAGCTCTGCTCAGCCCAGTGAAATATTTACTGGAGGTTTAATTATTTAATAAATGCAAAACTAACTATATCAACCGCTTGTAATATTTGCAGCTTATAAAAAGCAATCGTGAGACTTATATTCATTAATCATTAGTATTCAATACTATAAAGTAACCACCCCTAACAGAAGGGGATTTAAATCACACCAAATCATAACAAAAAAATCATAACTCAGTTCAACACATTGCAAGTAAACACATGGAGCGGAATAGAAGAGAAAGAGGGGAAGTTAGATTCTATGATTGAGAGTGGACGCCATTAAAGCACATCACAGAGAGACTTGAGAGAACTGATAACCTTTACTAGCTTTACGCATTCAGAAGCTTCTGGTGAAGTGACTCCAGTCACGAAATGCGTAAACCTAGTTCCCCTGCCCGCTTACACTTTTGTATTTTTAACATGGATTAATAAAATGAACTGGTTTTATCCAAGTTTGGTTTCCTCGAGTTCTGATCCGGTGAGGTCATCCCTACTATCAAGTTTGTTTGGGAAGTTAGTATCTGTGGTGTTGGCACTGTGGTACACTGATGGCAAACTAATGAATTCTATGTTTTACAACAAGGATTAAATAGTTATCAAGACCTAATTTAATGATCATTATTTCTGTATCTAGGATAATGAAGAGATCCTTACTGAACTGTACGTACTTGAACGTGTTTCTGGCCACGACAACTTCCCTGCCTTTTATGGAGCCTTTTATCTACGGCCCAGCATTTCAAATGAAGAGGCGCTATGGGTAAGGATATACTTCTTAAAATTAAAATCTCCATCAAAGTTAATAAATATATCACTGATTATTTCAGACCCGTTACTGCTACTGATTACTATGAATGTTACACAGACACACAGACAGACCAGCACACAGGCCGACAGACAAATAGATTGATTGATTTTAGGCAATATATATATATATATATATATATATTTATCTACACTGAAATAGTTATATTTATATACACTATAAATAAAAACATTTTATTTTTATTCTAGATTGCTATGACAATGTGTGCTGGTGGCTCCGTAGACGCCTTAATTAGGAGCACGCCCAATAGATCCTTGGATGAGACCTGGATTTCATACATATGCTGGAAAGTTTTAAAGGTAAGACAGATATTAACCCCTTCATTGCTTTTCATAATCTCTGCTCACCGACTTTGTATCCTATTAATTCTAGAATATAAAAATATATACATGTTCATGTTTGCTTTATTCATCTTTCTAGGGCCTGGATTACTTACAGGAACTGAACGTGATACATCATGATCTCAAGGGCGCCAATATAATGTTAACTTCTGCGGCCCATGTGAAGATAAGTAAGTGACGTTTATTATCTATAGGAAGAATGGGTGCCACAAAGGGAAAGGGTACATTTATTGCTCATCTCAATGCGTAGCTTATCTTAGGTATCATAAAACTTTAAAGGGGATCTCTACCAAAAAACTGCACCTTTGCATAATTCAAAAATATCATTCTAAGCAACATTCCAATATACAATAATTAGTTTTCAGTTTTTTATGTGTCTCAATCTTTACACTCTTTGCACCTGGTTCAAATCAATAGTCAGCACCAGACAAAAGAAAATACTGCTTCAAAAATATATTTCCATTTGCAATAACTGTAACACCTTTCTGTATTGTCATAGATGTTATTACTGCGTTGTACAAAGTAAATTCATGTTTGTTTCTTTCAATTTCAGTTGATTTTGGCCTTGCCACAATAGGGCCCATCAGTACAAGTAATGCAGGAACCCGCTGTTGGATGGCACCTGAAGTCCATGCATGTTTTACAAGAAATGTACATTATAACTACAAGGTATAATTAATAAAATAGTTGTCATTTAGTTCAGTTTTCATTAAAGTGATTAAACAAAATGCACTCTTAAGGCAGGAATAACAAATCCATGCCAAATGTAATTTGTAGAGCTTTTTTCTCCCAGTAGAGACTCTTGAAAATGTAAAATCATAAATGTTTATAGTTGAAGTCGGCTACTGGAAATGTTTCATAGTAATACAACGTAGCTTGGCTCTAAAGTATTAGTCATTTAGTATCCCATATTGACCCTGAGACAGGATGAGGAGGGATAGTCAGTAGAAGTATCTTTATCTTCTGTAACAATGATTATAATTTGTTTGTTAATAGGTTGATGTTTTTGTTTTTATTTTTTAGGTGGATGTGTGGTCTTTAGGAATCACAGCCATAGAAATGGCAGAATACAATCCTCGTAAGTAATCTTAAATAACATTTTGCGTGCATTTATGTGAATTTGTGGAGTGAGTGTTTTTAGGAAGGTCAGGGGATATCACCCATTCTATAACAATGAAACATGTCAATTGGCTGTGAATAAGACACTCTTTTCATTGTTTTTATTAGAATGGTGTCTTCTGTATTTTGCATTAGTTGCTTTCTTTTTTAGTGATACACTAGAAAGCAAGATATAACTTCTTGTTTCAGAGACAGGAGCAATCAGATAAAAGATATAGAATGTGTCTTTCCTGTATCCCCTTAGGCTAATGGTAAATAATGTGTTTTCTCTTCTGCTGAGAAAATGCAGCTACAGCCATATACTGCCCTATATGTCCAATATCTGTCTGTCACTGTGCACACACTGCAAATTCCATCCAGACTGCATTTATTTATTTGTTATGTATGAAAGAAGGAAATTCTGTCTCTTAATCTCAAAAAGTTAAAATAAATCATCATTTGGTTCTGATAATAGAAACTCATCAGAATATTTGATGTAGTCACCCCTCTACTGTACAATGCTGCAAAATATGTTGGCGCCTTGTAAATTTGTAAGCATAACAATAATAATATTGTGTTCTCTTACACTTACAGCACACATTAAACTCCGTGGTGCTGAGCTTTCCGAAAGGATTATGAATGGTCCAGCTCCAGCTCTAAAAGAGGATAAATGGTGAGTCATTTTTTTTTTACAGAAATAGGACTTAAGGTGGCCATAGACGTTACAATTACAATCTTTCCTGGAAAAGATCTTTCCAAGAAAGATTGTTTGTTTCAATACACACATGTAGAGCTGAATTATCAGATATACAGGTAGAAATAATAAAATTGTATCTTTATCTGACAATTCAGCACTAACAATGGGCGATATAGGGGTACCATCAAAGGCTTCTGATCAAAATTTTCCAGCCAGCCTGATCGATAAGCCAACCCATATCCAAGTCTTCTGCCAATATTAGTTGGCTCGTTTCCCACCATACACGCACCGAACAGGGTACCAGAATTTTTTTTGTACAATATTATTGATGCGTCTATGGCCATCTTAAGCAGTGAGGGTGGGGGAATGGGGAAAGAGACACTGGAGCATAAGGAAGAAACATATCTCCTATTTTAATTCCCTATTACCCAACAGACTTCAGTGTTCTTTTTGAATAATCCTGGCTCTTTGTTTTATTACATCATTAGTAACACTTCTGCCACTTTCTTTCCCCCCAGGAGTAGTAAATTCCAGAGATTTATTAATAAATGTCTTCAGAAGGATCCAGCCAAAAGACCATTCGCAAAGGAACTCCTATTAAACCGATTCATCACATATAATCGAGACGAAGAAGAGGTGCAATATAGCATAGCAGAGCATATACATAAAGGTAATGCAAATGACTCATATTCTCTACTATCAAAAAGGAATTACTGGGAAATCTTTAATGCCTATGAGGTTATTCCAGGCTCTATGGATTTAAGGATTCCTATTTTGATCACTATCCAAAAGATTGAGAAATTGCATCGCATGCATGCAAAATCTGCCCCTAAGTATTAATGCTTTTAGGGAAATTTTCATTTTCAAGTGTAATTAGTTTTTTTTAATTACTAATGGCTTTAGCTCTAACCAGTTCTGCTTTAAATTATGAAAGCTTCTATCAATTACTAACTTAGCTAGCCAGTTAAGGAATCACATTATGGCCATTTTTACAGTGCCCTATCATGTGCATAGATATAAAACACAGATCTTCTTGTCTAACATTAAAAACATTTTCTCCTAGGAGCAAAGAAATAAGACATTCAAGTAAAAGATTCTCTTGCAACACCTCATTAAGAAGACTTTGTCAAGACTTAGGAAGGAAATGGAAGAACAATATATAAATCCCAAAATGGATTCTACTCATGCAAGATCTGAAATGTGGCTCCTTCATTATGTTCCCAAAAGGGAAAGGAGGGAAAGGGTTGGGAACACAATGTAGGAGCCACAGTCCATCTACTTTGTATACTTTACCAAATGTTTATTTTTATATAATCTTTTTAAATGTATAAATATTTTTATATATTAATAAATATAATAAAAAACAAGCTGATGTTTGACGTTTGAATAATTAATATATAGTGTAAGAAAAAGGGCTGTTGAAGACTTGCATTAATTGTACAGGAGAGAGAAAGGTTTTAGAAAATGTCAACTGGGAAAATATCAATTAGGAGAATATTATTGCTAGTGCTAGTGTTTGTTTCATAATCTTAGAAAATGTTGTACTTTCAACAGCTTATGATGATAGTTATAGATTTAGTACCCCTTCTATAAATTATATAGTAAATTAACTTTTTTTCAATTGGCGCAAGAAATGGAACAATTTTTTGTGCAAGCACACATCATGGTTGTGCTTGGAAATAAGCCCTAATGTTTTATAACTTATGGGGTAAGAATGATAGCTCTTTGGGTTTAACTCACTGAGCCAAAAAATTCTAACATTAGTTCATACACATGTAACACTATAGTAAATTAAGTGTCACCATTATATAACTATGAGCTTCACCCAATACTTTGCTCTGGATGAGACCTCAATTCTCAGGAGTCAAGACCTCGGTGTGGAGTCAGGGTGTAGTACAACTGTAAATAGGTGTAGTGCACAATAATTGGGCACCAGTGGTTTTTAACTTAACTAGAGAACATATTTATTGAACAGAATGGTCCACAAAGGAGTGTACATAACTGAGCAGAAACATAGAGCAACAGTTGATAAGCATATCACCAACTGTCAGTATTAGTCCCTGCAGTGAAGAGAACATACACAGTAGCAATGAAGGTACACCCAGCTGTCAGCCTTTTCTCTAAGTGGAACCCAGGGGAATCACTACATCCCTAAGTCTGTATACTTAGTCAGTGTTGGACTAGGGGACATGGGGGCCCCCACTACCCCTCTGGGCCCCCCACCCTAGGTGCAAAGCACCCTCTGGCTCCCTCCCCTATGCCTACAGTGTTTTTAGTACAGCTGTGCTGGGGGTCAAGGAAGACAGAAGCCTCTTCTAGCATCCTCCAAGGATTGGGTCTGAGCTGGCAGGGCCCACAAGGACTGGAGCCCACCAGGGTTTTTTTCCCGGTGTCCTGCCGGCCCAGGCTGACACTGCACTTAGTCCTTACACTGGAAAATTGGTACCCGGTATCTTAATCCCACTTACACTCCTCGTCAGAGCCTCAGGCTGGTCATCTAAATATCTATAAGATCTCTATGGATCGGTCACTCCCACAGTGACCTCTTAAGGTAAGTAGCCTATCCTTACTATACCTGACCTGTCTAGGTTCCACTTCTCCCTTCCTGCCTGCTCAGGCAAGGGCTTAACAAAATGGACCCTAATGAGGGGGCTGCCATGTTTGTGCTGCAATGGTCCTTTAGCATTAGAAACTCTAACTGACAAATTGAGAAGGGACAATGAGGTTGTCAGACCTATCAGCAAAAAACAAGCAACATTACTTTTATTTTAATTAATATTGTGAAGTGTAGTTTTTTATTGTCAGTATAATTTTAAAGAATCCTTTAGACAAATACATGTTATGAAAGTACCAAATGAATGAATGAGACACATGTTGATGACACTGGTATACAGGCAAAATAGGTAGATGATAAATAGGTAGATGAACAAGTCATTGATACAATGACTCTCTTTTATGTGCAAAGTGGCAGCTCCTCTTAATACAATGACTGAAACATACAGGATGGCATCATTTATCATGGAAAAATATAAATAAGATTGTATGGGGCATAATTACTTGTATATACCATTACTCACTTCCCACACTGGGCGGCAGCCAGCAGCATTTCAGGGGCTGAGATGCCACCCCCCTGAACTAGCCGAGCCGATTGTGTTAAAAAACAGAAATTGTGTTAAAAAACAGAAATTTGGCTCTTAAACTTGCCTTAGGCTGCCATTCCATGCAGCCTAACGCAAGTTTCTCACCTTGCCTCATTGCAGGAGCGGCCCTGGAGACAAGAAGCAAAGAGTTGGAAAAATAAAAAACATAAACTCTTAATTAATGTTTTCTCATAACAGACTTAGATTGGAAGCTCTGAATACCAAACTCACTCATGCATGATCCCACTTACGAATGCATAATCCCACTGACTCATGCATAACCCCACTGACTCATGCATAATCCTGCTCATTTGTGCATAATCCAACTCACTCATGCATAATTCCACTCACTCATGCATAATCCCACTTACTCCCACTCAATCATGCATAATCCCACTCATGTATGTATAATCTATCATAATCCTGCTCACTCATGCATAATCCTGCTCACTCATACGCATAATCCTGCTCACTTATATGCATAATCCCTCTCATATGAATAATCCCACTCATACACATATGAGTGAATGGGATTACATGTATGAGTGAGTGGGATTACAGGTATGAGTGGGATTATGCATATGAGTGAGTGGGATTGTTCATATGAGTGGGATTATGCATATGAGTAGTGGGATTATGCGTATGATTATGCATATTTATGAGTATGGGTGGGATTATGCATAATCCCACTCATATGCATAATCCCACTCATACATTTGAATTTTTTTTCTACTGAAAATGCAGTTGCAGCCCAGTGGGTACCCGCGGGACAGGCGGGTCAGGCACTCCCATTTGCGGGTCCGGGTTGAGCTCTTCTTCCTGCTCTCCGCACCTGCCACCTTGAACTGACAGATTCCGACTTCCGTCTTAATTTTTAAAGACGTGCGCCTCCTCACCCTCCCTTTTGTGACATCATCGGTGGAAGCTGGAAGTCAGGCTTGAGCAGGGGCGGGTGGAGGGAGGACAGGTTAGGGTCGGGTTTTACCGACCCGCACATCACTAGATAAAAGGTTCTCTAACAACATAGGGCATGTGTGTAGCAGTATATGAGTGAATAGTGCATGTGCATGTGATCTTGCCCTCCCATTGACTCCAATTTAGCAAATTTTAATGCCAGTTTGCACATTTTGACACAAAACCAAGCATTGCAGATTCACTCAGTCAACAAGACTTGAAATTAAGGAAAAAAATGTTTTATTGGTAGCCCAAAAGCAGAAAAAAGGTTCCAAAAAAAAGTTGTGTGAGATCAACGTAGTTCCTCATATTTTCCAGCAAAACGGGACAGATTGTCTCATGACTTCTCTCTACATCAGACTAAAAATGAATTTAAAGGTGACCCACCCCTTTACCTTGCTGACGGGTGATTTGATCAAAGGTAACAACTCTGATCTGTAAAACCTGGAGGAATGGCTCAGAGCATGTCCCGTACTTTAAATACAGCATTTTGCAGTTTAATGCAGTTTAAATCAGTTTGATACAGTTGGCCGGTGTGTTTGCTAAAGAACAAAGATATATTTATAGTGAACCACAAGATGGCAGTAAAATGCCTAGGTCGCTGAGTTTATAGTGTGCAATATGAGTAGAATATGATGACATCTGTGAGTTGCTTTTATCTATATTATAATACCTCATATTCTGCTGAATGAGAAATTGTGTAAATGTTTTCAATCTATCATTCTGTGAGTAGTGCTCAACCAAACACATCCATTATACTCGTTTGCTGTCATAATCCCTCTGAGTAGGTTTCCAGTCCTCCCACAGGCAAAATTATAGAAGAAAAAGTGATAGATCCAGCAGTCAGGGGCGCTTCGCCAATGAGGCAAGTTGAGGCTCTCGTCTCAGGCGGCAGCGCCCCACTAGGTACCAGGGGCGTCAAAAATGCCGCTCCTGGTACTTTAAGAGCTGAATTTCTGGTTTTCAAACAGGAAATTTGGCTCTTCTAGCGCAGAGAGCGCAGATAGACTCTCTGCGGTAGTGTCCTGGCCCTCTCTGCCGCCCTCGTGGATATACCTGGACTGCCTCAGGTGCAAAAAAAGGTAAGCGCATGGGGGAAGGGGGCGGCAGCAACTGCTAGAAGGTATGTGATTTTCAAGTCAGGGATGGCGGATTGAAGCTCAGCACCGTTGATAAACACCAGGTACATGTTTTGACCTTTGCTACTATGTCCTACTGAGTAGTTCTCCATGGCAGTCTGACACTCAGCACCCTTGAAACCTCTAGCTGAATTTTTTTCTCCTCTGGGACAATTTGGTGCAATCTGGGCAAATGGGCAGATGTAAAACTTGGGAGCTAAAAGGATCACACATTGAAGCTCATCACATTTGACAACCCCTAGGTAGATTTCTTTTTGCATTTGGTTGTACCTTATGGAATGCTGAAATATGATTAGCCAGACTTATGATCAGCCCAATCTAAGCAAGGAACCAAAATGACACTAGAGCAGTAATGTATGGCAACCAATCACAATTTCATTTCACTTTTTATCCAGTCGACTGTCCAAAGTTAAACAATGATTGGCAGCATCAGACTGGCGCTCTTGTAGCCCATTGTGGCTCCTTGCAACCACCAGGGGCCTCCGCCAAACATCTGCACATCCAGCCCCCCTGGCCACCTGCATTGTGTATATTTTGTCTCTTCTATATTTTCATGATACAGCCTGGATAGGGGAGCAAGCCTTGGTTGGAGGGGCCTACCAGGTTTTTTTCCTTTGTCCTGCCGGCCCATTTTGACCCTGCTGAGATGTATTGCTCTGAGCAAATTTCCCCACTGTTATGTATACACTGGGGCTCTTTTATTATTTGCCAGTTCCAGTAAAACTCTATTGTAGGCAATCACAGTGCCACGCTTTCCCACCTGGATCAGAAGCAAGGCAGCATGCATGTAGTTGTGCCACTGTGATATGGCTGATAGTGCTGCTGCTGCTGCTGCTGCTGGAAGACTCCTTGCAAAGGGCTACACCAACACCCATCACCACTATGCATCATTCACCTGTTTGATCTCTATTCTCTACCATTGGTCATACTCAATATCAGACATTCCAATTTTAGCATTTGTCAAGGTCCCCATAGGGGGAACCAATAGATCTATTTTGCAGCCTCCACTCTGGCACCAGTTTATACACAATATCATCTAAGCTTTGCTACCCTAATGCTCAATGGCCAGCCATGAAGACCAGCCATGTTCAACCACATGGCTGGTCTTCATTAGGGTAAAAATACATCTAAAGTACAAAAAGTATAAAAGGCAGTTTACTCTGGTTCTCAGCTGATAATATACAAGCATAACAATAGGGTACCAATAAATATGTTATAATTACCCCACCAAAATGCAATATAGGAAACTGAGGACAGCCACGATGATTGAGAAATACATTCCTCAGTTTATAACAGTAACACATTTCTAGCAGAGTATGTTTCTTCAATTTACCATTTATTTTACAGTGCTGCACAATATATTGGCTCTCTAAAAATACATTATAATAATGATTTGAAAACGAAAATGTTCAAGCAAACAAAAGAAACAATGTGTCTTACTCTATTCTGACACTAGGTGGCAATGTTGTATTAGCCTATAGCTTGTTTGGTTCTGAAACCACAGGTATAATTCCTTGGCTGTAAATACTGTAATCCAAAAACAATTATGATCTCAATATATAATAATAAAAATAATCACATTTCCAAAACATTAACAAATAAAAAGAAAAGAAAGGCAGTAAAACAACAGAAATGTCATTCTGAACCCCACCCTGACATCTTTCAAGCTACAGAAATGGGGTCTGTTATCTAGATACAGATATGGTATCCGGAAAACACACACATTCATTATCCAGAAGCCCATTATGCAGAAAGATTATAATTAAGGGAAAGCCATCTCCCTTAGACTTAAAGGGGTAGCTCACCTTTAAGTTAACTTTTGGAATGTTATTGTTGCTCCAATTCTAAGAAACTTTTCAATTGGTCTTCATCATTTATTTGTTATAGTTTTTGAATTATTTGTTTTCTTTGTGCAACTAACAAATATGGGTCACGGACCCCATCTAAAAACAAATGCTCTGTAATGCTACACATTTATTGCTACTGGTAGTTTTGATTACTTGTCTTTCTTTTTAGGTCCTCTCCTATTCATATTCCAGTCTCTTATTCAAATTAGTGCATGGTTGCTAGGGTAATTTGGGCCCTACCAACCAGATTGCTGAAATTGCAAACTGGAGAGCTGCTGAATAAGAAGCTAATTAACGCAAAAAACACAAATAATAAAAAATGAAAAGCAATTGCAAATTGTCTCAGAATATCACCCTCTATATTATAATAAAAGTTAACTCAAAGGTGAACAACCCCTTTCATTTGAATCAAATAATTCAAAACTTTTAAATATATTTGATTTCTCTGTAATAATAAAACAGTATCTTGTTGTCAGGGGACCTATCAGCTCCCAGCCGGAGAAGTCTGGACCAAGGAGGAAGCTTCGGGTAAAAGTCTAAGTTCGTGGTACCAAAAGGGGTCAAGAGTAAATGTAGTCAATATCCAGGCAAACTTCAATAGGCAGGCAGAAGCAAAGTCACAGGTTCAGGCAAGGTCAGAAGTTAATATAAATTTAGGAACACCCAGGAAAACTCTCAGTAAATCCTATTTTTGGGCAATGAACCCATGACCTCGGCATCTTTTTATGTTGAATTTTCGTGCTGGACGGGTGATGTCATCATGCCGGCGCCGCTACCCATGTGGAGACCCTGGCGCCGCCATCTTGGAAGTGGGGCTGACGGACGCTCCTGACTGTACTTGATCCTAACTAAGATATTAATTAATATAATTCATCTGTATTGGCGGCAAAAAAATGTTGATGTCGTTTTTTTAGTAGACTTGAAGAATAGTGATGCAAATAAGGGAAAGATCCCTCATCCCAAGTCCCGAACATTCTAGATATCTGGTCCCATACCTTTATTACTCCAATGGGTTTATCAGTGCTGTGATGCTACAGAATTCAGAACTACAGCGGGTCACTCAGCTCAGCCATGTATATTAGCACTACTGTGCTCTGTGCAAAGTTTCATATAGTTTTGGCCCATGTATACTGGGTAGACTAACCCGAGAGATGGTTATGTACTATGGATATTGGTCAGTTTGTTGCTCATCTGCCAATACACTATGTTGGCCAGTGCATGGTGCCCTTTCAACAATCAGGTAGTTGACTAGAACAAATGAACGGTGTATGTACTGTGTATGGCCCCTATAGGTACATTGAAACCTCGATTTTAATTACCCTGATTTTAAGTTTTTCCGCATTTTACATTTTTTATTTGTGGTCCCAACAATTTATAATGCATTTCGATGGGTGCATTTCCCTGATTTTAGGTAATGTTTTCCCGGATTTTACATAAAAATTGTGTCCTGATGTCCCCAAAAACTACTTTTTTTTCCTTTATGAATGTTATTATTTATAAAATAAAGAGGGTTAAAATACTAACCAGATGTATATTTTGCTACAGTTCTGCCTGTAAATGGTCAATTCCAATTAGTCTGCCCCTTATACAGTCCTGCACCAATCACTTATTGCTTTAGCTTGTGTATGTGACTGACAGAGAAGCCTTGCGCATGCCCCCCATAGTGTAACAATAACACTGCAATGCTTAATATTGTACAGGTATGGGACCTTTTATCTAGAATACTCGATACCTGGGGCTTTCCAGATATTGGGGCTTTCTGTAATTTGGATTTTCATACCTTAAGACAATTAGAAAATCATGTAAACATTAAATAAACCCAATAGGCTGGTTTTACCTCCAATAAGGATTAATTATATCTTAGTTTGGATGAGGTACAAGGTATGGTTTTATTATTACAGAGAAAAAGGAAATCATTATTAAAGATTTGGATTACCCTGATTTTACATTTTCCCGGATTTTACATCATTTTTTCCTGGTCCCCTGAAATACGTAAAATGGGGGTTCTACTGTATCTTATCAGTTTTATACCTACTGGACAGTCCCCCTGATACCCTACTGAGTCAGCCAGTGCATATTCATCTGATTATAATCATGTCATGCTAAAGACTATAATACCATTTATACCACCGTTATTACTCAGCACTGCCTCTCTATAGAGTACATCTATGCTGTTGGGCACCCAACTACATGTAAATACTGTATATCTGTCCTGCTGGTCACTCCAAGTCCTGGGTGCAATTATGTGCTAAAGTTACAAAGGCAGAAGAAATGGGAATAAGGGGTAATGAGCCACATGGTTTGTCAGTTTGGCCACGTGTTGGGTGGAAGGATGACAGATGCTGTAAATGAAGATGAGACCTTATGGTCTGTGCAATTTTCAGTAAGAAACTGAATGCAGTGACACAGGGAATGGAAACCTTGATTCTTCTGTCTCTTTGCACTTTGCATCTCTAAAATGAATATAGAATGCAATTGGTAACCAGATTTCCCCAGGGTGGGCCGAGATCCTGCATGTGACTCTCCAGTATTCATTTACTCTTGCTATAAAGGGACAGGTCTGGGGCTTCAGTGGCACTGTGAGGAGGGGCAGGTAACAGGAGAGCAAACAGGCAGGAGGGTAGTCAAAGAATGCAATGTGAGAGACTTAAGCTCTCCTCAAGCTTGGGAGTTTGTCAGCAATATATATTAAAAAAATATGTTTTTTCCCATTGAGTTACTTACCTGGCATCTGATCCGTTCATTTTCCAATCCATGTCTTCTGATTGGTTGATTTTAAAATGTGCGTGGCTTCATACAAAAAGCAGCTAAATCAGGTTACATACGGGTGGACTTGCAGAACCAGGCTCCTTGTTTGCAGTGGTCGAGGAGAGAGGATCGGCTTTGAGACTGGACCCAATAAAAAAAAAATCATATTGTCGCGGCTGTAAATGATGGTAAGTGTATTGGAGATATGCCCCTGGCTTGGTAGTAAACAGGCAAGGGATTAATGCTTCTTAATCCTTTAAGGTGTTCCGCTGCGGAGAACTGATGCAGGGGCTGGCTGGAAAAGTATGTACTGAATAGTTATCAATGCTAAAATATCTCTTATTACATCATCATTATTATTTAAGGATCAGTCATTTGAACTTTTCTCGATATGGTTTGTGGCCTTAAAGTGAATGCCCTTCCTTGAAAACCACCTGTGTGCATTGAATGACTGCTGGGGACATGAATAAATCCATATCTTCTTATGAATCAGCAAATAAAATAAGAATGAAAAGTAGTTGGCAATCCTAGCTTCTCTTTTGAAATCTCGGGAGACTGCTAAAATTGTAATCAGGTAAATATCAAAGGCTCGCTTGTTCCAGTGGTCAGTGGTTCCAATACCCAACCCTGATTTCTATCTTTATTTTTCTCACTGCTCCATACTTGTCCTATCTTTTGTTTTCAAATTCTTTTTATTAAATTATGCAATAAAATGAATTGACTGTTTGACAACGTGTACTGTAAATATATCGGCGGTTCCATGTAAATAAAGTTAAAAATTTTACATAAACAATAAACAAGAAGTGTTAAACAATTAGACCTGTTTCTCTTCTATCAATTCATTGCTCGACAAATAGGTTCTAAGAATCCAGTTAGAATTAATATGTGAATACAAATTCGCTATTATTAGAAGGGCTTACATCTATATTATATTACGGACTTTTCAGTCGACTTTCCCTATAAGTTTATTGATACATTCTTTTTTATTGTCATCTAGAGTTGCAATATAAATTGACCATCTGCTTTTAATGTTATTTTTTAAATATAGAATCGCCTGAATCTAATAACGTCTTGAATACATAAATTATGCAAATATGAAAGTACATCTCTCAATGTGGGGGGCTTCTCTCTAATTCAACATAAAGAAATACATTTCCTTGTCCTATCAACATGAGCCTTCCTATTGTTTTTTTCATGTGTAGCCAGCCCTCCAGCTGTTGTTTATACTACTCACAGAATTCCTTGGGACATGGGCATGAAAAATTGCTGGGAGAGAGTTGAATAGTGACCATGCTGCTCTAGATTACTCTAGTTACTATAAGGAAATCTATACGCTTCCTGGTCTGGTGAGGCCAATGTGGATTCTTGGCACCCATTGGGGCAGTAGCTGCTTCTTGATTGAGTCTATCAAAAGTTCACATTTCTTACTGACAATGGTCTCTTTCTAATTTTATGATGCATTCATTTATTTGCAATAAATTGGCTTTGCAATTTATTTCAGCTCTGTTGTGCTATCTATTTTGCAAATGGGAAAATCATTTGAGGATATATTTATTAAGGGCTGTAAAACATGCAGCTTGCACTTACCATGGTATTATTATTATTATGGTTGGCTCTTATTTGAAACCATGTGCATTAATATTTGATTTGTATTGGTATTTGGTTTGTATTGGTAACATTCAGTAGGGATGGTCTCAAGAAACATACAAGAGAGGGTTATGAACGATGGGCCACTATATTTTCAACTTTAGCTAGTATTTTGCTTTGAATAGCGGTATCCCAACTTGTGGCATTGTATTTATTCATTAATTTCCTTATAAATCCATTTAAATTTAATTAGTCAGATTGGCAAGCTATTTTGCATGGGGGACTGATCCACATCCATCCAGATGTGAGGACAGATACTGAAATGTTTAGCATTCCATGTCAAAATGAAAATTTAGTGGTACCATGGAATAATTCTGCAGGTGGGGCATGAAATACACAGGGCTATGTACCCTGGATGCTTTCAAAACTGCTGAGAATCAGTTGCTGAGTGGGCAGTAAGTGGTAGCATAAGGACTTTGGAGCCTGTGAATATAGTTAATTTGCATCTGTGGCTGAAGACTTTAAAGCTATTGAAGCTATAGATGGTTTTAAGGCGCTCTTACCCAGGTAGACATTGGCTGAAAACTCTGCCTTTGGGCCCAAAATAATCACCTTAACAAGTCAACTTTCCGGCACTGCCTGAGGTCCCCTTTTATTTAACTGTGGCCCTGTTCTCTACAGCCAAACAAAGAATTAAAGGTGGGCAATGTGGAATTAAACTTCATTCAGAAGTCTTCTCAGTACCATGTTGTTATCCCTGCATTTCCCCATGAAATGTGAAACTCGTCCCTCAAAGGGCCATTGGAATAACAATGGCAGGTAGAGTACCTGTATAGTACACATCCCAGTGTTAATGACTCAATGGGTAGAAATGGAGAACATTTCCATAAGTACTGAACAAAGAAGCTTTTCCAACTGCGCTTCTGCTTCTATTCCAGCTTCCACTCAGCGACATTTCCATAACAGGAGCAGTTGTTGTGCTTGTAGACACATTATTAATCAGCACTGAATGGCCTGTTTAGAGACAGCAGAGGTAAATGCAGGGTTAGAGCTGAATTCAGAGCTCGTGGGACAACAGCTCAGTGGGACTCTTGATGTTTCGTTGCATTTGAATACAAGAAGCTAATGAATATTAAAGGCCTGATGATATTCTCTGGCTGAATTTTTCTACATTAAGAAATCACTTTTGTTTCACACAAATTGCAGAAGTACTCCAACAGCAACAACCTCACAATTGCCTTTATCTATCAGCTGCTTGGCATGAAGGTAAGTTTTGTAAAAGCACTGCAGGGGCAGGGTTATCAGATTATACGATTGGTCTTTACTGTGCTACCCATGTCAAGAGTAAAGCTCCCCATAGACAAAACAATTCTTCATGCTGAACGACCGATTTTAGGGAAATTATTGTTCGGTTAGTGGGATTCGAGCGATCGTACATCTTATGATTTTTCAGGCAACATCTGTCAGGAAATTGATCGGCCAGGTTAAAAAATCTTTGTCGGTCCCAGTGCAATCTATCTATGTTTGCAATTCGTTTGTAAATTCGTACGATCGTTCAGAGAAAATCGTGGTCTCACGATGAGGATCTGATCTTTTAAAAATCTCAACATCGATGGCCAGCTTAAAGCTCCCCATAGACGAAACGATTCTTCTTGCCGAACGATTGATTTTAGGGAAGTCCGAGCAATCCTATGGCCAGCTGAAGAGGTATCTTCGGGAATTTACATTTTTTAATTAATTAGAATTCGAAGGGCTAAACTACGCATTTTGTAGGATGTCACACCGTACGAGTCAGCTGTTTTCTCATCGGCCAAAATATAACAGGAATGATACAAAAAATCTGATGTATAAACTACATGGAAAATTTTATCTCTTTGAAATAAACTGAATGTAACATGTAGATGCATTAACAAACTACACCATCCAACTTCTGATATCATATCTATGGACAGTACATTTGGGACCATGGGTGACTGGGAAGAGGGCTATATCAAAAGCCGATCTTAGGAGATATAAAGTGAATCCCATCTTGCTGAGATTATATCTGTGCAAAGTATCAAATAAATTGTTGTAGTTTGTTGGTTTATACTCTCCATCATAACCCCTTTAAAAAGTACACTTCTTAAAAAACAGCAGTTCCTTGAAATGTCAACACTCAGGGCAGTGAGAACATCCCCCAATTGCATTGTCAGAAATCACATTACAACTTCAATTCAATGGATGCATTTTCTGAGTGCCCCTTAAAAGCCCTTGCATCCAATTGATTCTGACTGCACTCGCATTTAAATTGTGCAGGAGGCCTCAATTAAAGAACAGCCAAAAACATCAAAGCTACTGGGAAATCATTCAGTACAAAAATATTCATTGCACGTTCAGCGGATATCATTTCAGGGTACACATACATGTGACTATTACCTGCTACAGGAAACTTGTTCTGTGCTGATTCGTGTAAATAACATTTTCTGAGAAGAGAACAACAAAAACCTCTTCATACAGCTGCACGTGACACACTTTGATTTTGTGAGATGCGGATGCTGCAGAATCTGATCCCCAGTGCTGCAATGTAAAATCTGATCAGATAACACTGGACATTTACTTGTTTTCATAAATCTACATCTGCCCGTCACTGTGTTTCACTATGAAACACAAGTCTATCTGATTCTATCTTGCTAGATGAAAATGCAGCATGCAGTGTTCCCTTCTGACAGTTGTAATGATGACATATGTTTTTGGTACTTTACAAATCAGCTACATAAGATTTAGGGTAGGACTACACGGGCGTTTTCTGTGCGATCCAATGTGCTGCGCAAAAATGCAGGCGTCATGTCGGATGCAACAGAAGTAAGATATACAACTGCGTCTGCATCCAACAGTCGTGTAGCAACAGATCAACACTGCATCCAACATTTGTATCTTACCTTACTTTCGTCCACGGTTGGACTGGGCCACTGGGAAAAAACCCGTTGGGCCCCGGGCTCTTGTGGGCCCCGCCGGCCCAGATCCGCTTCTTAATGCCAGCGACGCTGATAAGCTTGTGCATGCGTTATTAAAAAGAAGCAGAGAGCAAGTGGAAAAGGCGGGGGCGGGAAAAGAGGAAAGCAGAGAGGCGCAGGGCCGGGAGAAGACACTATTGCAAAGAGCAGGCCGAGCCTTCCCAGCTCATTAGAAACTTTAAGCGGCAAAGAGCACAATGGCGTGATTTTCATGGTGAGTTCAGCCCCATTAAAAAGAATTCAGTGCGTCTACTCCTGCGCTCCACTGCGGCTGAACACATGAAACCGGAATGCACGGGAGTGCAGCTAAAAACGCTTGTCTGTAAGAGCCCTTAATAAACCTCAGGGATTGTTCTCAGCAGGGCCAAAGATAAGGAATGTATCAAATAAATGTATCAATTTAGAACAGTTTTGGTGACCCCTCCTCCCACAGCGGCTTTAGAAAAATATAAGAATGTGAAAAAGGAAACTTTACACTTGAATGTTCGAAAAATTATCACAAATACAAAATAGAAACTAATTGGGAAAAAGTCTTTGAACACCCCCTTTAAATTACTTCCCCTCTGCAAACTGTGTTTCTCTTGTTTGGCTTTTCCTTCGAAGAAGCTCTAATGATTAGGGTCCTCTTTGGTCTGTATTTGAATATATCATTCTCTCATTGTACAGCACACTACAGTTTCACTTGCCTGAGACTTTATACAACTAATATAGACATAAATATTTGGTAGGGCATCCAATACAGCAAGCTAGAAGGATGTGCATCAAGTATCCGGACATGAAATACCCCCAAAAGTATACTAACAGATGGCTCTGATTACTGAGCTTAATCAGCAAAACCAGTTTCCAGCTCAGTGAGTGTCTCACATCATAGAGCAAAGCTTTGGTCCAGCGCATGTAAATGAAACACAATGAAATTGCTATATGTGTCTGTGTGATGGACATAAAGAGAGTGCACAGTGGGTCCTTTTTGGGTATAATAATCCCATCCCTTTCTAATATAGTAATGACACATGGTAAAATCCATTTAGGTAACATATACAAATCTCAGATTCCAGCAAACGTTAGAAATAATGACAATGCTTTAACAGTGTGTTGGTAGTAAGTGTAGTAACAGCAGGGCTGCTTTTAGTGCTGGTGGGGGCCTGATTGTGTTACATAATAGGATGGAACTTTAGGTTCTGCTTAACTGCAACTTTCAGCTCAGCCTGTGGGTGTTGTGAGTTGTATTTCATGTATTGCAAGTTGGGTTGCACTAGTGTGAATATAGTCCATCTTGCTCTAATATACTGTAGCAGTTTCTTTTCCAAAAAAAAGCTGTCACAGGAGCTGCTGGGGTGTCTACGCAGTGCCATAACTGTTAAATCTCTCTCTCACATTCAGAGACAGCTCTAATGGAAAGTTTCACTTATTGTAATGTTTGTACAGTTTAAGATTCAGGATGTTTTTTCTACCCAAACAGTTCTTCATGCAGTGCCATGTTGTGTGTTCCAATGCGTTCCACCACATATAAACGGATTCCTTTCATACTTTAAGGTCTGTTTCTGGATGGAAATATGTGCTAAACACAGGAATAACAAATTGCTCAAAGGGGGCCACAGAGGAAAGAGTTTATCCAGCTAACCAATACAGTGCTGTGTGGAGTAATGCATTGGATTGCACCACATAGTGACTGCACAATAAACAATTGTGGGTTGATGACCTTTCTATAGGAGAAATGAAGGTCAATATAAACTAATTAAATTGGTTATCTAACTATCATGGAATCTCAGATGCAGCATTGCTTTTATTCTATCCAAATATTGGATGTGTTTATTTAGTCATTCCCCGAAGAGCCACTTACAGGAGCAATCCAGTCAATGACTAATTGATCATCTCTGCTTCCAGTCACTGACCAAGAGACATGACAAATAGCTACAAGGTGCCAGAGCTATTCTCAATCCATGCCAATTACTCTAAGTTCATGTACAGTAATAGTAAACTTATTCATATTTACCACAAGTCATTCTAAAAACTACTGAAGCATTGTCAGGTTACAATTATATGTTGTAACCTTAGGGGTTGTTCACCTATGAATGAACTTTTAGTATGATGTTGAGAAGGGATATTCAGAGACAATTTACAATTGGTTTTCATGTTTTATTATTAGTGGTTTTTGAGTTATTTAGCTTTTTTTTTTATACATTTTTATATCATTTTTGTTACAGACACTGTAATAAACTCTTTCTGACATTTTCATATTGTACACAAAGCAAGTACAAAGGATTAACATAAGAAAAAAACTAGAAATGAAAAAAATTATGTTCACATTTGTTTATTCAAACATAATAAACTTACAATTTTAAAACAGACTTTTTGCCCAATTTTCTTTACCTTTATCAAGTTCTGTCAATGTTTTTTTTTTTTCATATTATATAGCCCTGACCTACTAAGTAACATACATCAGTGGATAGTATGAAATAAAAAACATAGCCTTACAAGCAAATGAATAAAGATAAACTAAGGTTATCAACCCAAAGAGAGGATAAACTAAGATTCGAGCCCACGGTTGCCATGTTTTCTGATAAAAAGGAGGTCAATTTTTAATTTATCATTATAGCCATTATGCGTGTTTTTAATGTTGGTATTGAAAGTTATGGACTCTTCCAAGACTTAGTAATTAGTTGTTTGGCTGCTGTGAAAATAAATGTGATTAGTTTTCTAGAATTACTATTAATATTGGGTATCCAATTATTAAATAAGGCTATCCAAGGGTCTTTCTGAAGGTTAATCTGAGTAATAGAGTCAATTATTCCAAAAACTCTTGACCAAAACCTCTGTACTAAAGAGCATTGCCAACATATATGAGCCATCAGCCCTTCTCCTCCATAATTCCTGAAACAAACCGAAGATTGGGATGAAAACATTTTATGTAGATGTGAGGGGGTAAAGTACCATCGGGTAAGGACCTAATAAAAAGTTTAGACTTGACCTAAATTAATAGAACATTTACTTGTTCCTTCCCACATCTTCTCTATTAAAGGATGCATGCCCAATTCACAGACCCACCTACTGAAACCCTCTTTCTGCCCTTCAACCTTAAACAACATCCAACATTTTGGACACACGTTATTCCAAAGAAGACTTAAAGATATTCACCTCACAGGTCAGTATCCACTGATGGCTGCTCACTAATGTTTGTGGTGGATTAAACTATAAAGACCCCAATCTCATCCCATAGGATTTGTGACTGCATGCACACTTGTGTATATATACAGCCTTGGTGTGGCCCAGTGAGGAGAGGCAGAGGGGTGACGGAGGCCAGTGAACTACATGAAGGAGGGGCCTGGAATATTTCTTCTGCTGCGGAGCCCGATCACACAATGTTAGGCCCCTGTCCAAAAGTTCAGTAATGCTCTTGTTTCATGGATGTCGGACTAGGCATCACCATGAAGTATTATATTAATGGTATAGGATGCCATATCCGAAAAATTGTAATCCAGAAAACACAATTAGAGGAAGGCCATTTCCTAAAGAGTATATTTAAAGAAATTAATTCCATTTTTTATCCTTTGCCTTTACCTCTATTTAATAATAAAACAGTACCTTGTACTTGATTAAGCTGAATAAATCCATACCGGTGGCAAAACAATTCTACCAGGTTTATAGTTTGAGTGTTTTTAGCATATTGATTAAAATAACAGAAAGAGCCCTTATATGGAAAACTCCAAATCCCAAGCATTTTGGATAATAGATCCTATACTTGTAGTAATAGAAACAACACACACATGCATTCAAGTCCTTTAGCCAATTTTACATTTAGCTCAATGTTTCTAGGGAATAACCCTTATTTTATCAAAAATGGTGGCAGGTTTGGGCAGATCAGGGATGGGATTAGGTGGGGTGGTGGCATTGGCAGGCATATGGGGCACTATGGTTAATTACAGAAGCCCTGTCACATGCTGAAAGGAACGGCACCAGCTAACATTTAATAGTCTACTTTCATTATAACCAGGTAAGCCCTGGAGCTATAAATGCAGGGCTGCATGACAACGGACCAGCAGCCAGATTACACTGGTTTGTATTTAAATATTGGCAGAATCGGATGTAGCTGTGATTGGGTGAGAATGAATGAGTTAAAGGACCAATAACACCAATTTTTTTTAAAAAAATGTGTTCGTATTCTAACGAAAAAAAAACCACCCTACTACTTAAACTCCGCTTCCACTCCTCTTCAGAAAAGGCGACAGGACGACGATCCAGCGTGCGGTGCTCGATTTCTCCTCCCTCTCCTATAAGGAAGGCAGGGAGGAGAAATCGAGCGCCACACGATGGATTGCCCAATCACCTTTTCTGAAGAGGAGCGCAAGCGGAATTTTGGTAAGTTACTTCTTAATAAAGACTTTGCGGTTTTAAAGTTTAACTTGTCTTGGTTTTTTTTCAATGTATACTAATGACATTTTTAAAATGTTTTTTTGATGTTACTGGTATTTTAAAGCAGGGAAAAGCCAGGGGGCTGGAGAAAGACAGGGATGTGATGTCAGGGGAAAAAGCAGTTCACTTCCTTGATTTTGGTAGAAACATCTCATCCACCCTCCCCCTTTTTTTTGCATACTTTGTGAAATGTCAGGAGTTTCCCTTTATGTTCTTATATAGTAACAAGCAAATGTGGATGTATTCCTGCATGAACTGTTATATTGTGGTTTTGGTTCTGTTATACAGTATAAACATGAGAGCAGCATGAGTCAGCATGGTATTATTCAAGTTAAATGAATGTCAAACGCTTGATCCAGGGAATGTTTCCGATCGCCATTGAGGTGAGGACGGAATGTTTTCCCTCTTGAGGCATAATTGGTAATGGCTTCGGGCTGGGTTTTTTTTTTGCCTTCCTCTGGATCAAAACAGTGGATATATGATGATGCATTTTAAAATGGGACCAATTCTCCAGAGTACTGCACAGGTAAATTTAGAAGAGGGAGAAAGGAGGTTCTCTCCTGTGACTGCACAGTGGGTTGATTGGTAAAGACTCTACCACTGCTTGTACTGGGTGACTGCCTGTTTGGATTTCCTATCATCGGACCGACAGCAGGGCTGCTGAACTTCTCTCATGGTGGGAGATGCAGCGCCTGCTTGTAGCAGAGTTTGGGGCCATCCTCTCTGTAGGTAGAGGCAGCCTAATACTCAGTGGTGGATATAATGACATAGTGCTGATCTCAAGTGAGGAGCGGCAGAGCAAAGTAGCCATCTCATATGGAATTCTGGCTTTGAATATTGCCTTGGGGTGAGGTTGGTAAGGTCCTATTTATTTGATAAAATGTGAATAAATGCTGTGGCCATTTCCACCATTTCTCGCTCCTGGTGTTTCATTACGGTATGTAACAATGGGGTTCAATGGGATGGCTGAAGGCGAAGAGTCAATTGAGGAGTCCCCTTGTCAAGGAAGTAAACAAAGTCACATGACAGGAAATAACATCCTTGCATGCAAACTCTAAAACATTTTATAAAGTTCAAATAATGCTGTGCTGAACTTGACACAGTGGGGCAAATTCACTAAGCGCCGAAGCACCGAACGCTAGCGTTACTTCGCTAGCGTTTGGCATTTTCGTTACTGCGCAAATTCACTAACGAACGCTGGCATAGTTTCGCTAGTCTTATTTCGCACCCTTACGCCTGGCGAAGTTTTGCTAGCGACGTAACTACGCAAATTCACTAAGCGCGCAGTGTACTGAACGCTACCTTTTACGCTAGACTTCCTTTGCCACCTCAGACCAGGCGAAGCGCAATAGAGTAGATAGGGATTGCTTCAAAAAAAGTCAAAATTTTTTCCAAGTCCCAAAAAACGCTGGCGTGTTTTCTACATTATGGGTGATAGGCTGAAAAAGATCGAAAATTTTTTTGGGGCTCCCCTCCTTCCCCCCTACATTTACTGACTCATGGCAACTTACCTAGACAGTGGGCACATGTGTAGGGCAAAATACAATTTTTATTTGATGTTTTGAAGCTTTTCTAGCCATTTGTAGTGCTGATACGTATTCCTCCATTGAAATTTGAATTTGGCGCCATATGCAAATTAGCCTTCGCTAGCGTAACTTCGCTTTACTTAGCAAATCAACGCTAGCGCAACTTCGCAACCTTACGCTACCCCTGAGCGCAACTTCGGATATTAGTGAAGCGCTGGCGAAACTACGCCTGGCGAAGTGTGGCGAAGTGCGGCGAAGTTAAGCCTGGCGCAGCTACGAATCTTAGTGAATTTGCCATTTTACAGAAACATAAACTTTAATATTGATCAAAGTGTCACTTGAAAATAATCTGCTGAATACACATATACTTTTAAAAAGGAAGGTTTGCAATGTACCTGTTTATCATTTTATATTGTGCGGATTGCATAAATAAAGATAGGGAGGGAGGTTAGAGGATAGGATGATGTTGAATAATGAATGACTGATAGCTTAAGACCACAACTGAGTCAAGGTTAATAAACATCTTCTCCAGAGGGAGATATGAATCCAAAAAAATAGGGGGGAAAATGAAGCGGTAACCACCGTGTGGTGAATAAGGAGCTTGAACTGATAGTCAAGGTCAAATGAAGATCAAACGTGCAGGAAAACGTACAGCTGGCACTTTGCTACAGAAAGCAAGAACCATACAATAGTAGCCTTTCACTATATTTCCTTTGTTCTCTAAAAAACGGTAAAATGATATTTACACATGTAACATAAATGAGGTATTTAATTAAAAATGTAGATGACAAGTGAAGACTCTAGATTGTGCACTGATACAGGATCTTATCTTACACAGAATCCCACATTCCCTAGGGTGCAAGTCACTTGGCACCGATCACGTTCAGAGTGGCAGCTACAAATACATTAATACTTAAGCCTGACATGGCTGCATTTAACTGTCATTTATAACAGCATTTATGATTTACCCTTACAGTTTATGCGCAAGACTTTTCCTGGAATTCTGGATGGAATTGTACCAGGAATCTGCTATAATCATTTTCCCATTTACAAACGTTCCTTAAAGGGATGCTGTCACGTTAGGAGGAGGAGGCTCTGATATTGTACATCTTTCAGAGAGATGATGTGTTAGTCACTGGCTTAGGGATGTTTTCTTACTACTGTGGTGCACCTCAGAAAGCTGCAACAAGTCAACAAAGGGCCAAAGACACAAAAATAAACAAGGGTTCCTTCTTAATCAGACACAATAAAGCCTTATGAACCTCAAGAGGAATCTTTTGTGAACTAAACTAAGAATGGCAAATGCTGGTGGTACAGAGAAGTTTAACGTTTTATTATGAAATTCATGAGTATTTTCCCCTCCCCAAATTTCCCCTCCCTTTTCTTTCTGTATCCCCTTACCCCCTTCTATGTGAAAATCATAAATAATGAATTACAAAAAAAAGTTTTAGTATGATGTAGACAGTAATAGTCTAAGACAAATTGCAATTGGTCTCCATTGATTTATTTGTGTTTTTTAAAATTATTTCAGCAACTCTCCAGTATGGAATTTCAGCAGTTATTTGTTTGCTAGGGACCAGGGTTCAAATTACTTTAGCAGCCAGGGAGGGGTTGGAATAAGAAACTGCTATATGAATAGAAGAGGACCTGAACAGAAAAATATGTAATAAAAAGTAGCAATAACAATAAAATTGTAGTCTCACATAGTAATCATTTATTTGGCTGCTGGGGTCAGTTTAAAAGTTGGAATAAGTCAGAAAAAGAAGGCAAACCATTAAAAAAAAACTATTAACAACTAATCATTAAGACCAATAGAAAAGTTTTTTTAAGGTCAAGTCAACCCCAAAATAAAAATTTGCCTCGAAAGTCTGAGCCATCGGGGCAGAGAAGGGACGCAAAAGGGACAAACACTGTTTCAATAGCAATACAGATACAAATAACTTACGGTAAAACTATAGCAAATCTGTAATCAATCAAATTAATGTAATCAAATTAATGTATATTGCAAAGTTCCTTAGAATTGTGTTTTCTTTTATTAGGCAAAAACAATTTGGGGGGGTTGACATTCCCATCAAAAGTTAACCCCTTTAGGTTCAGGGCACACAGGGAGATTAGTTGCCCGGCCTCTTCTTCGGGGCAACTAATCTCCCCGAACTGCCTCCCCTGCTATCCCGCCAGCTACAATGCAAATCGCCATTGGAAAGGCACTCGGCACAATTCATTTTCCAAAGTCGCCCGAAGTTCCTACACAAATGCCTCACGCGCCGAGTGCCATCCCGTCTGCAATTTGCATTTTAGTCGGCGGGAAGGCAGGGGAAGCAGTTTGGGGAGATTAGTTGCCCCGAAGAAGAGGAGATTTGTCGTCGGGCGACTAATCTCCCTGAATCTGCCTGTGTGCCCTGACCCTAAAAAATGTAAAGTGTGTAAAGTTTTGGGTTATGAAGAGATTTCTTAACCTCATAAATGCTTTTAACTCCTTGATATTATTTTATATTTTTGTGCCTGTTTATAAAAAGCTGAAGTTGGAGAATTGGTTCCAATTTAAAATAGCAACACTTTTCCCCAACTTTATATAGAGCAAGAACATTTTAAAGGAACAGTAATACCAAAAAAATGCCAGAAATATTTCATACCAAGACCACCTTAACTTCACGGTGGGTCAGATTTTATCTGATCTTGCCATGCAACACCACGAAACTGCAATGTAATGTTGCGTTAGATAAAGTCGGATGGAGTTTTGTACATGAGTTTTCTTTCGACAGTCAATGTATTTCAATGAGGAAAAAAGCGGGCAGATTTGATGATCCCCCAGTCCCTTTTATAATTGACTTTAGTCTTTTCGCAGAGAATAGGAAAAAGTATAAAAATCATAAGATGACAAGTCTTTCAATAAATTCCAGGACGGGGTAGTCATTGGTATAGCTCTTCTTTCCTACGCAAGGGTACACACACAGCATATAGGGGGTTCATATTTTTTTTTCTATGGATCATTTTTTTCTGCTTAATACATTAATTTGAATAATAGTTTAAAAAAAATAATTTTCCATATTTATTAAACAAAATGAAAAACATTTGTGAGGTCACGCTGAAGTCAATGGGGGCTGTCCCAGCCAAAATGTACATGTAAACTGTGAGTTTATTCAAAGTAGAAAAAAAACTCTGTTTTTGATAACTAGGCCTCCATATTTGTTGTAGGGAAAACATATTCCAAAAAATGCCAGGACTGTCTAAAACTTCTGAAACTGCACTAGTGACCAAACCTCCTATATTCTGAAGTTTATGATCGCAGCTAACAATTTCTTCTTTGTAACATAAGGGTCACATCATTATATCATTATCAAGTGACTTGGATACATTTGTGGTGATTTCTTTTTTCTTGAGAAAAAACAGACTACCTGTGCCATTCCTTAAGGCCTCTCTTCCTGAGTTTAAGGACTCTTACAGACAAGCGGTTGAAGCTGCGCTCCCCTGCATTCCGTTTTTCTGCGTTCAGCCGTAGGGGAGCGCAGGAATAGACGCATTTAGCTTTTTTCAATGGGGCTGTACTAACACAGGTGCGTGTAGGCACAGGTTGAGACGCAACATGCTGCATTTTTCCTGCGTTTGTCGCCTACACGCGCCATTGAAAAAAGCTAAATGCATCTATTCCTGCGCTCCCCTGCGGCTGAACGCAGCTTCAACCGCTCGTCAGTAAGAGCCCTAAGTCCAATCAAATTCCTAGTTTTGCCCTGATCATCACTTATGTTTGTGACGCCCAATGCTTAGAGAACAGCTCTGCTTGCACATAAGAATATTCAGACTTCCCAGATCGATTACTGCTGTGCATACTAAGCTTAATCCACGCAGCTGGATCCATTTATACTGGCCACTCGTTAGTTAAAGCACCTAAAACCTTGGTTCAATATTAAATTTACAAACCTTATGTAATAATTACCTTTTATTTTATTACTCTTTTTGTGCCATTCCATAGAAAATTTCATAGAAAACTAAAGTATATATCTCTTGTATCTCTATTTGGCCTGAATCAAATATATTTAATTTAGTGTAATATCTGTATCTTATATTATTTCTATTAAATAGACAATAAAGTAGGGAATGTGGAGGAATAATTGTGTGTACAGATCATTCTTGCCCTGTATTTTCCACTTATGCATACATTCTACTCTTTTACTTTTATGCTCAAACATGAATGTGAAAACACACACATTAAAAAGCAACAGCACTTCCCCTTGTCATCAGTAGGTGGTACTGTAGCAGTTTCAGTCTCAAAATATTTCTTTTAATTACCCTTACAGGGTAATTAATGTCCTGTAAAGCAGGCTAGAAATCAAGTAGTTTAAGTACAGGTCTGAAATTACAGTGAAGGATCGTGTTTCTAAGTTATCAGCCCTAGATTTATATGTAGGATGATAACTTTACCCCAGCCTACTGGTGACAACACCGTTTATTCACATGTTGCGATTGGGACAACTGACCCAATGGGATCAATCTTATAACCAGAGTTGACTGTGGTCCTTCTACATATGACAGCATATGGCATTCTTTGAGGACCATGGTTATATCATGGTTATATCAGTCAGAAACTTTTGGCAATATGAATATGTGACCAGCCATCCCAAGTACCTACAGCAGCAGAGAACACACATTGATACATATAATGCCTTCCAACAGCATGACGATGGTGAAACAAGGTCAGAAAGAGCTGAATCTGGGATGGCACAATAAGGGGCATATTTATTATGTGGTGTAAAAAATGGTGGGATAATACACCACCCATCACCAATCTTCGCAGTGTAAAATGAGGCGTAAATTGTTTACGTGTTTTTCTTAGAGTGACTTCCACTGGAAGCAGTGTATTTTTACTTAATACATTTTATGCTGTTCATGTTTTCCCACTCTTTTTTTCAGTATTTTTTTTTTAGTTTTTTTTTGGGGGTTTAGCTAAAAGAAATTATCAGCACATATTTATTAGACGAATCAAACATTTAACCTTTTTTCCTCAACACTATAAAGCTCTAAGCAAATAAGACATGTCATCAAAGCATCAGCCTAATTCTAGGGGCAACTGCATGACTTATGGTAGTGCTTCATCTAGAATGTGCCTTGACCTGCAGAGGATGTTATATCCTTGGGAGGTTTGTCTTACAAAATGAAATGTTGATCCAAATTAAGCCATCAAAATACACAAGCGCTTGGTTTAGCTCATTGCTAATTGGACGTGTTACATGTGTGTAGAGATCCCTGCTGTCAATGAGACTGTAAACACTTAAATCAGACTTGGCAGTAAGTCATTTAATAAAAGTCCTGTTTGCTTCAGCCAGCAATGATGCCGTGATATGGTGTGGTGGCCATAAACTGTTGTTTTTTATGGTTGCCATAGGTGCTCTGAACAGAAGTGCTGATATTCAGTGCATTCAAATGTGCACATCTGGGCTGTAAAGGGATCATTCAATATGCTGTATTTACATTCTGTTTGCCCTGTCTTACGTCCTCTGTTGTCTCTGACTGATGCTGCCTTACACGGAATTAGTGTGAGGGCTGCTGGGAGTGTGCTGCACACGTGCTAAGAAGACTTAATCCCTATTAAGATGTAAAGTGTGCAGACCTAGGGTAATTGTGTCTGCATGTGCCTCGGGCATTGTTTAAAGTCTTCTAGCATCGGGCCTGTGTGGGCTTCTAACAACATTGTGGGCTTGGTAATAAAGGCAATTGCACTGCAAGGTTTTTAAAGGAAGGGGGGTTACCCTCTGGTTAATCTTTTCTTTTTTCTTTTACTGCTCCTCCATTCAAAGTGTGCCACTCTTTTACATACAGACACAGCAGTTAAGAACGGCAATTAACTTCATCATGTGGGCAGTAGGTTTAAGTACATTACCCCGATACAAAGAAAGGATGAGGACAGAGACAGATGATCTATAGATAGTGGCAAAGATAGAGAAACAAAGATAGATAGGCAAAAGTAGGTAGATGTATGGATAGGTCGCTGGAGAAAGACAGAAGGAATGAACGAAAGGAATTAAAAAAAGGGGTAGACTGAACAAAGAATGATGTATTAATCTAACAAACTATTGAGTAGAACAAGAATAGTAATATCCAGTGTGTGGCATACAGATAGAAAGGACAGACAGCCAAGTGTAAGGGCACTGTAGTTTTCATAATTTGGATCTTCATATCTTAAGTCTACTAGAAAATCATGTAAACATTAAATAAACCCAATAGGCTGGTTTTGCTTCCAATAAGAATGAATTATCTCTTAGTTTGGATCAAATACAAGGCACTGTTTTATTATTACAGAGAAAAGGGAATCTGAATTATTTGGATAAAATGGAGTCTTGTGGGAGATGGCCTTTCTGGATAATGGTTTTCCAGATAATGGCTGCCATAACTGTACTATTATTTTATATTCAATAAATGTTGAAACTTTGAATTTGAAATATTTTCTTGTTTTAAAAAACATTAGTCTGACCAGTAATGTTTAAATGACAATATTTTATTAGTTGTATGTATTTTCTGTAATAGTCATTAATAGTATCATGTATTTATTCACATTTTGTTTGCATTTCAATGTTTTTCCAATACAGAAGGGAATAGCCCCTTTAGTTAAAAAGAAAAAGGAAAAGAAAGGGACGAACAGAGATTTGAATCTTTCTTACTCTTTTGGGCTATTACGGTATTCATTATTTGAGCAGAGATAGATATGTTTAGATTAAACTCTTTTGATTAATATTCCCTACATTTTGCTATGTATTTTTAAAGCATGCCTAACATTTTGTCAGATTGTGAGACAGAGTGTGATCATTTTGACATACTGCTGTATTTTGTTCTTGTCCATGAAAAAAACAATAAAACATTTTGAAAAGAAACGTATTAATAAATAAACATATTCCAAAGCGCTGTTCTATAAATGGATGTATGTCTTAAACATAACAATTACATACACAAACAACCAATCACTAGGGATGTCGCGGACTGTTCGCCCGCGAACTAATTCGCACGAACATCGGCTGTTCGCGTCCGCCGATTGTTCGCGAACGTCGCGCGACGTTCGCCAATTTGGGTTCGCCTTAGCTGGCGCTTATTTTTGCCATTTCTCCCCCAGACCAGCAGATACATGGCAGCCAATCAGGAAGCTCTCCCTCCTGGACCACCCCCACACCCCCTGGACCACTCCCCTTCCATATATAAACTGAAGCCCTGCAGCGTTTTTTCATTCTGCCTGTGTGTGCTTGGAAGAGCTAGTGTAGGGAGAGACCTGTTTAGTGATTTGAGGGACAGTTCATAGTAACTTTGCTGGCTAGTAATCTACTTGATACTGCTCTGTATTGTAGGGACAGAACTCTGCAGGGATTTGAGGGACAGTGAGTTTAGGTTAGTTAGCTTTGCTGACTAGTAATCTACCTTCTACTGCAGTGCTCTGTATGTAGCTGCTGTGGGCACTGATCTCATCTGCTGACTGCTGTAATAACCCAATAGTCCTTGTAAGGACTGCTTTTATTTTCTTTTTTGTGTTTTTTACTTTGCTACTGTAAGAGCCCAGTGCTATTAGTCTAGCTGTGTTGGGGAGTGGGACTGGTGTGCTGCTCCTCCTAGTAGTTCACCACTACCAGCACCAACCAGAGTCAAAATTGTTACAAAGTATCTTATTTGCACCTGTTAGCTGTTCTGAGCTCTCTGCCAAAAGCTAATTAAGTTAGAAACTGTTTTTTTCTGGCTGTTCAGTTCAGAGAAAAGAGGGACTGGTGTGCTGCTCCTCCTAGTAGTTCACCACTACCAGCACCAACCAGAGTCAAAATTGTTACAAAGTATCTTATTTGCACCTGTTAGCTGTTCTGAGCTCTCTGCCAAAAGCCAATTAAGTTAGAAACTGGTTTTTTTCTGGCTGTTCAGTGCAGAGAAAAGAGGGACTTTCCAGTACAAAAGAGGGAGAGGGGGTTGAGTGGTCAAAAGAGGGACAGTTGGGAGGTATGCAAGTGCCACCTAGCTGTGTGAGCTTTTTCACATTCTGTCTAAATAACAATAATAATTCCGTGTCCGTAAACATCACCTGAGTGATGTTTTTACAGCAGCAATAATAAATTCCGTATCCACTACTGTATACGTTGCCCTTGCAGGCATTGTTTGCCCAGTCTTTAACCAAGTGCCACCTAGCTGTGTGAGCTTTTTCACATTCCGTGTCCAGAAACATCACCTGAGTGACGCAGTGTGATTTCTGCCCTTTACAGCACAAAACGCAGCGCTGTGTCAACATTTTTCAGATACATTTTTGCCCTTGATCCCCCTCTGGCATGCCACTGTCCAGGTCGTTGCACCCTTTAAACAACTTTAAAATAATTTTTCTGGCCAGAAATGTCTTTTCTAGCTTTTAAAATTCGCCTTCCCATTGAAGTCTATGGGGTTCGCGACATTCGCGAACCGTTCGCATTTTTGGACGCAAGTTCGCGAATATGTTCGCAAACATTTTTTCCACCGTTCGCTACATCCCTACCAATCACCTATACAAGAGGTAAAGCCTGTACTTTATGTTACTAAGCTGCCTAAATCCATATTGATGGCATACTGAAGGCAAAACCATACTGTGTTTTTATTTAATAGAGCATAGTGTTCCAAATTATAGAATATCCCCATAAACGAAAATACACCCAAATCCCAAGCATTCTGGATAATAAATCCCTTAGCTGTTCTATGAAGATGAACGCATGTATTTTCTATATTAATTTCAAACTCATAAGAAATGCAATATAATGAAAAGAGTTTTATTAATCTGTATCAACTTCTTTGAGGCTGTTTAGCTAACAAGTGTTGGGGAGCCACTTGGCTTGCTGTAATGCTGGCTATGATGGCTAGGATGTGGCTAAGAGTCAGAATTAGATTTTTATTTTGACATTTCTCATGTAGATTAAACAATGAGCCAGAAGGAAATGTTGGTGTAGTTTTTTTCACTGAAGAATGACCTCATGTAACAGCAGAGACTCCTGGCACACCCCAAGGATCATTAGA
Source organism: Xenopus petersii (assembly GCA_038501925.1). Classification (NCBI taxonomy): domain Eukaryota; kingdom Metazoa; phylum Chordata; class Amphibia; order Anura; family Pipidae; genus Xenopus; species Xenopus petersii. The sequence goes on along the minus strand of CM076682.1, from coordinate 36,588,322 downwards.
CTCATTTTCCTTATAGGTTACAGCAATGAGTGGGGTAATCATTGAGCTAATAGGCTGCCTTGGGTATTATTTGTGTATGTATTGTCTTCTGTTGTTGGAGGAAATCAGATGAATGACCATTAGATCCTTTCAGGTGTAGGCACCAGGGCAGCTGTTGTGATACTGAGGTGTGACAAACATGTCATCTTTTAATGACTGACCTGTTAACTGATTGGCCTTAATAGGCTATAGCTCCCAAATTCCCCTCTACGTGTACTATATGAGCTGCAGGGAAACTGAGGACACAACCCATCCCTTGGGACAAGCCATGGTTTTATTTATTCCATATTACATTTTTGTGCTACGGCTCAGGAAAAAAATCTTGATCAAATAGCCAGCTTTTTGCAAAGAATAGAAATAATGTATAAATTATAATATGCAACAACTATAGAAAGATATCAATTAACAAAGAGTGCCATTTTGACACTTCTTCTTATTAGTTATTGGGTATCTATACAGCAGGTCAGGGTATGTCTGCATTTGTAACCAACACTCAGCATTGTAACGGAACATTTATTTAAATTACAGTTAAAATTTAAAATGATTCACAGAATATCCCTACAATCCAAACTGTAATAATAAACCAATTGCTTGTACTTGATCCAAACGTAGACTTAAGGTATGCAGATCCAAATTACAGAAATATCCAGAAAATTCCAGGCCCCAATCATTTTGGATAACTAGTCCCATACTTGTATAACAAGGTCCATTCAACTTTGGTCTATATTCACAGTTCTCTGGTTCATGTCCATATCTATCAGTGTTGTGGTAAAATATAGGTTAGGATAGTAGTATAAATCGGTAAGGAGAATTTTAGGTATCTGAGTAAGCCTTGCCAAGCCTTAGAAGCAGTTGGAGATCATTGCAAGATCTGATGATCACCCGACGGTGTGTTCCATCTGCCAGTGTAAAATGAGCAGGGGAAAGAGACAGCATTTCAGCACCTCAAACCTCAAAAAAAATAGCATCTGGGAAGGTTTCATTTCATCCAACTGTCTTGCAGTCTGGGTTTAGCACAGGTGGAAAGATGACAGATGTGCGTGTAATAAAGAACTCACTTTAGTAACATGCGCCTCTTATTTAACCCATTTGTTGTCTGATCAGGCCGATCAAGGGAATCTCAAGAGAGAGGGGTCAAATAGGGCTTTCTTCTGATCTGCTTGTTGTCAAATACATTTCAACTGAGCACTTTCAAGGGGATGCACTTTTCCCCTTTCCAAACACACTCCCTTTGTTATGAGGTCAAACTGTTCACTGGTTAAACCTTTTAAACAGCCATCTTTAAATTTTACTTAATACCCTTAATGTCCACAGGCCATCAATAATATGATCTAAAACAAGGTCTCTAGAGAGGCTTCATGAGGCACGTGTCCCACACATTAACCCTCCGTGCCTGGGCTTTTCCAGTATCCCCTTCCACTTATTGTTATTCTGTGGGAGATCATGTATTACTACACATCAATGGCATACTAGTTTATGGGGCACATTTTAAATAGGGAAGTCTTTAAGACCTTTATTTGCCCATTAATTGAAATAGAGTTAGGATATATGTGTCCATATTCATAATTAAACCTGTTTTTAGAATTTTTTTAAAAAAAAGCATGTTAAGGTATAATATGCATACACAGAATAATGCACTAAGAAATCCTGTAACTGCACAAATGAGCAAGACGAGTGCCTTAATATAGATCAAGGAAATCTAAGCTGACTTTTAAAATGCTAATTTTTGGAACAAAATGAATTTGATTTCAAGGTGCAAGTGTGTTCAATCGGCAGGGCCGGATTCACATAGTAACGGCCCACTGCCGTTCATCGCCCCTGTCCCCTCCCCTTTATCCGTGCAAATTTTCATCATCTGGACTCGAGCTATGGGGATTGGCACATGGGAAATTTAAAAAATGATTGCATTTCCACGCATCCCCTGTGTCTTTAAAGCAATGTGGGTGTGGTTGAGCAGCATACCGCCCCCTTATGGAAAGTGGCCTTTCCATAAATCCAGGCCTGGCAATCGGGCAGTTGAGCCTTAAAAAAAGAGGGTGTAAATAATGTGTTAGACAGTGAGAAATATAGAAATGTTTCTCTGATGTACACCTGTGAATGGGTACTCTGTATATGAAATTTGATTTAGGTGTCCTCTGCACCTACAGAACATATTTCACATTTACACACTCACAGCTACACATAGAAAAGTCTTGTTGTCATCTTATTTTACTGCCCATTCTCTTTTGTTTATATTCATGGGTTACTAGATTCATATGCAGAAGCTCAGGTATCCTTTTTCAGATGCTAAACATGTATTCATTTATTTGCTCAGATATTAAAAATGGATTTATTATGCACATATCCAATATTAACTTTAAAGAACCACAGATCAGCAACTAGAAATAGAGAGTAGAAAGAGTAGAAATGCTTGCTATTGCAAATAACATATTTACTCTTCCAATGACCGTTCCAGTTATGACAGTTCCAGGTATTTCCACATGACATGGGCAGGGACAAATACCTGCCTTTTCCCCCCAAACTGGCCTAGGAATAACCAACTCGCTCACCATACATTTTATTTGTTGGAGTCTTTTTGTCCACAGTTTTATTGCACAACAGATTATTTAACAATAGATAACACATATATCAATAACAATTATATTAACAACATTATAAACATACAAATATGAACAGTGATATACCATTAACTTTTTAATCCTCTGCAAGGCCCCTGGCAATGGACCCAATTAGGTGCATGCAATCATTAAGCCACCAGCCGCTTGTGCCTTCTAGCATGATGGGTACACAGGACTGCATGCTACCCCCAATACAACATACCCTCCCAGAGACCACCGCTCTTAGAGAGGAACACCACCAACCAAGTTCCATTAACCAACTTGGTACTTGGCAAAAACTCCACTTAATTAACTCTCCCCATTGCCAGGGACCCGCCCCCCGGCTGTGACAACGGGCTATTCCCTCTCATCACCTCTTGGTTAGTCAGCCCAATACTCACCATTCCATATCAACTTATCCTGTGCGCCTCTAACCCAGGCCACAATTGTGACAACTAGCACAAAGGGTAATACAAGGGAGGGAGGGTGGGACTCCTTTTCTTCTTCCAAAATGGATGCCCTCCTTAGCAGTTAGTGCTACACATCCCTTTACAACTCCACCCCCCAACTACGTCAGTAAACCCATTGCTAATCCCCTGCCAGGCAGCTTTGTCCCGCCCCTGTCATGCACCCTTTGCCAGCATGCACTGTCCTGGGTTTCACTTGCGTGACCTCCAAGGCACTGTAAATATGCATGCGTGACCATGGTGACCTTTTAATACATTTTTGAGGAACTCCAGAACGCTGACTTTTTGAGGAACAAAAAGGACAACATTTCTTATGACTTGGGTGACTGGAGCAGCACACTGTGACACAAATATTTAGATGTTGCCACAATCAATTTGGATCTTCCATAAAAGTTCTCAGCACAGACAAAACTCCATGTTTCAAAAAATAATCAAAGACAAAGAAATAACATTTGCTTAGTTCACCGAGGGGCCAATTCACTAAGGGGCGAATATCGAGGGTTAATTAACCCTCGATATTTGACTAGGAATTAAAATCCTTCGACTTCGAATATCGAAGTCGAAGGATTTAGCGCAGATAGTTTGATCGAACGATCGAAGGATAATTCCTTCGATCGAACGATAAAATCGAACGATTCGAAGGATTTTAATCCAACGATCGAAGGAATCGATCAAAAAAAGTTAGCCAAGCCTATGGGGACCTTCCCCATAGGCTAACATTGACTTCGGTAGTTTTTAGATGGCGAACAAGGGGGTCGAAGTTTTTTTTAAAGAGACAGTACTTCGACTATCGAATGGTTGAATAGTCGAACGATTTTTACTACGAATCCTTCGATTCGAAGTCGTAGTTGTAGTCGAAGGTCGAAGTAGCCCATTCGATGGTCGAAGTAGCCCAAAAAAAACTTCGAAATTGTGTAATAACTGGGTTGGGTTCTTAATGTTAATATATAAATTGAGTAAATGAAGATTATATTTAGATTTTCAAAAGACTAATAAATTAACCTTCTAAGCACTTCTTGCTGGTAGTGATCAACAACTGTAAGGACAGCAGGGTCCAGTCACTGCAACTGAAATTTACAGCCAAGTCTCTATTAAGAAATAAAGCAATCAGTTTTTTTTCAACGTGTTTGTGGATTGTGACATTGTTGTGAAATGTGAAGGGTTACAAGGGCAGCAGATTCTGAGCTTGGATTTATAGGAAAGGTGATCATTAAGCTTAAGAGTAACACCTTTCAATTCATGTATATAATTGCGTTGCTTAATGACTATTATCATCAAGGGATTTGGCACTTGCTGTTCTGTAAATGAGAGAAGTGTTTGGTGTTTTGGGGCAGATCTGAAAAACCATCATTGGGAAATGGTACCATGCTTTAACCTGCATCTCACCAGGTTGTTATTTTTATGGGGGTCTGTATGTACAGTGTATATATGTATATATAGTGTACCCTCTATTGTAAAATGTAAGGATATTACATCACAGAGGAGTTCCATGGCTATATAAGAGCACAAGCCCAAGGCTTTGTGATGACATCATTAAGCACCATTTATAAGGATATAATTTACAGGATATCTGTAGCTCTTGTGTATTATATAAAGCTCTAGTGGGATATATCCAGCTTACTCTGGTTGTAGTTACCCATAGTGACCAATCACAATATTTCCTGTTCTAAAGTTTCAAAGCAAACATCTGGTTGGTTCCTACAGGTTATAAGAACTGGAGCAAGCTTTTCACCTTTCATAACAGGATAATCATCTTAATTTCATGTTTCCTAGACTGGTAGCTTACAGGGGTGGTTAACCTTTATGTTAACTTTAAGTACAGTATAGAATGGCCAAATCTAAGAAACTGTTCAATCGATCTTCATTATTGATTTTTTATAGTTTTTTTTAATTATTTGCATTCTTCCTTCTGCACCCTAGCAACCAGATTGCTGAAATTGCACACTGGAGAGCTGCTGAATAAAAAGCTAAATACCGGTAACTAAAAATTAACACCAATTGCAAATAGTCTCAGAATATCACTCTATACATCATACTAAATGTTAACTCTAAGGTGAACAACGCCTTTCTTTTTGCTAGACCTGAACGAAACGTTGCTTGTTTTATTCATGAATTAGCATGCACTTTATATGAAGCAGATTTTACACTTTGTACTTTTTGCCAAGAAATTAATGGAATTTACAGTTATCCCAAACTTTAACTTTCAGCTTCCAACCACCAGTTGAAGGGTTGCAGATTTATTTAACTTCACACAGTGCAATGAATGCCTTCCTTTATTCCTATATGTTTGTCTTTAATCAGTTGTTTTGAGTACATTCCAGTTGAAGATGTAATGATTGGCTATTGATGGCATCATTATGTGGATTATGTTATCTATTGAACTGGTTCTAAAAGGGACTGACTCAACAGATTTTTAAAATAAAATTGCCGGGTGTGAGTACTCATTTTTTAATATGTATATATGTAATATTCAGGGTGTTGGGTTCTTTTATTCTGTGTTGGCACACGTGATCATGTAGTTCAGCTCTCTGCATCCCTATTCCACTCTTGCAAAAGTTCTGTTTCTGTATCCCAGGCATTTGCTGGCTTTAATTACCTATTTCATGGCCAGAGAGCTCTGATGACTTGATTAAGCTTTGCAGTGCAGTTCCAGTCTCTACGCATTGGATTAATTAGCCCAAACCTTATTAACTTACAAATTGGGATCAATGGAGCACTGATGCTTAAAGCCACACAAGGACAGAGGGAAGGTAATTTCTAATCCATTAATGACTCCAGACAAATCCCGACCATCATGTTTTTTTTTTTATAAAGTTTTTCTTTCCAGAACCCTATAAATTGAATCTTAATCATATATGAGTTGGACAGATCATGAAGTATAGAACATTTTTTAATTTATAGCATAATTATGTGCCGTATGCTCTTGGAATTATATGACACTGCTTTAGAGAAACTGCAGAAGGATACAATCAATTATGCTACTTTAATGAACTTTAACTCTGCAGTTTTGCAGTCTAATTACTTATTTAAGTTTTTGCCATCTTGATTAGTTATACAAAACATTGGTATATATCCCTTATTTTTTCTCTAAGCTGTCCGTTGGCATAAAATTCCTCCACCATCACATGGCCCTATGTATCATGCAGGCTACTGAAATAATAATCACAGATTTGTTGTCAAATACTAGTTGGGTGTAACTGGGGGTGCACTTTTTTTGCACTTCCTGCACCTGGGCCCAGGCTAGATTAGTAGCAGTTTGTCAGGGAAAGGAGGCATCCCCCAAGAACAACAATTATATTTTTTACAATATTTTACAATCTGTTTATATTCAGAAAGATCCAAATGCACAGTCCCTGCATGTATGGACTAAGGGCTCTTACAGACGAGCGTTTTTACCTGCGCTCCCCTGCGTTCTGTTTGTCTGCGTTCAGCTGCAGGGGAGCGCAGGAATAGACGCATTACATTTTTCCAATGGGGCTGTACTCACACAGGACCGTGTAGGCGCCGAACGCAGGTTGAGACGCAACATGCTGCATTTTTCCTGCGTTCGGCGCCTACACGCGCCTGTGTGAGTACAGCCCCATTGGAAAAAATGTAATGCGTCTATTCCTGCGCTCCCCTGCGGCTGAACGCAGACAAACGGAGCGCTGGTAAAAACGCTCGTCTGTAAGAGCCCTAAGGAAAGTATATGGGTGAACAGAGGAAGTTGCATAGTACGTTACATAGTTAATCGGGTTGAAAAAAGACAAAGTCTATCAAGTCCAACCCCTCAAAATGAAAACCCAGCATCCATACACACACCCCTCCCTACTTTCACATATATTCTATATACCCATACCTATACTAACTATAGAGCTTCGTATCACAATAGCCTTTGCTATTATGTCTACATAAGAAATCATCCAAGCCACTCTTAAAGGCATTAACTGAATCAGCCATCACAACTAGTGATCGGCAAATTTGCGAAATTAGTGAAACGGCAGAAAATTCACGAAAAAGGCGCCAGCGACCATTATTTTTTTATGCCAGCAAATTTTCCGGGCCGTTCTGCGAACTTATTCACCAGCGACGAATCGCGCAAATTCGCTTCTGGCAAATAAATTTGCCCATCACTAATCACAACATCACATCGCAGTGCATTCCACAACCTCACTTACCTCACTGTAAAGAACCAACTACGTTGCTTCAAATTAAAGTTCTTTTCTTCTAGTCTAAAGGGGAGGCCTCTGGTACGGTGATCCACTTTATGGGTAAAAAGGTCCCTGCTATTTGTCTATAATGTCCTCTAATGTACTTGTAAAGTGTAATCATGTCCCCTCGCAAGCGCCTTTTTTCCAGAGAAAACAACCCCAACCTTGACAGTCTCCCCTCATAATTTAAGTCTTCCATCCCTCTAACCAGTTTAGTTGCACTTAAGTCTCTGCACTCTCCAGCTCATTTAAAGTGAGAGTGAAGTGAGAAATATTAGAGGAGTTGAAAGGTTGGGGTGACACCCATATATTGACAGGAAGCACCCTAGGACACCGGTGCCCATGCTATATCCTGAATCAAAGAATATTACTACTTATCAGTATAAAGTAGTGAAATTAAAGTGGAGATGAAAAATAAAGTCTAAATACAGATACTCACTTAAACCCAACTTCATATGTGAGATACTGGTCAACTCTGGCTATTTTAACAATGAATTATTTTAATTACATTATAATAAGTGCCAAAGTGCAGCAAAACTCTGGTAAAACCAGGACATGAGGCGTATACACCGTTAAGCCTCATTTCCTCATTTCCCTACTTTATACTGATTTAAGTAATATTCTTTGATTCAGGACATAGCATGGGCACCAGTGACCTAGGGTGATTCCTATCAATATATGGGTCCCAATACAGTATGTCCTTATGAATAGACATTACCCTCCAAGATATCAGACTTTCTCTTAAAGGGGTAATACGTTAACTTTTAGTATGTTATAGAATGGCTAATTCTAAGCAAAGTTTCAAATGGCCTTAATGTTTTCTTTTTTTTTACAGTTTTTGAAATATTTGCCTTCTTCTTCCGACTCTTTCCAACTTTGAAATGGGGTCACTGATCCCATCTAAAAAATAAATGCTCTGTAAGGCTACAAATGTATTGTTATTGCTATATCTTATTACTCATATTTCTATTCAGACCTCACCTATTCCAATTCCAGTCTCTTATTCAAATCACTGCATGGTTGCTATGGTAATTTGGACCCTAACAACCAGATTGCTAAAAATGCAGACTGAAGAGCTGCTGAATAAAAAGCTAAATAACTCAATAACCGCAATTATACATCATACTAAAAGTTAATTTAAAGGGGAACAACCCTTTTAATGGAAGAGCTGCAGATAGGGTTGCCACCTTTTCTGGAAAAAAATACCGACCTTTAATCTTGCTGTTTTTTCCTATTAATAACATTGGCATCAAGCATCATTTTTACCGGCCAGGCCGGTAAAATACCAGCCAAGTGACAACCCTAGCTGCAGATAAAGTGCTGCAACCCTTTATTTGTGCAGTAAGCTCTTTTTTTGAAGGGATACTGTCATGGGAAAAAAAAATTCAAAATGAATCAGTTAATAGTGCTGCTCCAGCAGAATGCTGCACTGAAATCCATTTCTCAAAAGAGCAAACAGATTTTTTTATATTCAATTTTGAAATCTGACATGGGGCTAGACATATTGTCAATTTCCCAGCTGCCTCAAGTCATGTGACTTGTGCTCTGATAAACTTCAATCACTCTTTACTGCTGTAATGCAAGTTGGAGTGATATCACCCCCCTCCCTTTCCCCCCCCCCCGCAGCCAAACAAAAGAACAATGGGAAGGTAACCAGATAACAGCTCCCTAACACAAGATAACAGCTGCCTGGTAGATCTAAGAACAACACTCTAGTAGTAGTAAAAAACCATGTCCCACTGAGGCACATTCAGTTACATTGAGAAGGAAAAACAGCAGCCTGCCAGAAAGCATTTCTCTCAAAAAGTGCAGGCACAAGTCACATGACCAGGGGCAGCTGGGAAATTGACAAAAAGTCTAGCCCCGTGTCAGATTTCAAAATTGAATATAAAAAAATCTGTTTGCTCTTTTAAGAAATGGATTCCTGCTGGAGCAGCACTATTAACTGATACTGTGCTTTTCCCAGTACTTATACAGCTGAGAATTAGTCAATCCAGAAGAAGAAAAAGACAGAATGAGATGACGAGATATAGAAACACGCACAGCATATTAAGGACCATTAGCTTAAGACGTAGAGAAGTTGTCTCGAAGCATTTCCTTTAAAGATGCTTTTCTTTCTGGTAAAAGAAAAGCCTAAAGTAAGATCTCATGCATATAAAGTGATAGATGTCAGCAAGGAATAAAACACCATGTATCATAAACCATCATTACCTTCTGTCTTCCTGCACTTAGGCATGTTTACTGGTTACAGTTACTTCATTGATTTTAGTAAGATTTTTTTATTTACTTAAGGCACAGAATAAGAGAAACTCTGCTGATGTAGCAATCCTTATTCGCAAGATGTGATTGTATATACAGTCGAACCCCCATTTAACGTTTTTCAGGGGACCAGAAAAAAATAGTGTAAAATCCAGAAAATGTAAAATCAGGGAAATGTATTATGCATAAAATATAGGTGTGACCACAAAACAACAATGTAAAATGAGGGGAAACTTAAAATCAGGGGATGTAAAATGTGGGTTCTACTGTAAATGTATAACATGAACAGATTCATATTTCCCCTACTGCCCCACACTACAAAGCCATCTACCACCAATGACATCACTACATATAATTCACTCCCAGACACATTAACGGGGTGGTTCACTTTTAGTATATTATAGAATAGCTAATTCTAAAAGTGGCCATACATGTAGAGATCCGCTCTTTTGGCGACCTTAAGAAACGTTTCCATTGACATTCATTTTTTCTTTTGTTACAGTTTTTGAATTATTTGCCTTCTTCTTTTGACTCTTTCCAGTTTTCAAATGGGGGTCACCTGAAAAACAAATGCTCTGTAAAGCTACAAATTTATTGTTATTGCTAATTTGTATTCCTCATTCTTTCTATTCAGGCCTCTCCTATTCATATTCCAGTCTCAAATCATTGTGTGGTTGCTAGGGTATTTTCTGAAATTGCAAACTGCAGAGCTGTTGAATTAAAAGCTAAATAACCCCAAAACTACAAATAATAAAACCAGTTGCAAATTCTTTCAGACTATCAATGTCTATGTCATACTGAAGGTGGCCATAGACGCAAAGATCCACTCGTTTGGCGACATCGACAAACGAGCGGATCTTTCCCCGATATGCCATTAACGAGCATGGCTATATCGGGGGTAATCTGAACGATCCGATTACGATGCGCGATGGGCTTCGGCGGGATCGGTCCGGTCAAAATCAAACCTGTCCGATCGACTAAACGACCGATCTCCACCAGACAAAAGATGTCGGCACTCTCCACACACGATCCGAAAATGGTACGAATTCTTGATTCGTACGATAGGATCTGTGCGTCTATGGACAGTTTAAGAGTTAATTTAAAGGTGAACAACCCCTTAAAATATGAATGCTGTGAAGATGCTAAATGACAACTTATATGCCTTTTGTAATGTAATATTTGGTGTTATCGCAGCACGCATTCGCACTTTTGCGAGTATATTTGCGCTAAGCAGAATGCAATATTTTTCGCACAGATATATTACATTAGCACAAAACAGTAGCAAACGCAAAAATAAGATGAGTCGCAATGAAAGATGTTTTCACTGGAAAAAAACAAATAACCATAAACCTTTACCACATATAAAAACAAATGCTGACATATATCTTTACCACATATAACTTGACCACATTTTTAAATTACATGAAAAATAGCGAAAAAACTTACGCAATGCGAACGGTGGATTTGCTTCACGAATATCTTTCTGCAAAAGTTGTACATACACCTTCTTCTCACAACACTGATAGCAAAGTCACGTGAACACAATTACATTGCGATTAATTTGCGAATAACATTTGCACTAAACAGCGACTACAGACACGACTCGTTAAAAAACCAAGGGCAATATAAGCAATTTGCGATAAGAAGTTTTATTACATTGATAGCGCAACAGCGTAATAGAGCGCAATAACAAAAGTTTGCAAAGTGGAGGGAAATGTAGCAGAACTGTCGCAAAGCGAATTATTGAATACCCACTCTTGCGCCCAAACTACTCGCAATTCGCTTTTTGAACAGTTTATGCGATTGCGCGTGATATTACATTCCCCCGTATGAGTCAAATTAATTGCAAAATGCCAAAATGTTCTAAGTCCGGTTTGCATCCTTTCCAGTATTATAGGTGAGAGTAAGAGTGAACCTAATTGTTTTGCCTTATAACTTTTATAGAAATAAATACGATAATGATCTGTGCTGCACCTATTGATTCAGGCAGCTGTCGAAAGCCTGGAGCAACTACCTGGTTGGTTGGGTGGGTGAGGGGTGGTAGTTCCAGGGTTTCCTTGTGTCCATAGGTGCAGTAGTACTTGATTCAGAACAGGAGGCAGGAGGAGGAAGGCAGTGGTGCAGAGTGTAACTATATGGACCTGCAACGAAAGCATGTTGATGGAAGGGTTTTTTTGCACAATTGACTAAGGGAAATTTTGAGTAAATGACCCTAACGGTCCCTAAAATCTGCACAACTAGTGCATGTGAAAATAAGCAAAACACATCACTAGGAGGGATATAAAACATGATCCTTCTCCTCAGGTGGCTGGTAGATGCGGATCAGGAAAAAAATAGAAAGACTGGAAATCTCTTTTGGTTAAACAGCTTGTGTGCACATAAATATATTTGTACAGTTAATGTGAGTTCATATTCATAACATCAAATTGCCATGATACGCTTAAGAAGCAATGTCAAATTTTATCCATTAAGTTGGCTGGTTAGTGGTGCCAGCTATAAAGATGACTTTATACAGAGTTATATGTTGGTGGAATCTATTAGGCATCTTGGAGACCTCATGTGCCCCTCTGATATCATTTGAACCTGCTCTAAACATAGCCTTGTATGGTATTATGCATTGAACTCTGCTAGTAGATTGAGTTGTGTCCAATGAGGTAAGTATTCAGGCACGGGACCTATTATCCAGAATGCTCAGGAACTGGGGTTTTCTGGATAACAGATGTTTCTGTAATTTGCAACTTCATACTAAAAAGTAATTTAGGACATTTAATCCAGGTTTGTTTTACCTCCAATAAGGATTCATTTTATCTTGGTTAGGATAACGTACAAGGTACTGTTTTAATTTTAGAGAGAAAAAGGAAATCATTTTTCAAAATTTGAATTATTTGGATAGAATGGAGTCTTCCCATACCTCGTAGCTTTCTGGATAATGGATTTCCAGATAAAGGATCCCATATCTGTATCAGACAATAGGAGAAAGTGGTGTGACTGCAAGACTTTGATAAAATCATATCTCAATCTGTACCCCACCTAGATTATAGCAGGCCATCTATCTGATATATAGTCTGCTTAGAAATATGTAAATCTTCTCAATAATATAAAGTTGGTCAAATCTAGACCAGGTTTTTGAATATACTGCAATAAATTCTCTTAAAAGAAAGCAGTGCATGATATAGTTATATGTTTTCGACTTCTTAGAATGCAGATACTTACTAATGCAGTGCTATCATATAAGAACATTGTTTCCTGACTGTCGGCTGCAAACCATTATGCAAATTATTTTGAAGCAACCTCAACAATGTGAAGCTAAGACTAATGGCTAATTAGAGAAGTGGTCACGTATAGGTAGATACTGAGAGAAAAGTAGTTGAAATGAAAAATAATAGACTAGTGATTATGTAGTTGCGAATGAACACACAATCTCTTATAATTTAATCTGGATTGAGTTTCCTTATTCTTGTACAGGCACGGGATTCCTTTATCTGGAAACCTTTTATCCAGAAAGCTCTAAATTATGGAAAGCCGTCTCCCATAGACTCCATTTTATTCAAATAATCTAGGGGGCACATTTACTTAGCTCGAGTGAAGGAATAGAATAAAAAAAACGTCGAATTTCGAATGATTTTTTTGGCTACTTCGACCATTGAATTGACTACTTCGACCTTCGACTTCAAATCAAAAGATTCAAACTAAAAATCGTTCGACTATTCGACCATTCGATAGTCGAAGTACGGTCTCTTTAAAAAAAACTTCGACCCCCTACTTCGCCACCTAAAACCTACCGAGGTGCAATGTTAGCCTATGGGGAAGGTCCTCATAGGCTTCCTAGCAATTTTCTGATTGAAGGAAAATCGTTTGTTCGATCAATGGATTAAAATCCTTCGATCAAACGATTTTTCCTTCGATCGTTCAATCGTAGGAAATGCTGTAAATCCTTCGACTTCGATGTCGAAGGATTTTACTTTCGACGGTCAAATGTTGAGGGTTAATTAACCCTCGATATTCGTCCCTAAGTAAATGTGCCCATAATTTCCCTTTTCTCTGTAATAATAAAACAGTACCTTGTACTTGATCCCAACTAACTTATTATTCATCCTTATTGGAGGCAAAACCAGCCTATTGGTTTTTTTTAATGTTTAAATGGTTTTCTAGTAGACTTTAGGTATGAAGATCCAAATTACAAAAATATCTGTATCTAGAGATATCCATGTATCCAGAAAACCCCAGGTCCCTGAGCATTCTGAATAACAGGTCCCATACCTGTACAGGATAAAGTTATTTTATTGATCTGGATCTGAAGGATTGTATTGGGTTTAGAGAAAAATGCTGGTAGATTTCTTAATAATGTACAGTGCATACAATATATATCCTTTGGTGATAAGGGCAAGGATGGAATAAGTGAAGGATCCCACCAGCAGAGAAGGTGTTTTAAGAACACCTTAAAAGTGTAGAGTAAGCAAAGCACCTGCTGCACCAGAGTTAGTATTTTCCTTGACAATATATATCAAATGATAGGGGCGTCTGTAAGTAATAGTGAGTCAAAAGGGACTTGCCCCAGTCCCCAGGGCATCCACAATTAAACATAAATATAAAGTATAAGTCCCATGACTCAATGTTCAATTAAAAATCAAAAATATTTATTAAGTATCATATTAAAAAGGTACTGACCCCATATAGCCCACCTTATGCATTTCATACCATCCGGTACTTAATCATAGGTGTCTCTTAAACATGCTGCTAATAGAGACACCTATAATTAAGTACCAGCTGATATGAAACGTAAACTCGTAAGGTGGGCTATATGGGGTCAGTATGTACCTTTTTAATATGATACTTAATAAATATTTTTGATTTTTAATTGAACATTGAGTCATGAGACTTATACTTTGTATTTATGTTTAATAGTATTTTCCTTGAACAAAGATGGCGGGATTAAAATCTCAGTACAGTGCGTCAGAGAGGGGCTTACATATCAGCTCAGCATTGGTTTTTGGAAGATCTCAGAGCTTTAGAGGAGATATAAAGGCTCAGATGGAAGACCATTGACAAATGACTGCAGGTCTTACACTCTATTTTTCAGCAGAGACCTGAAACTGCCTCCCATGAATACAGCACTGCATGTGTTCAGCTGTATTCATGAGGGGTGGGCTGGGGGAGGCATGTAACGTGCTCTTGGGCCCCGTAGTGCTCTTCTACTTTTGCCCGAAGTCATAGTAAATGACCCCTAAATTCTGCTAATGGTTTTAGAAAAGCATCAACATCAGTAAGCAGGGGTGGATTTAAGCAGAGAATATGGGAATATACCCATGTAGGAGTAAGGAAAAAACCCTTGGTTCCTCTTCCTTTGCCAGATGCATTTTCCATTTATACACTATTCCACTTGGATGTATAACAAGTGACCATACATGTGCAGGTAGGGTTGCCACCTATCCGGTAAAAATGATGGCTGATCCCAATGTTATTAATAGGGAAAAAAAGATTAATATATAGGAAGGCCGGTATTTTTTTCCAGAAAAGGTGGCAACCCGATGTGCAGCCCACCTTCTATTGTTCTGTCCCTTTGGGCTGACTGCCTGAACTATGAGATTTGTAGTAAAAAAGTAGCTGTGGTTCCTTTTCAATTCCTTATCTGGGAATGTGCTATGCAACAACCACATTATTTTCAAATGGTTGAAATGGCCCAGACCAGGGGTGCCCAAAAGATAGGGCAGGGATCCCCAACCTTTTGAACCCGTGAGCAACATTCAGAAAAAAAAGCAGTTGGGGAGCAACACAAACATGAAAAATGTTCTTGGGGTGCCAAATAAGTGCTGTGACTGGCCATTTAGTAGCCCCTTTGTGGATTGTCAACCTACATTGATGCTCGGTTTGGCAGTACACCTGGTTTTTATACAACCAGAACTTGCCTCCAAGCCTGGAATTAAAAAATAAGCTCCTGCTTTGAGGCCACTGGGAGCAACATCCAAGAGGTTGGAGAGCAACATGTTGCTCACGAGCTACTGGTTGGGGACCACTGAGATAGGGATTTACCAGTAAAAAACAGCTTGTCTAAATCACCCTCCTGTTTCCTGCCATTCGTTTATTATATAAATTATTAGATATTTATTATGTTACAGCTACATAGAAATAGTTGTTTGTTAAATATAGCAATATGAATTCTCTTAAATCAATATATTTGTCATATTTTCCATGGAATAGAATGCTAACAATACTGGGGCAACATCACTAAAAGTAGACGTCACATTAGTAAAGTATGGGCACTGGCTAAAATGTGGACATACACAGCCAGCTTCAGTTCCCTATTTCATGCACACACTATGTTCAATGATTGAACCTGATTACCCCGTAGAACAAGCACAGTAACTGTTACAGTGGATGTGGAGGCTTCAGGTGCATTAAAAAAGGCAGTTGGGTTTCTGCTCAAGCTACATGTGTGAATGCACAGAAAGCCAGTCAGTTAAGTATGGGTATGGTATCCGTTATCCGGAAACCCATAATACAGAAAGCTCCGACTTACGGGAAGCCCATCTCCCATAGACTCCATTCTATTTAAATAATTAAAATTTTTAAAAATGATTTCCTTTTTCTCTGTAATACTGTTGCGTTATCTAAACTTAGATATAATTTATCCTTATTGGAGTCAAAACAAGCCTGTTTAATGAATGTGAAAATGATTCTTTAGCCGACAATGTATGGAGATTTAAATTACAAAAAGATCCGTTATCTGGAAAACCCCAGGTCCAGAGCATTCTGGATAATAGGTACCATACCTTTATCATGCTGGCTCTTGACCACTGGGCAGTACATATGTATAAATGTCTTAAATTCTTATTTTAGTATAAATCTCATATTTAATAGGGAAGGCAATGTCCCCTTGTTTGTTATAGTTTATACAGGAGCAGTGACCAGCTCCATGTTGTACCTCCCACCCTTCCCAGCTATAGTCAGGTGATCCCACTGGTGTCTAATAAAAGGGCAGCCAAGTTTGGGAGTTTTATTTTGAAAGCAGCAAGTAAGTTGCAGGTAAAACTTAGTCCCTGTGTAAAATGTATAATGAAGCAATAGAATTCTTAATGAATCAGATGAAAATTGAGTGTAAGACTGGCCAGATATGGGATGTCTTTGACGTAGTTGGCCAGCTTAAATATATTGCAATATATGGACAAACAATCCCTGTTTTGTTTAAAGGGTAAGGCATTTTTCAGTAGCTGTAAGCACAAAATGTCTCAATGTCTTAAATATATTGATAATGGGTTGAGTGCAGAGGACTCTTGTATTTTTATATATAGATATGTACATATACACACACACTGTGCTTTGCTAAAAAAGCACAAAAGAGTTGTACAATCCATCACCTCCAGCAAATGGATCTTGGTGTCTAGAGGATAGTAAAGGTCCTTTATCTTGAGTCCCTCTGGGGGATGGGCTCTACTGTAGCACATATCTTAGAACATTAATGGATGCTTCCTAATAGAACCCTGCTTCACCAGACCAATGACAGCTCGAGGTCACACTTTTTAAAGTAAGACATATTCAATATAATGACTAAGGAGCGTCATATATATGCCGGGCAAAGGTACTACTGTGTGTCAGCCATTTATGGTACAATTTAAGGACGCAAATGCAGCGAAGGTATGTTTATGCTAAAAGGCATTAAAAAATCAAGAAATCAATCTGATCTGGGAATCAACCAACATGGAAGGATAAATGTTTATCTGACTTATGTTTTGCTTACATTACATACACTACTGGAAACTGCAGCTAAAACTAATTGGGTATTGACAGAGTGTTAGGTTCAATGGTAGCTAACAGAAAATGTATAAATATAGTGGTAAAGGCTCCATAAACTCTAGGGACAATTCCTTTGTAATTTCCCGGAGGCTGCTGGAAAGTAAAGAAAAGACAAAGGGTCTTGTCAACAGAATTCAGAATGTGATCATGTCCAGAAATACCTTTGTGTTTCGCAGAATGAATATTTCTAAAAGCCTGTAACTACAATGAAATAACCCAGTAAAATAACCAGGTTACATAAACAAGTATTAGTGAAATACTGGATATTGGTTAGAATAGGGAATTATTATTTTCAGTAGTTGTCTAGAATCCTGTTTTGGAATGAAGAACAATCAACCATCAAAACCAGTTAGCATGAAAGATGCCATCATCCAAAATCCTTTATTTCCATCTCATTTAATAAGAAAGGCTCCATTTAAATGATTTTACAGATGGTTTCCGGCATTGTCAGTCATTTTTGCATTTTGTTTGTCTCTTTTTTTTTCTCTGTTCCACAGCAATAGAAATGGAGTTGTCGTGCCAATCAAAGCAATGGTTCTCACACTGGGATCAGACAATTAGTAGTTATCAATAGTGCATCCATGAGCGACAGAAGCATAAGGTCTATTGTTTTTTAATAGACTTACTGTAATGCCACAAATAATATTACTGTTGTTCTGCTGTAATTGGAAAGCACCGACATTTGCACCTTGCTGGAATTAAGCACAAAGAATTGTTTTCACAGTTACAATGGGCAGAAAGAATTTCATACACTGAATAATGTTGGCTGGGCAACGCTGAACTCTTCAACAAATTACCAGATTTTTATGTTTTATCACTCAGAAAAGCAAGGAAACTACTAAACTAAATAATTCTTTATTTCTTTGCAAAAACCTAGAGTTTTAAAGCAAGCAGTGAGGCCACTCCCACACACAAATGAATACAACTACAGAGCTACTGTATATTGGACTTTCTTTGTGAAAGCAAATCCTCTTATTTCTCTCTCTCTCTCTTTCTTTTATCTCTTTTATATATATATATATATCTCATATATATATATAAAATATAAAAATCATTAACAACTTTATTAGAGAAACAAATGTCGGAATGTCAGTGTGTCTGTAATAAAGGGCTTGATAATTTTTATAGGGTGTGCCAGTCTGCTAATGATATATATATATATGTGTGTGTGTTTATATGTGTATATGTGAGCTGCTGAGAGATGGGTCATTAATGCAAGGTCACACACTAGTGGATCGCTCGGGTTAGTGTTGTAAGCACACAGACTCCACTGCTCCCTTCAGTGCTGAGCAGCAGTGTTCAAATTGGGGTCATCTGGCTGTTAGACGCTTCCAATAGTGCATTAGCCCTGCCAGTAGAGAGGCGGCAGTTAGTGCACATAAAAAGGAAATGAGGGCCAATAACATGTCATGAATGTTTAAAAGCAAATTTTACTGTTTCTCTTCTCTTTTTTGCATAGGGATCATTGTAAAATATACTATGAGGGGGTAAATGAGTTTAGTGTACAAAGTATTCATCTTATTAGTTAGATAGTGTCCTGAACAGGCTAATGTACCTTTCTACCAATTAAGCACATTATCAGCACTCAGCAAAGAAGGGTGAGAGAAAACAAATGATCATTGCAAACTGGTGTAGATAGGAGGTTACAGCCACGTGTTAATGTTGTTCTGTCATTATAATCATAATGATTTATATATATATATAGCAACACAGGACCCTGTAGCAGACTCTTTTGTAGTGGTTCTGATTCCAAAATGGTTGGTGTTGCATTGCCAGTTTGCTCCCTTAAAAACATTTGAAAGCTCAATGAGGGTAATATTTTGGGTGGACTGAAAATGTCAATTGCCTGTCTCCGGACATGTATGGTACCTGAAAATCCAGCCTTATATGTAGGAAACAATAGTTCATAACACCAATTAAACAGATCAATCAGTACTGATTTAATTTGATATAACATATAAATGCATTAAAGAGTTCCGCAACTTAACTACTTTATCCATATGGTGAACATTCTTTTCTACCAACTCTGTCCCAGAGAAGAAACATGAGATACATTTTTTATTGACCGTGTGCATGTATACGACCTGTTATCCAGAAAGCTCAGAATAACCTAAAGGCCATCTCCCATAGACTCCATCAACAAATGGACATTTCTAAAAGTATTCACTTTTTTTCAGTAATAATAAAACTGTACCATGTGCTTGATCACATCTAAGATAACTTATCCACACCGGTGGCAAAACAATCTTATTGTGTTTATTTAATACTGATACTAAAAAGACTTAAGATTAAGATTTAAGATTATGGAGATCCAAATTACAGAAAGATACCTTATCCAGAAACTGTTCAGAGCATTCTGGATAATAGGTCCCTTACCTGTATCTGTTGATCATGTCCCTCTAAAGGCATCAATAGTTTAATAGAAATAACTTCAATAACCTGTAAATCACATTCTCCAGCTATTTGTTGTATAGATAGGTACCCCAATATACACCTTGTACTCAAGAATTAGTCTAACAAGTAATAAATATGGTGATTGTATTACCGTTCACAGCAGCTGTCTGGCTATATGGCTTAGGGCTCCTACACACAGACTTTTTTCTTGCGCCCCCCCGCGTTGCGCTTTCTTCCATTCAGCCGCAGGGGAGCGCAGGAGTAGACGCACTCAGTTATTGTGAAGGGGGCTGTACTCACACACACGCATGTAAGCGCCAAACGCAGGTGGGACGCAGCCCTAAATATTCATCCACACTGAGACTGTCATGGGGATCATTTCATTTGGCTATAAATGTATAAGGTGGCTGCATTTAATTGAACTTGTGCCTAGGACCAACAGACCAGTTGCTTTTATTCATGTAAATAAGTTACAGGGAGTCATCACACCTTCCGTTGAGCAGATATAAAGAAGTATGCCTGTTTTGTTGAGGACATAACTGGGTGCTAACCAGTGCAAATATTTCTACCGTTTTTGTGTGGTGCATAATTATCACCCTGTGTCACCCTACCCCTAATTTCATACACCAGCATCTGCGCTGCCTTTAAATGTTGTAGCAAAATCTTTCTATATCTCCTACTGGTTTCTTAGCACGAGGGATTAGATCTATTTCACATAATGAGATAAGATCGTGGACTTGGAGAACACAAGGCATGGTGGGTTAGGTACTGCTTGGGAAGCTGCAAGCAGAATAATAAAAATCAATTTTGGGTTCCTGTGGATTATTGCAGTGGTACAAATTTTTTCATGTGCCAAAAAATATGCCTGACTGGTGTTATTTTAACCACCCAATCTGTATTATGCTTTTATGCTATGATATTTTCTGTTTTTCTGCTGATGCTTTCTCAGGGAGAATGCTGGGTAATATCTATACAAATACACAATGCGGGAATGTCGAATTCATTTAGTTACATGATGCAGGATGAGAATTATGTTAACCACTGAAAGGGCGCTGTGGGGCTGACTTATTGAGATGTGAGATGCCTTTTGTCAGCTTCAATTATACCCATAGCTTTTTAATCATGTCAGTTAAACAAGTTAAGGTCAGAGGTGGCTGACCCTTCCAATCAAAGCAACATGGTGTAAAGATGGCCAATAATCCCTCGGGCAGCTGGCCATGGCACTAGGTGCTTTCACCCTTGGCTTTAGCTCAGGCTGTTATATCAGTCATTGTCATGATTAAGTTTAAATCTACTCCCTGCATCCCAGGCATCTATCAGGAGAAGACTTAGAGCATGATTAGAGCAGGCAAGGTGCCAAGAAGAGGAGGAGACAGAGGGGAAGGCAGGCCCTCTGATAAATTAACCCTCCGACTGGCTACATTTCTGTCAGCGTTGTTAATTCTGAATGACATTTATTGATAAGACAGGTTTTACCACCCTCTGCCATCAATCAGCTGAACAACATTCGACTCCCTGGCTCTTCTATCATGTTTCTTGCACTGCTTTGCTCTACACAAACTCTTATCAAATTATTGGTCTCAGGAGGTTTAATTATTAGCCTTCAGCCTTTGAGGAAGGCCATCCCTGCAATCTGGCCTAATGCCTGCCTGTGTATTGCCTAATCCTTCCAAATCCACTAAACAGCTCTCACACATCAGCAGCCTGGAACATCAATGGCTGAAACCAGTCAATGATCAGTGTGTGCTACAGCTGCAAAATGCATTTCTATGGGGGTGCCAGGACTATGCACAATGCACAAAACACAACATTTTCTAAGCAAGTGGAAATATCCTATAAATCTCTTCTCACTCCTGCCTTTATCTTCTCTTTGTTATCAGAGCTATGTCTTCCTCCAAAACAGCTGTGTGCAATAAATGCAGTATGTTATAGAATGGCTTATTCCCAGAAACTTTGCAATTGGTCTTCATTATTTATTTCAACAGTTATGGGACCTGTTATCTAGAATAACTGGGAGTGGGGTTTTCCGGATAAGGGGACTTTTTTCATAGGAACGTAATACCTTCAGTCTGCTAAAAATGATTCAAACGTTAAATAAACCCAATAGAATTTGTTTACCGCCAACAGGGATTCGTTATATTTTAGTTAGGATCAAGTACAAGGTATTGTTTTCTTATAACACATATGGGGCCTGTTATCCAGAATACTTGGGACCTGGGGTTTTCAGGATAATGGATCTTTTGGAACTTAATACCTTAGGTCTACTAGAAAAATGTTGCTTCCAATAAGGATTAATTGTATCTAAGTTGGGTTCAAGTACAATGTACTGTTTTATTATTACAGAAAAATAGGAAATCATTTTAAAAAATTTGGATTATTTGGACAAGATGGAGTCTATGGGAGATGGCCTTTCCGTAATTCAGAACTTTCTGCATAACAGATCCCATACCTGTACAGAGAAAATGGGAATATGTTTTAAATTATTTGATGAAAATTGAGTCTATGGGAGACTACCTTTCTGTAATTCATAGCTTTCTATATCTAATCGTTTTGTAGCTATTTGCCTTCCTCCTCTGCCTCTTTCCAGCTTTCAAATGGGGGTCACTGACCCTGGAAGCCAAAAAAAACTTTTTTCACTTGGATCTTCTGTGAGGTACAATTTTATTGTTATTGTTGCTTTTTAGTACTTATATTTCTATTAAGTCCCTCACCTATGTTGTGCACACCACTACAATCTCCGTGGATTACAAGTGTCTGGCTAATAGATACCAAGTTCTGTTTATGTTAAAGGGGATTGTTGTTTATACGGGACCTGTAAAGATAATGGAGTGTGGGTGCTGAGGTGCCCAGAGCAAATGAATAGAGAGTCATGATGCAGGCAGTGAATGAAGTTTCATTTTGGACAGGGGACAGTGTTAAAGATTAGGAAATAAGGATAATGGAGCAGATGGGCCCAGGGGAGGTGGGTAGGGAAATTGCAGTTATTTGATTTTGGTGCTGATTGTATGACCTCCCCGAATTTGTCTCCTTTCATCCCTCCTTCATGGCAGTTTATTAACTCTGGGATAAAAGCAAGGTTTCTTGTGTTAACAGTCTAACGCCCAATCCCTTTCTTTGGGTTGTACAAAAATCAATTCAAACAGGAAAACAGGAAAAACTATACATTTTAACCCTTGAAAATATGTTGTTGTTTTTTTAAATTAAATCAAATAAGCAAGTATTTTTTTTTAATAAGCCCCCCTCATATGTGCCAGAATTTTACATTTAATCCCACTCTTTACTCCAATAAGAAAGATAATGTGTTTACAAACAGTGATTCCTACTGCAATTATATTTATAAATAACTTTGAAATAATTTCATTTGGGACGAAAAAAATAAAAATAAATTCCTTTAATAAAGATCAACTGTTTAGAGGCACTTTCTGAACACTGACACAACAGAAAGGTTTTTCGTTTTACGATATTTTCAAGTGGGTTTTAAAAACAGGCTTGTAGTTGCTGTATGTTAGAGATGCTTAAGCAGTGTTTTTGGGTGGGCAGATGATGGGCTGGTGCTGAATGAGACAGATGGCAGAATAAAGGCTTTGACAGGAAGACATTCTTTTTTACTAAACCGCAGAAATGCAGTTTATATGTGGAGTGAAGCGCTGCTCGGCTGTGTCCCTGCTGACCATGGAGAGGGGTAAGTAATCGGGTCCATTACAGAGTAGCCACAGCACTTAGTTCATAGCAGCTAGTCAAGAGCTGAGCAAGAATAAAATAGGAGGGAGACCCCATATGTGACTTAACAACTTTGCTATGGGATATAACAAGGATTCACTTACAGTGTAACATTATACTACTTCCATCAAGCCAAATCCTAATAATAAAATACCCAGTGTGTAGCAGTGGGACATTTTGTGCACGTGTGTCAATATGTATAAACAATGTGTATAAAGATATCAATTTTATGATATTGCGCACATACATTAAACATGTAAGGAAATATGAATGGCCAGATGCTGATTGTCTGGGGGATAACCTTATATATATATATATATATATATATGATATTAGTAGTATATATTAGTAGGATATATGGTATTGGACCCATTATCTGGAAACCCGTTATCCAGAAAGCTCAGAATTTCGGAAAGGCCATCTCCGGTAGACTCCATTTTATTGAAATTATCCAAAATGTTAAAAAGTATTTATTTTTTCTCTTTTTTAATGTTTATATGATTTTCTAGTAGACTTAAGGTATGAAGATCCAAATTTAGGAACGATCCATTATCTGGAAAATCCCAGGTCCTGAACATTCTGGATAACAGATCCCATACCTGTAGTATCATTTGTAAATACACGTTGTATGAAGGAGGCCACAAAGCATCCGCAGTACCGTGCTGCAAAACTTTTATTCCAAAATACACTGTATTTTGGAATAAAAGTTTTGCAGCACAGTACTGCGGATGCTGTGTGGCCTCCTTCATGAAATGCGTATTGATGAATCATTTGGTCTTTACAGTGTGACCCAATTAAGAAGGTGAGCCCACTTACTAAAACTTAAGGGAAGCACTGGGAAAATTGCATAGGATAAGTATCATTTGTAATGCTGCCCCAGTCTCTTTTATTGTAGGGCAGAGAGCACAAAAAGGGAAATTTGCCTGAGCCTCTAAGCACTTGATAATACACAATATTGTGTTACAGTTGATAAATATCTGTACAAAGTCTTCTTGCATTGGTTGTCAGTCTATGATCTGTTAAACTGGCAATACATGGTGATATTTGCTTGTTTGGAAAATTTGCCAAATGAGCAGATCTCTGAATTATATGGTGACCCACACATGGCCAAACAGCGTATAAGAAAAATGTTGACGCCCATTGACTTCAATGCATTTTGAGAATTTTTTTTTTTTGCTCATCACTAGGGCTAATCCAACCTCTGGAACGGGACACAACAATTGGATCATACATTAAGCTTATCAAGACCCATGGGAGGAGGACCTCACAATGTGACAATGTAGTCCTTTTCAGACAGGATTTTCAAATCATGCCCGATGGATACAGGACCAATATTAGTTGCTAACTCTGCCCCTCCAGACTAAGTTGGCAGCCTATTGGCCCAGTGCCAGGCCAAGCCTGGGCATGTGCACTTGTTATAGGTGGCACAGAGAGTTAATTCGATTTGTCGGAAATCTAGGGAGAAGGGCCTGGGCTATAGGTAGGCTACATATTAACTATGTGCTGAGTTCCCCCAAGCTTTGCACTCTAGGCACTTACCTCTTCTGCCTACCCCTAGTTCCAGCCCTGTATTGACTTGTGTGGGCCACCAATGTAATTAACATGCCCAGATGTTCAGGAAGTAAATTCAAAATGAGCCAAGCTGTCTGGCCACGCTAAGCATGGCGTATCAAGAATAAATAAATGTCTGGTGTATACAAGTAATAATCAAGGAAACTGTGAACAAAACATAAAGTGCAAGTATATAAGTAAAACCTACTAATGAACTATAGGGCTCGTTTATAGGGATGGGCAAATCTCTCCCGTTTCGCTTTGGTGAAAAATTTGTGAAAAATCGTGAAATCAGAAAGTTCTCGAAAAAATCATGAAATTTGAAAGTTTTCACGTAAAAAACGAGTAATTCGAACCTTTTCACAAAAAAATCGAGCAATTCAAATGTTTTCACCAGCGAATTTTCGCGGCCTAAACGCGGGAATTCACCGCAAATGCATGCCAGACTAATTTATTCGCCCATCACTACTCATTTACATCCGCAAGCGCAATGGACAACTTGCACTTTTCCCCACAGTGAGCCGCGTCTAAAACCTCTTACATTAAAAGTGCGTTCAAATGCATTCCCCACACTTCACTCGGCACTCTGCATCAATTGGCGCAATGCAGTTGCATATAAAAAAATTAGGTGTAGTTTCACTTGCATTATAAACACCGGGACTGCTGCCAAGCGGACTTCGTAATTATTCAGTGCAACTTTGTCTGGTTTATGAAGAAGCACATTCACAGTTATGAAGATTTTGACACAGGGCAACTGCATTTTATTCAACACCCCTGTTGTGGCCAAAATGATGGTGGAATTTTGAGAATAAAGTGGTGTATAGCTGTGCTTAAAATTGCACTTTGCTCATTGCATCAGGGTAAGTGAATGCACCTTTATATTTGCTTTTAAATTCCTTTCATTTTAAGAAACAAACACTCTTGTAGTTTTATTATATAAATGCAGAATAGCATCACACACGCACCATCAATATCACATCTCATTGTGCTTCTGATTAGCTACTAATGACTCTACGAATCCCAGTTCTTTTGGCACTACAGCCTAATTACTATCTGACCTCTGACTCTCCTCTTTGAGAACCCTGAAAATAAGTCTTTAGATAATGCCAGTGATGATCAATACTAATGTGGCAAAATAATGCAGTTAACGAACCCTAAATAAATGATGATCATTAGGTGGCAGCGACTGCAGTTCTGACTGTGGGCGGAAATATCAACTGTACTGTCTATAGGAAGTGACAAATAGCCTGGAATGTTTTATCCTCTTAAAAGCACTGTATTCTTTATATTACAATTGTTTCCACTGTGCAGTTTCTCCTAGGAACTCAGTTGGGATTTGAGTTCTACAGCCTCAGAAATATGACCTCAGGATCATGGGGCATTAGTATTTATTCTGCAGTGAACATATCTGGTGATAATATATTGGTAATAATGATGATTTGCTGTAATTGTTTTTATAAAGCAGCGTTTTGAATGAGAAATGTTGGAAATAGGAAGTTCCCCTCTGCAGCCCTCCAGCTCTTATTAGAAATACTCAACAGCTGCCAAGGACTCTGTGGTGGAGAGATAAGGTGGGGAAATCAAACCGGCTCTGAAGTTCTGTCCACTGAACTCCACAGCTGGGCAAGATCCTGAGTGTAACCAATACTTGTAACCAGTTCAAGGTGATCATATATGGATCAATCCAAACAGAATTCCAGTATGCCATACATGTGTATAGCAGCCTTTATATTGGTCAGTTTGTTTCTACTTCCTAAAGGTTTGGGACAGCGTAGAAGAGTAGTGTAGAACCGCAGAGCTTTCTGATAATCCTTGATCCACCACAATTTGACCAAATGATCAAAATCACCAAAACGGCTTCCCAACCAAATCTGGACATATACAGCCAGCTTTAGTGCCTCAACAGTTTGATCCTGCCATGCCACGAGTTGCCAGTTAATACATGATGCTGTGCGGCATAGACCAAAGTGATGGCCAGAAACATAACATTATGGTACTTTGATGCTGCTCATTCTCTAAATTGGAAGATTTTCTAGATGCATAGCCAAAAATGGAAAGGCTTTTCTTCTAATTCTGCTAAAATCTGCCTCTCTAATCTCATTAGCAAATTGCAGGAGAAATTTAACATACACTTAAATATGCAAAAACTGTGAATAAAGAGAAAAAGGAATAAGTAATTTTCTGTCAGTCCGAGATGCATTAGTTTGCCTGCAACTGCCTGATCTTCAGGGTGGTCATCCCACTTACAAAGAGCCTTAGAAAATATTTAGCCGTCTCCCTGAGCTGAAGGGAATAAGTGGCCAGTGAGATTGACTCCTCTGGGACATGGAGGTAGACAGAATTAATCAAGAGGAGCACAAGCGGTGAGGCTCACATCTGCCATGGCAGGCAAATCATCTGCTCGGAATCCCTTCGAATGGCATGTGGGGAAACTCATTTTACACAGCTTAATTAAAAAAAAAAGGTGTGCTGTTTTACAAATGAAAAAAAGATTTTTTTTCTAAGAGGTGACAATGACAAATGGTACTCTTGGTACCTCCAGTAAATACAATGGACACTCGTCTGCCTTTTAGATCTCCTGGTAGGATGTTTTTTTGTAAACAATGAGTAAATTGTAACAAAAATAAGTACAATTGCAACCCAGTTATTGTGGCTTATCGACACTGTTCAACTTGTTACCACGCTCTGGAATCTGATTTGTTGTTTATAAAAATTTACTAACTTGAATGACATTTTAATTAAAATAATCAGTGCTCCTTTGCTTAACAAATCATTATTTTGGCTGATAAAGGATATATTTTGCAATATTTTGTCACTAAAAGCGTGAAGTGTGGTTTGTCCTACACGTACCAATATTTTTGTTTTTTCAATTCATGGTCTTTGTGCACTGGCTGGACAATCCCAACTGATAAGTAAGTACCAGAGATATCACTTGGTTCATAGATCAGGTAGGGTTAAATCATTTAATCTGCAGATGCACCACGTTGGCCAGTGTCTAGTACATGGGCACATGAGAGACTAAAAAAATTGCAGTTGGTCTTCACTCCCTGTTGTTCCGATCATTCAGGCTGCTGGCCCAAACTAGAGAACAATAGTTGTCTGTTCCGGTGTGAACAGACTCTGAAGATTTTGGCTCGAAATTCAAAGTATCTTTGCTGAAATCCACCAAGTCTGTTCGTGCCGGAGCTGACACAAGGCTTCCGGACGTGAGCAGACAAGATGTTTCGACTAGCGGACAGGGGCTGAAATCAGCCTGTGGATTTCAGCATTCTGATTTCTGCTCTGTCTGGCCCTAGCCTTAGTGTATTATTGTCTAAAAATAGCTAATTATGTGCATTTTTAACCCTATAACTGCCAGTGGATTAGACTCTACACTGGTGGTTGAAAAATGTTAGACTCTCAGATTACATTTAGATCAACAGAAAACATACATTACATTCGAAAGCTTAACCGTGGTTCCCAAACTGGCCCCCAGGGAACCCTGAGCAGTGAAGACTGAGGGTCTTACATCACTAAGAGTGGTGGCACACGTCGTGTTCCAGGGAGATTAGTCACCCAGCAACCTCTTCTTCAGGCGACTAATCTCCCCGAAACAACACTCATCATTTCGGTTTCCGAAGTTGTCCGAAGTTTCCGCGTGAGGCAACTTCAGATGGATTCGGAAAAGAAAGCAATCGCAGTGCCATCCCGCCAGCGATTCACATTCTAGCCAGCGAGAAGGCATTTCGGGGAGATTAGTCTACCAAAGAAGAAGAGATTTGTCACTGGGCGACTAATCTCCCCAGAACACTACTTGTGCCACCACCCTTAAGGCGACACTTCCTGTTTGCTCCTCTAGATACTTGAAGTTCAACCAGGGTCAGACTTGGGTGTGAAAGTTCTACTGGATCTCCTACCTCAGGGGCCCCCACACCACCACTAGGGCCCTCACTGCCCACACACTCACACCCCACAGACCCCCTCTGCACACACAACTGCTGGCAGGGAGGGCAGCTTGGTAGTGATGGCCACAGGCAAGTGGGGATTGGTTAGGGGTCGGCGGGGTCAGCGGGGCCCATAAGGGCCAGAGCCCATTGGTTTTTTTTTCACGGTTTCCCACCGGCCCAGTCTGACCCTTAGGGATGAACATTTATTTTGTCTCACAAATAACAATGTTTTCCTATATATGTAACATTGGTGCTAGATAAGAGGGACTCTGATTATATGTCATTAAGTTGATCTAAAAAAAGCCATTAAAAACAATCCTTTAACTAAAACGTTGCTTCCCAGGAGGCATGTGAATGAAGTTCCTTTGTGCAAAAGATGTTAAAAATACATTTCTTCTCCTTGTATATTCATGGCAGATCTTCTTACTTTTCACTGCTTTACTGCTTCTAACTAACCTACTGGAAGCTGAATATAGGATATCATTGTTTCCTATGGGAGGATAAGAGCACAACAGACTAGTTGCTGTATTGGGAATAGCACAACTCAATTCAGTTGCCAGTACAGTGTATCTTATCTTTCATCATGATCAGTTGCGATTGGCATTTACTGAATGCATTCTGGTATGTGCCAGACTCTACACAGAGACAGTCTAGTGGGCAAATTCACTAAAGGGCGAAGTGACTAACGTTAGTGAAAATTCGCCAGCGTGATGTCATTTTGTTACTTCGCCGATTTACTAACTTCGCTAGCGAAGGAGATAGACTCTAGCGCTACTTCGCACTCTTATGCCAGGCGAAGTTTCGCTCTGGCGAAAGAGCGACACTTTGCAAATTCACTAAGATGAGCATTTTACTGAACGTTACCTGTTCCGCCAGACTTGCCTTTGCCAGCTCGGACCAGGCGCAGTGCAATGGAATGTATAAGGGCTTCTTCAATTTTTAGTTGAAAAATGTTCTAAGTCCCAAAATAAGCTGAGGTCTTAGTTTTTCAGGGTGATAGGCTGCAAAAGTCCGTACAATTTTTTTGGGTACCTGGGCTCCCCCCTACATTTCCTAGCATATGGCACATAAACTATACACTGGGCTCATGTGTAGGGCAATATTACAACTCTATTTTATTTTATTATGGTTTCCCTGGGCTTGTGTAGTGTAATGTATTTGCTGCAACAAATACGTCCATTGTACTTTAACTTTCCGCCGTATGCAAATTAGCCAACGCTATCGCAACTTCGCTTTTGTTGGCGCAGTAACGCTGGCGCAACTTCGGATTATATTGAATTAGCATTGTCCTCGCTAATCTACGCCTGGCGAAGTGTTGCAATGTGAGCAAAGCCGTCGCTGACAAATTTACGGAGGTTAGTGAATATGCCCCTAGTGGTGCAGTACCCAGAATACATGGTATTTGCCCCAGTCATCTAGTAGTTTTACCCAGGTCCCAATTGGGGATGGTAGTAAAGGGGATTAATAGTTTTTGTTCAAATGAATGCCTAATATCAAGATAAAAAATAAAAGAGCATTAGGGGAAAACGTAAAAGGAACATGAAATATGTATAAATAGAGAGCCAAATCCTGTAGTACAGGAATGGGATCTGTTATCATGATTTTCTAGTAAAAGGTATGGAGATCCAAATTACAGAAAGATCCATTATCCACAAAACCCAAGGCCCATAGCATTCTGGACAGCATCGACTAAGCGGTGGGGCCTGAACACCTCCCCAAGGCCCCCGACCCCCAATACATAACTTGTAATTATATATGATTTACTGACTGCCTCATCTTCCATTCTCCTGAAAATAACATTTGTTGTTTGCTGGGTAGACTGAGGACATTTGTCCATTTACTTTAGAGATGGGCTGTTATTGAGTAAAACCTTTTAATGGAGTGTTTATGATCCTACTCAGCTAAGATGTTGTAGGATCTTTTAGAACAGTATCACTCCACCTTGGCAGCTATTAGATAATCAATACAGGTAATTTGTCAGTCAGTGGTCAGCACTCTGTGGAGCAGCGCAAGGTACGGCTGTAATAGGAACTGACAGGTAGCCACTCGGAGACAGTCTGGGAGCAGAACATGTTGGAAAGTGAAGCTCCTCCAGGGAGAGTCATTATAGCCCGCTGAGAACTTGGGGGAAAAAGAAAACTAAAACAGACGACCTCCAAACCACAAGGACCTCTGCTCATTTAGTGAGACAAAGCTCCCTTTGGAAGCTGATCTATGTTTTGTATCTGGATTCAGCACCTACGCTAGAGCCACATACATATATATATATATAAATATATAATTATATATATATATATATATATATATATATATATATATATATATATATATATATATATATATATATATATATAGGCATGTCCAATAAAGTGAAAACTCTATTATTGCTGTACAATTCCTTGTTTCCAAAGAAATCTCCATGTCTTTTCAATTGAACGGCATGTTTTTTCCTTTTTGCACATACTTCATTAGGCACTTGCATACTTTTTTTTTGCGAACTTGAAAAATTAAAAGTGTAAAGTGGTTTTTGGGTAAAAAAGGATTTACGTTGTAGTAACTCAATATGAATTAAGGTATAGGATCCGTTATCCAGAAAGCTTCGAATTACAGGATGGTCATCTCCCGTAGATTCCATTTTATCCAAAAAAAAGACAAATTTTTAAAAATGATTTCCCTTTTCTCTGTAATAATAAAACAGAACCTTATACTTCATCCAAACTAAGATATAGTTAATCCTTTTTGGGGCCAAACCAATCCTATTGGTATTATTTAATGTTTACATGCTTATCTAGTAGACTTAAGGCAGTGATCCCCAACCAGTAGCTCGCGAGCAACATGTTGCTCCCCAACCCCTTGGATGTTGCTCTCAGTGGCCTCAAAGCAGGTGCTTATTTTTTAATTCCAGGCTTGGAAGCAAGTTTTGGTTGCATGAAAAACCAGATGTACAGCCAACCAGAGCCTCCTGTAGGCTGCCAGTCCACATAGGGGCTACCAATAGCCAATCACAGCCCTTATTTGGCACCACCCAGGAACATTTTTCATGCTTATGTTGCTCCCCAACACTTTTTACATCTGAATGTTGCTCACGGGTGAAAAAGGTTGGGGACCCCTGACTTAAGGTATGAAGATCCAAATTATGAAAAGATCAGTTATCTGGAAACCTCAGGTCCTGAACCTTCTGGATAAAAGGTCCCATACCTGTAGTAAAAGGAAAAGTCTTAGGGGCAGATTTATCAAGGGTTGAAGTGAAAATTCGAATTAAAAAAAATTTAAATTTCTATTTTTTGTGTACTTCGACTAGGGAATAGTCCAAACTCGATTTGAATTTTAAAAAATTTAATTTAAATATCAACATTTATCATGTACTGTCTCTTTAAAAATTCAACTTCCACCATTTGCCATCTAAAACCTGCCGAATTGCTGTTTTAGCCTATGGGGGACCTCAGAGAACCTATTTGGATTGATGGAACTTGAGAAATCGAAGGTTTTTTATATATTTCAATACGAATTTGATCGAATACGATGTTACTTCGATTTGTACGATTCGAATTCAAATGAAAACAGCCTATTCACCCGGAAAAAAAACCTTCGATTTTTTAAAATAAATTTCTGTTGGTCTTATTTATTTTTGATCGAAATTTGACCCTTGATAAATCTGCCCCTTAAAGATAGTAGTCCTTGAAAAAATGGAAATTTAGGAAAAATTCAAAACACAAGGATGTTTTTTTTTTGTGTCATTATATGGAACTTGGAGAGGTGACTTCTAATAACCTCATATTTTGTAATAGGTGGTACGTTATTTATTAAAATAAACAAGTTTCTGTGATTCATGTGATATAAATGACTTCACTAATCACTTATTAGAACTGATAACATCACTAAGCACTGTTTATAAGGATTTAATTTAAAGGACATTTATGACTCTTGTGTTTTATATAATGTTTCTGTTGTAGGTGCCCATACTTGGCCAGTTTCCACCACCCCTTTACCTGGGCATTGATGGCTACCTCGGGGAAGGCAGGTTCAACAGATGGTCCTGTTTTTTTTTGCCTTGTGTAATGCATGGAGGTAACTCATGCACTGGGTATAACTGAGCAGCAGCTAACAGAACAAGTGTCAGCAATATAGTGATACTAAGCAAGCCTTTGGCTGTCGGTGGGGTATTGGGTGAGAGCTGCAGTTGAACAGAACATCTGTAGGATCACAGATTGCCAAACCCTGGATTAGATAATGCGTTATACACCAATTAATCACGCCTATCAAGTCATTATGTTGGAAAACACAGAGACAGGAGGGAATTTGTTACTTTGCCCTTCCACTTTCTGCCTTCAGTCTGACCTACCAGCAAAGCCATAGGAGATCAATTGTTTCCTCCATATCTTACTGGCCATAGCCTTGGGCCATTTGCAAGTGCCTTCTGTGTGTAAATAAATCATGTGCCTGATCCCTGGCCCTCTACATTCCTGTCCACCTGCTATTTACCCTTTATGCAGCAAGCCATTTATTGCTCCCTGTTAAGAACCGGCTGAGACATGGAACAGCCAAAATCCTAAGCAAATTTTCTAAGAATTTTCCAACTGGCCTGATCACATGCTTTATTATCAGCATACTGTATGTCATACAGCCAGACACATATCACTTATATAACATAGATCTCATATATATATAGAGAGAGAGCAAAGAAATCCGCACTCATAGGTCTTTTGTGATGAAAACAATGGGTTTATTCAACGTATCGGCTCTTAGGCTCGAGCCGTCATCAGAAATATATATATATATATATATATATATATATATATATATATATATATATATATACTGTATATACTGTTATCATTAAACATGTTCATTCTCCCATAAATACTAAAAAAAGTCACCAAGTTCAGATACCCATAGCAACCAATCAGCAATCAGATTTGCAGAGACTGCTACAGGTTAAAACAAGAATGCAATGATCTTGCTGGGGTAAATTTGATGTAACTGCCCTGGTGGCATTTAGCACCTCTATTAGGAAATAAAATACAATGCCTTTTCTTTATTTTCAATTGTTTTTGTAAATTGAACATATTAAAAGAAACACAGTTCAAACAAACATGGTGCCATTGTTATGGGAATGGTATCCATTATCCGGAAACCCATTATCCCGAAAGATCCAAATGTAATAAATAAAATGTTGGGTTCTTTAACTGAAATATAAATGGCAAAACCTTCCACAAGGCTATTCATGAAATAACAAAACTGTCAACCAAATCTTGTTTCTATTTAAGTTACATTTTAGTATGTTATAGAATGGCCAATTCTAAGCAACTTTTCAAATGGTCTTCATTATTTCTTTCTTACAGTTTTTGAATTATTTACCTTCTTCTTCTGACTCTTTCCAGCTTTCAAATGGGGTTCATTTTTCAAATGTATTGTTATTGCTACTTTTTATTAGTACTCTTTCTATTCAGGCCTCTGCTATTCATATTCCAGTCTCTGATTTAAGTGAGTGCATGGTTGCTATGTTAGTTTGGATACTAGTAACCAGACAGCTGAAATTGCAAACTGGAGAGCTGCTGAATAAAAAGCTAAATAACATGAATAAAATGAAAACCAATTGCAAATTGGGTGAACAACCCCTTTACATAATCTTATAAATCTTAAATAGTTTTTCTAGTAAGGTGCATGTAAATACTCTGAAAGGCAAAACTGCTGTATTAGTTTATCTTCTGCCCATCAGGACAATATAAAGGGTATTTCGAATTTTTGCCTGAAAACTTTGGATTATTGCACGAAGATCAAAAAATCTTTGGGACTTCTCCCATTGACTTATATGCAACCTCGGCAGGTCTGAGATGCCGGATTTTTGGATTCTGACTTTTTCCATTCTCGGGGTATAATAAATTCCTAAAAATCTTGATTTTTTTTTTCCACAAAAAAATTTGGATTTTATACAAAAAAAAAACACAAATTTTTCGGGTTTTTGGCATTCGGAGTAGTAAATAACCCCCTTATTGTTACCTACATCACATAAGTAAGGATTATGTAACCATTCTTAGTTCCATCTGTAGATGTTCTGCTTATTTGGTCGGTGTTTCTATGGGGCTTAGGCAGAAAACCTGTATGTGGTGTAAGAACTCTGGGCAATCAAGTCTCTACACAACTTCTTTGAAATTTAAGAAAAAGATTCCGACCATTTGGTGCAATGATGGATTCAATCAAAGGGCAGCAGATGTCAGAAGGAGGGTCCTTTGTTTTAGACACTCGTCTGTTTGGACTTTAGGTCCATCTCATTATTTCACTCTATTGTCATTCATTTTCTGCCCTTACAACGTCTCCACCCTACTTCTTGCAACACACTCTGTAGTTTCCTTACTCCTTCTCTCCTGTGCTCACTGGGTAACCGCTTATAAAATAAAGGGGTGCTGTTATCAAAATAATAAAAGTTATATGTCCCTCAGATCCACGGGGGTCATGTTCAGTTAAAGGATCATTGTTAATCATTTGCTTTAAATATTATGGAAGATATGAGCCATTTTTGTACCTGCACAATTACAAGGATCTGTCCTAGCAGATATGGGATCGTTCTTCCTCTTATAGTCCTGTTGTACTTCATAATAATGTACAAGTATGGGATCTGTTATCCAGAACACCGTTACCCAGACAGCTCCAAATTATAGAAAAAAACATCTCCCATAGACTCCATTTTATCCAAATAATGCAAATTTTAAATACGTATTTCCTTTTTCTCTGTAATAATAAAACAATACTTTGTACTTGATCCAAACTAAGATATAATTAATCCTTATTGGAAGCAAAACACACCCTATTGGGTTTATTTAAAGTTTACATGATTTTCCAGTAGAATTAAAGTATGAAGATCTAAATTAAAGGAAGATTTGTTATCTGGAAAAACCCAGGTCCAAAGCATTCTGGATAACAGGTCCCATGCCTTTAACAAGTCAGTCCTCCTCTACATTGTACAGAGGCTTTAATGAACCCTGTATTTTTTAAAAAATAAATAAATCTATTTTAGTTTAGAACAAATATGTGGTTGTATTCAGTCTGTTCAAATCACTAAATCAAAAACTACAGTTTTTGAAGTTTCAGACTGGACAGATTGAAATAGTTGCTACTATCCGGAATGACCAGAGACATCATAAATAAAATGACAATCCCAAATTGCAAGACAAAAAAACTTATGGGTGATCACAGACATAGGGTAATACTTGGGTGGCACCAGTCTATGGTGACATAAGGGGTTTTACTGGGGCAATAGTCATTACACAGCTGAGAGGAACAGATTACAACTCCAAACACCAATTCAGAAGGCTCTTGGCTCAGTTTGTGCATCCTTTTATAAGACTCCTCTGATTTTCTTTATTTCATATGCTCTTTAAATGTGTCAAGCTAAAATATTTGAAATATATAATTATATTCTTAATTTGAAGGTTGCATAAGACTCCACGTGCTCTCAGATGACTGAAAATAATGCTTAGCTCCTTTCATTGTGGATGTCATTGTCAGACTAGAATGCAGTTTGTGGGTGCAGGTCCTGGGCAGTCACCACGCACCACATCAGACAGCACTACTCCTTTAGGAAGTATCAGGGTCTCGGTGTGGCCAAATGAATCCAGAACACTTTAGGCATAGCAATAGCAGGAGGTTCCTGGTTAGCTGTATGTAGGCATGACAAAAATTTATCAGCCTAGGTATTCCTCTAGGTCCAGGCCTGGACTGGCAATCTGTGGGTTCTGGCAAATGCCAGAGGGGCTGCTGTAAGTTCCCATAGACAGTCAATATTTATTGGGCTGTTTGGGCCATTCATTCCACAAACTGACACCTAAATGCAGGGGGGGGGGCACATTTTTTAAACCAATGAGACACATTTAAATGTAAAAAGAGTTTGGGGGCTACACACGCATAAAAAGTCCATGGGTTGCAAAATAAGTGATGTGATTTGGTAGTCCCTATGTGGACTGGCAGCTACAGGAAGCTCTGTTTTTATACAACCAAAACTTGCCCCCGAGCCAAGAATTAAAAAATGAGCACCTGCTTTGAGGCCACTGATAGAGCAACATTTTAGTGAATTTGTGGAGTAACGTAAAAAGTCACCTGGCGATAGAGTGCGAATGACCAATAGCAACGGTATCATTCACTAGCATATTGGCGCCTGTGCCTGTTAGTAAATTGGCGATGTTCCTGCGGGTGGCAACATTGGTGAAAAGTCGCTAGCGCTAACCACTTTGCACGTTAGTAAATCTGCCCCTAAGTTTCCTTTCTTTCTCCCATGAAACAACAGTTTTATCACATGTTATGGCTAAGATTCTGGTCAGATCTCAGTCTGAGATCCTGAAACCGCTGTACTGGAACTGTAGGATAGCAGACGAATTGCAAAAAGAAAGCAAGACAAAGGAAATCACTCCTCTCTATGCAACATGTCGTTGTATAAAATCACATCTTCTGTGTTTAGTAACCATCCAGCTCTTATTAGCAACTTATTAGCGTTCTATTACATATACGTAGGAATGTTCAAGAACATTTGGGGGCAGATTTATCAAGGGTCGAAGTGAAGTTGAGGGAATTTTCGAAGTAAAAAAATTCTAAATTCAAAGTTACTTCGAACATCGAATAGGATACTAAGACTTTGAATATTTGACCATTCGATAATCGAAGTACTGTATCTTTAAAAAAACTTCAATTTCAATACTTCGCCAAATGAAACCTGCCGAAGTGCTATGTTAGCCTATGGGAACCTTCTAGAGCATTTTTCTCAGTTTTTTGAAGTCAAAGAAAAATCGTTCGATCGATGGATGAAATTGTTCGATCTAATTTTTTTACTTCAACCGCAAATGGCCAAATTCAATGTAAAAAAAACTTTGACTTCGATATTCGAAGTCGAAGTATTCCAATTTGATGGTCGAATTTCAAAGCTTTTTCTACTTCGAAATTCGACCCTTGATAAATCTGCCCCTTGGTGTTGACAGTATCCCTTTAGTATAAATTAAGTATATTAACAATCACATTGAGGAAACCTATTTCAGAATCTGACAATAAGAAGTTCTGCCTTATGGCTTAATTGGGCTGTTCATCTTAAGTATGTTATAAAATGGCCAATTCTAGGCAAAATTTCGATTGGTTTTCATTATTTATTTTGCACAATTTTGCTGTCTTCTCCTGACTCTTTCCACCTTTCAAATGGGGGTCACTGACCCCATCTAAAAAAAGCAAATGCTGTTTAAATCTACAAATTAATTGTTATTTGTTCTTTTTATTACTCAGGCCAGGCCTCTACTATCCATATTCCAGTCTATTATTCAAATCAGTGTTTGGTTGCTAGGGTAATTTGGGCTCTGCTGAGTAAAAAACGAAATAATAAATCACAAATAATAAGAAATGTAAACCAATTGCAAATTGTCTCAAAATATCACTCCCTACATCATACTAAAAGTTAACTCAAAGGCGAGCAACCCATTTAATGGAAAATATCAGTACAATGCAAAGAATTTCTCTTTTGCACAAATTACTTTTTCATTTGCATAAATTGAATACAGGTAAAGGATCAATTATCTGGAAATCTACTATCCAGAAAGTAACAAATTACAGAAAGACCATCTCCCATAGATTCCATTTTATTAAAATAAATCAAAATGTTAACACATATTTTCTTTTTTCCTGTAATAATAAACCAGTACCTTGTACGTGATCCCAAATAAGATTTATTGAATCCTTATTGGACGGAAAACAGTCCTACTTGCTGTATTTTATGTTTAAACAATCTTTTAGTAAACAAAGTATTGGGATCAGGCCCGGATTTGCGGCAAGGCCGCATAGGCCCGGGCCTAGGGCGGCAAAAAATAGGGGCGGCATGCCGCCCAGCCGCATTATGGGGATCTTTGCCTTCCCGTTGAACTACACCAGCTGCGCCGGCGTTTTTTCGCCGGCGCGCTGGGAAGGCGGGCGCTAGGACCGTGCGGTCGCCTTGACGGACCGCGCGGCCTAGGGGCGGCCGGAGAAGAAATTCGGCGCTGATTGGGATCCAAATTAAAAAAAGGTCTCTTATGAGAAAAAGCCCAGAGCATTCTGGATAACAGGTCCCATATCTGTACAGTGTTTGTGAATCTACAAAAGTATTTATCTACCACAATGGGAAAAATTACACATTTCCTATTGCTCTACTATTGTACTAAAACTGCTCACTAAGAAAGTCCTTATTTTTGCCCCAAATACCATACCTCATGCACAATTAATGTTTGCAGTGCAATAACTAATCTAACAAATCTAGTATATGCATATGTTTTCCTTATTTATGATATTTCTTTCTGTTTTCTTTTCTTATTCCATTTCCCCATTAGTGAGGATTTATTTAGCATTAATCCAAGAGGCATTTCTTATGTTTAATATCACGGCAAGTGGCATTGTATCCCCATAGATGACACAGCAGAAGCTCAGTATCGGTCTGTTCCCCCAAATTGTTGGCTTTACTGACAGCTGAGCAAAGATTGTTAGTTAACACTGAGCCAACAGCTGGCCAATAATCCCTTGGAGAAGGATCAATATTTTACAGTAATGTACATATTCTGCCTCTAATGAGGAGAGGAAGCCCCTTATTTAATGTAAGTGACCAGACAAACCTACAGGAATCCTTTAGGGAACACAACAGATTAAAGCTCAAAAGACCCTCACTCCTACGCAAAACATAAGAGATCCTATTAGCTGACAAGGCAAACAAGCCGTCCTTCTCTGTTCAGACCTACATCTTTACAAGGACAGCAGAATCCTAATAGAATGCTAAAACAACGTTTGACAATGGGCAGCAGCCCTGACAGCAATATGCTCTAACTCCAGCTAGGCACCATTCCCCCCTCTGCTATAACTTCAGAGGGTAATAACCCAATGCACATGTAACTCAGTTAAATAGTATAATTAGCATTACCTGTTTTACTGAAATAAACTAGCCAACCAGCCTATTTAGCTATGGTGACACATTTCCTTAACACTTAGAAGGGCACATTTACTAAGCTCGAGTGAAGGATTCGAATGAAAAAAACGTTGAATTTCGAAGTATTTTTTTGGGTACTTCGACCATCGAATAGGCTACTACGATCTTCGACTTCGATTCGAACGATTTGACCTAAAAATCGTTCGACTATTCGACCATTCGATAGTCGAAGTACTGTCTCTTTAAAAAATACATTGACTACATACTTCGGCAGTTTAAACCTACCGAGGTACAATGTTAGCCTATGGGGACCTTCCCCAGCACTTTTCGAAGCTTTTTTTGATCGAAGAAAAATCCTTCCATTGATCACTTAAAATCGTTCGAATCATTAGATTGGAAGGATTTTATCGTTCGACCGAACGTTTTTAACTTCGATATTCAAATTCGAAGGATTTAACTTCGAGGGTTTATTAACCCTCGAAATTCGACCCTTGATAAATGTGCCTCCCCGTATTCTTCATACTGTACATGGCCAAGATAATTAAATATTGGCATATACATGTCTAAAAGGTCCAATTAATAATTTGACAGTTTCGGCCATAAAAAACGTAAAAATTCAAATTCAAAATTTCTAATTTTTCACTTCGAACCTTGATAAATCTGCCCTTAAGTTTAAATTGTATTTGTAATGGCCAGTGTTAATGAGGATTGCCTGAGATTTGTATGGGAGGGCGGAGCAGGATTGTTGTATTCTCTCCAAATATCCCTTATGTTACCAAAAGCAAGAGGATATGAGGCTGGATCATAATGGCCATTTACCTGCACCTCTTTGCTTTTTGGATGGTAGTTTGATGTCCTTAGAGAGCACCATCATTGTCTCTATTATTTCACCACTGCAAATACATACATTTGTGCAATGAAAATAAAGCCTTTCCCCTCCTCAGCACCATCACACACACCTTTCTTGGAGTCACTAGAGCCTAGGGTTGCCACCTTTTCTGGAAAAAAATACCGGCCTTCCTATATATTTATCTTTTTTCCCTATTACCGTATATACTCGTGTATAAGCCGACCCTCGTATAAGCCGAGGTACCTAATTTTACCTATGAAAACCAGAAAAACTTATTGACTCGCGTATAAGCCTAGACACAACTCAGAACAGTCTCAGAAATATCAAACAGTCGGTTTAATGTTAAAAATCAAGCCATGATGCTTAAAACATTAATTCATCGTATGATAAAAAAAAAACCTCTGGTAGATGAAATAGATATATTAAGAAGACAGCTGCCTTACCGGTAAATTTGCTCCAATGGGAGGGGAGAGTCAGGAAGCTGCTCCCTGTAGTAGGCGCTGATCGCCTTCAAAGGCTGCCCAGAGTTGTTAGTGGGTGGGAGGGGAAGCTGCTCTCTGCTGCTGGGCCCCTTCAAAGTTTAAGCGATCACTGGGGTAGGGGCAGCTGATGCTGGCAGGCAGAAGGGGAGAGCCGGGGATACTGCTTCCTGCAGCCGGCGCCGGAGTTGTCACGTCGCTGAGCTGATGACGTCAGCGTGCGCACACACTCCTTGCGCTGCTGCTCTTTCTTCGCGGCTGGGAGCGGGATCATGTGGGATTCATCGCTACTGGTAAGGCAGCTGACCCGCGTATAAGCCGAGGTAGGATTTTCAAGCACATTTTGGGTGCTGAAAATCTCGGCTTATACGCGAGTATATACGGTAATAAAATTAGGATCAACCATCATTTTTACCGGCCAGGCCGGTAAAATGCCGGCCAGGTGGCAACCCTACTAGAGCCCCGCAGCAAGTCGCCAAAGATGCCTGTACTTAATATATAACACATATTTTGTAGCCTGGGCTAGCTGTAAAAGCATGAAAAGTGCTCAGTCCCTGTTTTATACTCTTCTAGCCTTTGGCTGCTTTTATGAAATGGGGCTGAGCAAGCAGAAAAGAACTTTCCATAGGGGGCTGTTGTATGGGGTGTCACTGAATATGGGGTCAAGCATATTCCTGCATTGAAATCAACCATGTATTTATTTGAATACGAGACTTGAATATGAATAGGAGAGGCCTGAATTGAAAGATGAGTAACAAAAAGTAGCAATAAATATAATAACTATAAATGTGTAGCCTCGGAGAGCAGTTGTTTTTAGATCAGGTCAGTGACCGACCCCCATTGGAAAGCTGGGAGGAGTCAGAAGAAGAAGGCCGCTAATTCAAAAATCATAACAGTGGTGTTTCCTTAACCTCTATCCTCTGTTTCCTATTGCTCAGCAGAGACATCTGAATGATTATATTAGTGACCAAGCCTTACTACCAGGTCTGGACTGAGAATCAAAATAGGCCCTGGCATTTTAGGTACACAGAAGCCAAACAGCCCCCACCAGCCCAATCCCTTCGCTGGAGAAGAGGCGCTTAAGGGCTGATATGATAACTATGTATAAATATATAAGGGGATTGTATAATAATCTCTCTAATGTTTTATTTACCAGTAGGTCCTTCCAGCTGACGTGAGGTCACCCATTCCGATTAGAAGAAAACAGATTTCGCCTGTGAAGATGTGGAATTCTCTCACTGAATTAGTTGTACAGGCTGATACATTAGATAGCTTTAAAAAGAGGTTGGATGGTTTTTTAGCAAGTGAGGGAATACAGGGTTATGGGAGATAGCTCATAGTACAAGTTGATCCAGGGACTAGTCCGATCTGATATCAGCATTGCAATTGAAATTTTCAATATTTTTTAAGGTATTCTTTTACATCAGACACTAGATATTAAAGTTGTAGAATTCCAGATATTCAGAGTAAGTACTTGCTATGCAGGTTGCTGAATATACTATACTATATACCAGGAGCTTCCATACAGGGTCTGACTGACTGATCCGGACCCATATTCCACATCTGATTGGATTCTTCAAGCCACAACCTCCCCTTTTTGGGCGGTCATGGCAAAAAAACAGCGGGGGGCCTTGGGACAGCAGCTCCTGTGGGCATTGGGCCCCCCAGTCCAACCCTGTACCCATATTTTACTAATGCGGGGTCTACTTTTAGTGATGTTGTCTCATTATGATCTACATCCATAAAGACATTGTTAGCATTCTGTTCCATGGAAAATATTTCTTATGAGAAAATGTTTATTGTTATATTTAACAAACAGATATTTTTCTATTATCTACTAATAACTGGCTAAATGTCTACTAGTAGATCCCAATCTACCTTTTGGGCACCCCTGCTATATACTATGATATTTATCAAAATATTTATCAAAGTCCGAATTCTCAATATTTTCTGCTACAAACTCCAGTCAAATCCACTCGGGTTTTTTACGCTTATTTATTATTACATTTTCCCAAAAATTTGCTTTGCGGGCAAAAATCCAATTTTCACGATTTTTTGGTATTTTTCCTCTGATTTTCAAGATTTTTTGGGATTTTTTACCCGAAAACTCATATGCTTTTTGCCCGGGGTACTGCACGAAACCCAGCGTTCATCAAAAAATCATTGGGACTTCTCCAATTGACTTATATGCAACCTCAAAAGGTCTGAGATGCTGGATTTTCAGATTCAGACTTTTCCATCCTCGGGGGTTTAATAAATTCCAAAAAATTCATGATTTTTTAAAAGTCAGATTTTATAAAAAAAAAATCACAAATATTTTGTGATTTTTGCATTCGGAGTTTAGTAAATAACCCCCTATATAAGCTGCTGTTCAAAACATATAGTATAAATATTTTCCTGATTGTGGCTCTGACTGTGTTATTATATAATATGCGCATAAGAGTCTATACACATGGGTGCACTTGGATGTGGCCTCGCTTTTGAAGGGCTTTCATGTTTCCTAAAGGTGGCCATACACGGACTGATAAAAGCTGCCGACAGACCAGCAGCTTATTGGCCCATGTATGGGGCCCCCCGACGGGCTTCCCTGATCGAGATCTGGCCGAAAGTCGGCCAGATCTTGATCGGATGGGACAAAAAATACCATTGGATCGCAGCTGCATCTGTTCATTGATGCGGTCCTGCGATCTGACCCCCATTACCATTCGTTAGGATCCGATCGTTGGGCCCTAGGGCCCACGATCGGATCAGCCAGATATTGCCCACCTCAAGGTGTGCATATCGGAGAGATCCGCTCGTTTGGCGTCATCGCCAAACGAGCGGATCTCTCCCCGTGTATGGCCACCTTAACAGAAATAAGAGAACTTACATTTGGTTTGAACAGATGCACCTATTTTTGTGCAAGAGATACAGGTGTGTCTGCCACTTTGGGAGGTAGTTGTTCTTGCAAATAAATAAATAAAGGCATTTTTGCATGTGGTTATACAGTATATAGCTTCTTTTGGTTACATATAAAAAACTTGTCAAATTCATTTTTATTGGCTAAAACATTATACAAGTCTGTTGTTCG
This sequence comes from Xenopus petersii, assembly GCA_038501925.1. Taxonomy (NCBI): domain Eukaryota; kingdom Metazoa; phylum Chordata; class Amphibia; order Anura; family Pipidae; genus Xenopus; species Xenopus petersii. Next base: position 36,544,068 of record CM076682.1, on the reverse strand, counting down.
CCATAGAATAAAACACAGAATTTACAGTGTTTACCTGTATAGCAATAAAATATTATTATTACAATATTAGGAAAGGAGGAATGAGCAACAACCTCAAAAATGGTGAGTTTTTTCTCCAAAAAATAAATCAAAAGGTAGTAAAATTTACAGATACATTTATTAGGACATTACAAATGAATGCCTAACGCGTTTCGTGCCTGTTTGGGGCACTCACTCATAGGCAAGAAAGTAGGAATGAACCTAAACAAATAAAAAACAACTACATTTTCTCTGCACGAGTTTAAGAGTCAAATTGTGGAAGACGACTTAACCAAATAATGTCAACGGATTGATATTAATATCAGGGCCTCTACAGTATAATATTAGTTTTCAGTATCTCTTTTCTTTCTCTAAATTTTTCAAATAAATATACCATACACGTCTGAACAGTGTATTCAGTGCTCGCTTCACATTGAATAGCATCTTGTAAACCAAGGTTATACAGGTAAGATAGTATAATTTCTAAGGAAGGAGCCTTATCCTGAATCCAAAACAGATGATTTGCATGTTGCTGCTGTTAATAGGAAGCAAAATATATATGATAAACTTCCAGTCATGTACACAGCCAGCTATAGAATATCTGTATGTATGGACTGGCAGTGGGCTGCAAAGTCAGATGGTGCAAAAGACACACACGGACAGTAAGATTCTGCTCCATTCGAGTGACAGCTCTTCCCCCATAGACTGACTAGCAGCAGTTACTGCACCTCCTTCTGTGACTGACAAGTGACTTTCCATGATCCTCTGTGGCTATTGTAATGCAATGAAGGTACCTTTCAGCCCAAATGTCCATGTTTGTTGTTGTTTAAAGATGCAAGTCCCTTACAAAGAGAGATTGTAATTACTCATACACTTCTGTTCATCTGGGGACAAGAAAACAATAATGGAAAATCCCTCTGTTCCCTGTATGCCAGGGATGCCCAGTATGGAGCTTTCTAGTAGTGGATACCCTGCAATGGACTGTAGTTTGCTGCGTTAGAGTTGGGCATCCCATCCTGTAGAATAAGTACAAGACAACTATCTTTTGTACTGAAATGAATTAAAATATATGCCACTGAAGGGCTCTGCCCCATTATTTTGCATTTGCCCTGCACCAGCACCCCACTGATCCCTCAACAATTCAGTACCTTGTACAGATACAGATACACTGATGAATACGTGCCTTTTTTTTCACTACAACCAACTGAATTTTTAGTGAACAGATATCAGCAACAGCGAGTTTACAATATTGTCCAGCATCTCCTCTGTTCAAGCACTGATCCACAAATAAAGAAAACTCCATGTACCAGGCAACAATCGAACTCCCCTTCTTATTCCTATACAATATGGTGAGCAGGCAAAAAGGAGAAATGCCCTTGCAATTAAAGGAGAATTAAATCTTAACAAAGAATTAGGTTAGAAACGCTGCAAATGTTATTTTGAAACTTTGTAACTCCCCTTTAGCAGTAAAGATCCGTGTCTCCAAAGATGCCCCAGTAGCTCCCCCATCTTCTCTTCTGCTGATTCATTGCACATGCTCTGTGCTGCTGTCACTTACTGAGCTTAGGGACCCACTCACAATATACAGTACACATAGAATAGAAATAAATGTCACAGTATAAGGCTGATTAGTAATTAATACAGTTAATTACTACATGGCAGCTTAGAAACCAGTGCAATTAGCATCAGAATTTAATAATCAGCCCTGTAGAATCAGCTTATATTACAGGCCAACCTCATTTTCTGCTTGATTATTTGCCACGACCCCTAAGTTTAGCTTCTCAACAGCTGCTCAGAGCCCACTGAGCATGTGAGTGTCACAGACACTTTCCAAGATGGTGACCCCTGTGACAAGTTTGAAATCCTGGATCATTGCTGCTATTGACAAGCTGAAACTTTAGGCTGGTGCAATAAGTTCAGTATATAAAATATGGCATTTTTAGTCATATTTTATTTTAAGCTTAGCTTCTCAACAGCTGCCCAGAGCTCACTGAGCATGTGCAGTGTCACTGACACCCCTAACTAAATCCAAGATGGTGACCCCCTGTGCAAAACTTTTAAGGCCTTGACCATTACTGTAATGAGATTGTTTTTAGGGTTTGGTTCTCATGTGAGCATATTTTTTTGTTCACTCTAGAGAAGAGCTGAAGCTGTTATGAATTTCATCCTGTTGTAGGGATGTCGAATGCCCACACTTGATTCAAGCCTAGCTCATTTAAGCCTAGAATTTGCTAGTTATAAAACTGTGTATATTCATATAATTGTTTTCACATGACTCACTGAAACTTGTGCACTATAATAAATACTAATGTCTTTATTAAACACAACAGCCATGAATATCAATTGTGCTTAGTGATGTCATCAGTAATAATCGGTGCTCAGTGATGTCATTTCTGTCACATGACTCACTGAAATTTCTGTATTACAAGTATGGGACTTGTTATCTAAAATGCACAAGACATGGGGTTTTCCAGATAACAGATCTTTCCATAATTTGGATCTTCATACCTTAAGGGGCAGATTTATCAATGGTTGAAAATTCGAATTTTTTAATAAATTTCGATTGGCTGTTATTTTTCTTTTTGAATTTCGAGTTTATGGGAGTTTTTATAAACTCCCATAAACCCTAAATTTGACCCTAAGTCTACTAGAAAATCATGTAAACATTAAATAAACCCAATAGGCTGCTTTTGCATCCAATAAGGAGTAATTATATCTCAGCTGGGATCAAGTACAAGGTACTGTTTTATTATTACACATAATAAAAAATATTTTGTAATAGGACAATTTTTTAAAATTTGGATTATTTGGATAGACATGGGAGACAGCCTTTCCATAATTTAGAGCTTTCTGGATAATGGATTTTGAGGATAACGTATTCCATACCTGTATTATAAATAATGTACCCCCTCTTGTAAAATATGTGAATATTAGACGTCACATTGATGTTCCATGACCTGTATAAAAGCACTGGATCTATGGCTTTGTGACTTTATATGGTCTTGGAGGTACCAAGTGACTTATAATATCCTTATATTTTACAAGAGGGGGTACATTTTCTTTTATAATAGTAACAGAATTCCACTAAACATGTCCTAATAAATATTTTAAATTTTTATAATTATTTTTGCAACTGTATGTATCCATGGTTTTCTTTCAATATTTTTTCTAATTAATTCAGTTTTAGTAAACCTGGAACTGGGGTTCGATTACGAGACCAAATTGGGATATTAGCATCTCCTGTAACTTGATATATACTTAATATAATGTGTCACTACCACATAAATATTAAATCGCTACATGTACATCTAATGGGAAGGACAGGTTGGGCCCAGTTCACGCTATTTACACTCGAGCCCATAATGTTCCTTTTATCTTTGCACACATGCAGTGGAGAAGTGCACAGACAATTACATTACACGTATTTACAGACATAAATTAAAATAAAAATTCTCTCTCTATTGAGGTCGATAAAATGTGCAGCAAGTGTTTCCCAATAATTTCAAATTATTCAGAGTTTTCACACTTCTATTGTATTTTATAATATTATGGCATAAATACATGTCAATTATAAAAATAATTGAACATAGTCGATTTCATTTGCCTGTAGAAGAGTGTGAGCTGCTGTATGTATTGATCCACAACATTTATTTCAATTGGGCATTTGCGGTTTCTCTGCCCTGGGAATATGAATCTTGCAGCTCACTTGCTTTATCAGTACCTAATATGCTTAGAGGATGCTGGGAGTTGTAGTTCTGCAAGATATGGAGGAGCAAAGGTATGACATTTGCTATGATAAAAGTATAATCAGAAGCACTGCATATTTCCTATGCAATAAAATGACGCAACTGGAGTAGTCGGATACCATATTTAATGAGCCATGTCATTCTGAGGCATAAATCTGAAATAAATTAAGTGTACATTTGCTATAGGAGGCTTGAATCCTTATATAACATTCCATAATATCTCAACATACATTTCTTCACAGAATATTGTATAAATAAGTATCTTCTTGAAAACAATAATAAATTAAGGTTGGCACAGTCCAAAGGAGGCGGAGGGATGGGGGGGGTCGGTAGAGGAGTCGCTAAAGGCTGGAGTGGATTTGCATGTGATACCGCAATTCCTCCAATTCCAGGAAGGTTTTCCCACACTGGGAGCAGACAAAGCCCTTTTCCTTGGTGTGAGTGCGACGTACGTGGCTGTCGTGGGCGGCATGTGACGCAAAGGCTTTTCCACAGTGTTTGCATTTGAAGGGTTTCTCCCCCGAGTGCTGTCGGATGTGTGTGCGGAGGATGCTGGACGCCGTGAATGCCTGAGAAAAGAAAGAACAAGATTAGGGAAATGTTCTAGTCCTGGGTGATATGGATAGAAATACAGGGGAGAGGACAAGAACAGACATTCTGAGTGTTTTGGACCTCCATCCCCACCCCCACCAGCTATTAGTGTACTCAATAGTCTTAGGCTAATGCTGTGGAGCTTCTCAGCTAGCGGATACAATCCACCACTACGTCTAGAAGCAGCCCCTTCTTTGCTGCACCCCAGATATTTGTGTGTTAGGGGGGCCGGCCATGCTTCACTTACTTTATTAGCCGGGTCCCTCTGCTGTCAGTGTGCTGAAATCTTCAGAAAAGAGTACAGGAGCTCTGGTGCGTATATATATATATATCCAATCCTCATTGGTTGATTAAGTTTAAGTCCCGGTAAAGCTGTATAAGGATTGGATAGGTGAAATAGGATCTTCCCCTCCAGCCTATCCAATCCCAATGCAGCTTTACCGGGACTTAAACGTAATCAACCAATAAAGATACAGAGAACTGAAAAATCATGCACATATGGTATTTCCAGTCTTCTCTTCTGATGCACGTAGCACGCTGACAGCAGGGGGCCCGGCTTATAAAGTAAGTGAAGCATGGCGGAGGCCCCCCTTAGCTCTGGCAAGCAGTTTTTTTTCAAACTTTGGGGGGGCCTGTCCACCAATTTTTTTTTTTATTTGCAAGGGGGGCCCCTGATCACCAATGACTTTTTAGAACATTTGTGTGGGGGGGGGGTGGCCACCAATGGCTTTTAATAACTTAGGGGGTTTAATGTTTTAGCTCTGTCTGTGTGGGGTTGGCGAGATATGGGGTGGGGCTTGGGGGTGGACGGGACCAGGGGGCCGAGAAAATGTTGCCATACAGGGCCCTTTGATTTCTGAAGGCGGCCCTGCTGCACCCAGAACCATTGCATTGGCCCGGACACAGGCACACCGGGCAGATTTCGTAATAAAAACCCAACCAGAGAGTTTGCATTTCACTGCCAAAATCAGCCACATGTGCCTGCGCCCAGGGGTGTGTCTGCCACGAGGTGAGAACCTTTATAAAACATATATCAAGGCCATATGCGGTCTACGGGTGAGCACCAGGCTAAGGTCCAATAGCACTAGGTAAATAATCAAATAATTATGCACAGTTACTCACTTAACGCATTTTTTAGTGAACAAACACCACAACAATTAATGACAAAATAGTGAAAAATAAACTCATATCACGTTAGCCACTCCCTCCTGGCACGTTTTGCACCATTGGTTGCTTCATCAGAGGAGGTGAGAACTTTGCCTCAGGTGGCAGCACCCCATAAGTTACCAGGGGCAGCAAAAAGCTGCTTCTGGAAAATTTAAGAGCTGAATTTCTGAATAACAAGAATTGTGGGTCTTCTAGTGCAGAGAAGGCAATTGATAGTGATGTTTCCATCCCCCCCCCCGTCCCCCTTTGGTGTGAGATAGGTAAGAGCGGTGGGGCGAGAGGGGCAGCTTAATGGCCTGAATCATGGTTCTGATTACAGACAAAGAATGGGCTGAATATTCATGTAAGGATGAGATGTCTCCACTAGCCAAGAAGCACCATGTCTGCCATTAGACTAACAGGTTGTTAATACACTGGCCGCTGACCTAATGGATTGTATGAGAGGCCCCAAACCATATGGCCACCTTTAAATGTTTCCTTTCATTTAGGCCAACAGACTATCAGAACCATGGGAATTGATAAATCTTTGTACTCCAGGAAGATTCCAAAACACTGCACAATACAGCCTCTAGCAAATTCCACAACCTATGCTGTTGAGCAGTGACAGTCCAGCTGGCTAGTAGACTTTATTGTATTAAGTAGCCACTGAGCCTACGGGGCAGCACAGCAAAGCAAAAACCAAGTTAATGGATTTGGCCACAAACTCAGTGTCTGACTCCCTTCACAACTGCTATTAGTTGCCTGAATAACACACAATGTACAGTTGCCAGTGGCAGACTTTCCTTTCCCATTGGCACAGCATTATAGTCACACTCACCTTGTTGCAGTAGACGCACTTGTACGGCCTCTCCCCGGAGTGAACCCTCATGTGCTTGTTCAGGCTGGAGGACTGGGAGAAGCTTTTCCCACACACAGTGCACTGGAATAGAAAGGGAGGGACGGTTATTACTAATTGCAGAGGTGGAATTTGCTTGTCATTCAGTAAAAGATGGCAGGGGGGACATCATACATATTGCTGCAGTCTCCTAAATTATCCTCCAGGTCTCTTATTACCCTCCGTCTCTCTACAATCCCTTACTAATACTATAAAGCCAAGTAAGTCCTTTGCTTATTTCCTAGAGGGCACATGGCAATAATGGTGGGTCCCCATTCTGTGCACTCCCTATCTATCATGAGTAAATGGACAGGGAATTTGGTTGGGTCTCTCTGTGCCCTCCTTGTCCTGTTAATGAGAGAAATGATGTGCAGTCTCCAGTGCTGCTAAGAACGGGCGCTAACCCTGATTCCCATTTCTGCCAGTCAGGAGAAGAGCTTGCTATTGATCGCAGGCACATCTCTAATATTACTCACAATGCATTAGTTTCAGAAATGTGTAGAACACTCAAGAAAATCATCTGAGCTAACTGAGCTGTTAAATAATGTAAGGGGGCACGTGAGATGGACGTGTGCCTTATTGAGTCAGACTTGGATCTATTTCAGTTTACAAGACTTTCACTGCTAAATAAAGGGCCCCCAGCCAAACACACTTGGAATGGCAGCAGCAGTGATTGGGCTTAACCCTGTATCTGCTGGACAGGATAAAAAGCTCCTCATTGATATACATAAAGGACAGGCTCATTTGCGGAATGTGTGTGCAGAACTTTGGGAGAGGAGCTTGATCCCCTTTCCACTGGCAAATGGAGGGTGTGTGCCCAGAGTGCTAAAACCAGTACCCCCGCTTAGGGCAGTTGTGGGTGCAGAGCTGGAAGGAATAGTAGAAATATACCATGACTTTGTGTCAGCACAACAGAATTATTGCTGTTTATTGTGCACAAAGGGCAGCAGCAGCATTAAAGGAACAGTTCAGTGTGAAAATAAAAACTGGATAAATAGATGGGCTGTGCAAAATAAAAAAAAATTCTAATATAGTTCGTTAGGCAAAAATAGTGTCGGACTGGCCGGGCCAGTCCCCTCTCCCAATGGGATGAGGGGAAAAAAGTTTATTTTAGGCACCGCGCCATTTGCGCATGTGCGTGGCACCAATTGCTTTAGGAGCGGCGCCCTCACACAGGCGTGCCGAGCTGCACCTTTCATGCGTGCTTGGCGTGTCATAGTAGGGGGCGAGGGGGCGGCGGGGGCTCTGGACATTAGTCCCGGTGGGCCCTGGGCCCCCCAGTCCGACCCTGGGCAAGAATGTAATGTATAAAGGCTGGAGTACCTGGATGTCTAATAAAACAGCCAGAATCCAACTTCCTGCTTTTCAGCTCTATAACTCTGAGTTAGTCAGCGACTTGAAGGGGGGCCACATGGTACATTTCTGTTCAGTGAGTTTATAATTGATCCTCAGCATTCAGCTCAGATTCAAAAGCAACAGATATGATCCATGTGCCCCCCCCCCCTCAAGTCTCTGATTGGTTACTGCCTGTTAACCAGTCAGTGGAAACCAAGAGAGCTGAAAAGCAGGAAGTAGTGTTCTGGCTATTATATTAGACATCCAGTCACTCCAGCCTTTATACATTACATTTTTGCCTAACTATATTAGAAACATTTTTTATTTTGCACAGCCTATCTATTTACCCAGTTTTTATTTTTACACTGAACAATTCCTTTAAAGGCAGACGGGTGCCACAGATTGCAGATGACTGCTGTTCAACTTACTCATTTCCTCTATTTCTTTTGTTCGGGGCAAAAGAGAATTTAATGGTGGCAATTAGAAAACAATGGGGGAGGGAGAGAGGAGGAAATTGGGGTTAGATTGGTGTTTCAGTGCAAAGCTCACTGGCCAAATGAAATTGCTGCTGGCTGCACTGCTATTGGTGGGCACAGAGGGGGATAGGGGCAGCTATCCTTAAAGGAACAGTAACACCAAAAAAAATGTAAGTGTTATAATATAATGAAAATATAATGTGCTGTTGCTCTGCATTGGTAGAATTTGTGTGTTTAGTTCAGAAACTCTAATATAGTTCATATTAACAAGCTGCTGTTTAGCCATGGAGGCAGCCATTCAAATCTGAAAAAGGAGGAAAGTCACAAGTTAAGGTCCCCATAGACGCACAGATATTTCTTTGATGAACAACAGATTTTAGTGCAATCCAACCAATCCGTCAAATTATCGTTAGGTTAGTGGGAATCAAACAATCGTGCATCCAACAATTTTTTCGTCAGACATTGGTCAGAAAATTAATCAGCCAGGCTAGAGAATTTTCATCGGTCACAGTGAAATCTATTGTCCAGTTGTTTGCAGGGCCGAGCAGGCAGCTACACCCCAGTTTTACTGGCTTCAACTAGACAACATCGCTTGAAATTGTCTTTTTAGTTGATCGTTTCAAGATAAGCGTGTTCCAACGATAACAAAAAGATCTTTTAAAAATCTTTACATCTATGGCCAGTTATACTCAGCAGATAACTGATAAGCGATGCAGCATATAATAAGATTCAACAGAGTTTATCTTTTCTACTGTGTATCCTGTGCTTCAATGGCTGCCCCCATGACCACATAACAGCTTGTTTATATAATTTCAAAACCAAATGTTTTACCAGTGCAGGGCAACAATATATTATATTTTCATTACTTTCAAACACTTTCATTTTGTGATGTTACTGTTCCTTTAATAGCATGTTACCCTTATGGTGAAGCTCAATGACCAGGCAGTGGCATGGGTCTCACTCAAGGGAGTTTATTATCATGGTTGGGGAGGTTTAGTTTAGTTAGGGTGAGGTTTTGGGGAAATTATAATACAGTCTAGGAACTAACTGGCACTACAGAGGCTGATGGATATGACAACCAATACTGCTGAGTTTTTAAAACTACAAATCCCAGCGTCCCTTGCAGACATATTCTGTTTTATAGGCAGATCTGACCTTTATTTTCGTTGTAGAATATTTTAATGCTTTGGTTTTGGGAATAGGGCAGTGCCATTCAGTTGGTGAACAGAGGAGGGAATGTACCTTGTGGGGTCGGTGCTTCTCGTGTACATGAAGAATGTGAATCCGCAGTCGATCCCGTTTCTCAAACGACCTGTTGCACAGATGACACGGGAACTTTCTGTCCCCCTGATCCACACAGCGCGTGTATTTGAGGTGTTTGTCACGGTAATAGCGATAGGCGAATACTTTTCCGCATCGCTCGCACTTGTATCCCTCCGCAGACGCCGTCTCTATCAAATGCAACAGAACAGATTTAGCTGATTGTGACATCAACACTAAGCATTGGGGTTCAATCAAGGAGATGATTAAAGGGGTGGTTCACCTTTAAGTTAACTTTTAGTATGTTATAGAATGGCCAATTCTAAGCAACTTTTCAATTGCTCTTCAATATTTCTTTATGGTTTTGGAGTTATTTGCCTTCTTCTTCTTCTGACTCTTTCAAGTTTCCAAATAGGGTCACTGACCCCATCTAAAAAAACAAATGGGCTGTAAAGCTACAAATGTATTGTTATTGCTACTTTTTATTACTCATCTTTCTATTCAGGCCTCTCCTTTTCATATTCCAGTCTCCTATTGCAATCAATGCATGGTTGCTAGGATAATATGGACCCTAGCAACCCGATTGCTGAAACTGTGAACTGAAGACCTGCTGGATAAAAGGCTAAATAACTCAAAAAACACAAATTAAAAAAAAATAAAACCAATAGCAAATTGTCTCAGAATATCACTCTCTACATGATACTATAAGTTAATCAAAAGGTGAACACCCCCTTTAATTAAGGGTCAGAGCAAAGCAGGTGCATAAGTGGAGACTACTGGATATTCTAATATACTGGGTATAAGGAAGATCCTTCACTTCTGGTATTAGTAATATCCGAATCTCAGCTGGCTTCAAAGTAACAAAGACAAAAGCAATATATTCTATGGTAGCCAAAACAAAATCTCCTAGATCGTACCCCCTTCCCAGTAGTATTTATTTCTACCCTTCCTGATACCCGGGTAAACAAAGGTAACATTTTCTGATTTGAATTAACAATATATTATAAGTAGAAATTTCCACTCGTGGGTATGAGAAACGCTTTCCCGAGGAATTAGTTAGTTTAAGAATATAATAGTTCGTTTAGTAATATAATAGTTATTTTAATAATATAATAGTTATTTTAATAATATAATAGTTTAATAATGTAATAGTTGGTTTAGTAATATAATTGTTCAATCATGTAATAGTTTGTTTCATAATAATATAATAGTTCGTTTAGTAATACAATAGTTCGTTTAATAATGTAATAGTTCGTTTAATATAATAGTTCGTTTAATAATATAATACTTCGTTTAAGTAACCCAAATAATTGATTATTTTCCTGATAGCTGAACCATAATGGTGAGAATGGTGAAACATGCGATAACTGAATCCCTCGCATGGAGGGGCTTCATACAGTAAGGGCACGAAGATACCCAGGAATTCTATAGTAGAAGTGCAGGGGCTTTACATAAGAATAGATGAAGTAAGAGCAGAGAGAGTGGATTAAAGGGCTGGTATTTACCTTCAGTGGGTGGATATTGCGGCCTTCCTTCCCCCAGGCCCTTGAGACTGAGTGGGATGCCGAGGAATTGCAGATAACCGTCCCCATACCAGACGAGCAGCTCCTGCCCGGGGAGAATCTCTTTGCACGATTCATAGTAAATCTCCCCATCGCACTGCAGCGCAATAAGATTCTGCTCCTCGGGAAAACGGGCGCAATTGACTCGGGTCATCCAGTTCCCCGCGCTCCCTTTTCCGTCTATAAAGTGACTGAGTCGCCCCTCATTAAAGATCTGTCAGAAGAGGAGGAAATATAATTCTCCATTAGCGTCATAACTTCTGCAGTTCTATTTAACGCAACAATATTCTTCAATCAGTCCGTTGCCTCTGGATCAGTAATTGCGCCTTGTGACTCCGGTATTATATGTATGTATCATGGGATATGTTTCCGTTGCATCAATGCAGATTTTAGGTGACGCAGACTCATTTGCGGTTAGCGCTATATTTAGTGGAGATTAACGTCTCTAATCCCCGAGGTGACAAATTAACCCATGAGAAAAGCAGAATCGCTTCTCCTGATCCCGTCAGAATTGTGGGTATTAACAGGAGTGAGTCCTAATTCTACACTTACCTCCCACATGAGCGAGTTGTCCCCATAAGTCTTTATTTCACTCGGATGCACCACTTTGCCTTGAAATGGACCGAACTTGGCTCCTTTAGGGATGAGGTTCTTGCAGAAAACTCCAGATTTGGGCAAAGTCCCATAGGAAGTGTCCAGCACTGTCAGACCTGCAATAATCCTGCTATTAGCGCCAAGGTGCAATGAAAAGGGCTCATTTTATCAGCAAAAGTTCTGATATTTACCTTCTGGCAACTGCAACGAGTCCCTGTCCAGTATGTGGGGATCCAGCCCTGTAATAATAATATCCAATAAAGAATAAAACAGCTGCTGCCTGAGCCAATTCCTTATGTGACAACTGAAGCTGCTACTGCCTATGTTTTATCATTTTATTTAAAGAGAACCAACCTAGTCCAGTATAACATACACAAATATATTATCTCTCTATATATATATATAATGGGTCAGTCACTGGGCTTGTGTATAACATTTACCTGTAGAACTGGGGGCAGGAATCCTCAGACCAGACAGGGCGTGTGAGACTCCCTGGTGACTTGTCCTGGGGTCGCCGCCGTAGGTGTATCCATAGAGCACTGAGTGTAAGTCTTCTTCTGTAAAGTGGTAAGTGCGAGTGGGTCTCACCTGTAGGCTGGGGACACTCAGGGACACATTTTTGCACTTTTTGGGGACTATGGGACATTTGGGGTTCTCTGGGCTAGTGGGGTCGCAGGCTTGGGCAAGAGAGTCGTGTTTGCTGTGGGAGACAGTCTGTTGCTGCTGCTGCTGCTGAACCTTAGTCAGTAGGGAATAGGCTCCCAGGAGCGGGTGCAGTTGCGCATCATTTTGGGGGGAGCTTTGATTCAGTAAAGTTGGGAGGTCTCGGAAGTTGAAGGGCCCCAATTGAGAGGAGTTGGTGACCAACCTGCCCAGGGACTTCAGAGGGTTGAACATGTCACGAGGAGTGGCCAGAATATTCATGTACTGACTGGGGGGCAGGAATGGAGGGAAATAAGGGGGTACAGCTGGTGGGCACATCTGAAGGGAGTCACAACGGAAAGCCCTTTCAATCGGGTTGGGGCGACTGGGAACAGACAGAGCCATGGAGAGGGACTTTGTACTCACAGACCCAGGGAAGGAGATCAGTCCCACACCTGTAACACAACAGCACAGATTCTTGTTATTGCTACAGTGAGACAGACAGACACTGAGATAGAGAAAGACAGACATCACACTCTTACACTGACAACTACATATAGAGAGACATACTAGAAAGAGACCCAAATAAATACATGTATGGACATAGATAGTGGAAGAAATTAGAGAAAGATAAATGTAGAAGATAGACAGATAGATGATTAATAGATCATAGAATAGAATAGGACCTTAGATTGTAAGCTCCATTGGGGCAGGGAAAGCTATGAATTATGTATAATCTCTATAAAGCACTGTAAATATATGAGTTTGTATAAATAAAGGATAATTATAAATATAGGCAAAGTTAGTTAAATATGTACAGAGCTTGATACAGAAAGTAACAAAGAGATAGATGCAGACAGAGAAGATACACAGTGACAAACAATATGTATTGTTTATCTGAGAGTAGTGCAACTATAAACAGATCCCTATAGTTAGGCTAATATAGACACACCATCCAGAAACAAAGAAAGAGAGAAATAAATAAAAACATAGATAGATATGATAGATTATATGATAGATAGATAGATAGATAGATAGATAGATAGATAGATAGATAGATAGATAGATAGATAGATAGATAGATAGAACTTTTAATTCAAAATAAACATTATTAGCAAGTTAAATTCGCACAGTGTGATTCCTACTCTCAAAAAAAAAAGTATTAATCGTCAATGCACCGAGTATCCAGCGCTAAATCGTGATTTCCATGCACAAATAGTCAGTAAATGATCAAATACCGGTATTTACACCCCTTGTTTAGATGTAAAATGGCCACAAAGAACAGGTTTAAACGAATTATCACCTAAATAATAACCATGTGTATCTGGTTCTGTTTCCCCCAACTGCCCCGAATATAAATGATACATTTTGATTCATTTCCTTAAAATCGGTGTACAATTAAGCAATTCATGAAAAGGTACAAATTGTTACTTTGATGCCAATTATAATGTATCGTTTCTTCACTTATATTTTGTATTCTGCATTACCGTTTTTATTATAATCTCTAGTAATTGGTAATTATCCTCTCTGTCCCGATGATACAAAATCCACACAAATTAAACAAGTATCTGAGAATATGCGCCTGGTACAAATGAGTGAATGGAGAGATAAGTGGGTACAACTGAGCCATTATTTTGCCAGGTAATAGTCCTATAATAGCCAATTTCACTATAGTTAGTACTATACTATAGTAGAAATTTGATTTATTTGTTTTTTTTTTTTTAAAGAATATATTAGAATGCTTGTATTAATTAACTTATTAATTATTCCATTTTTCTACATGTACTTTCTGTTGTTTTTGTACATTTATGTTATTGATGTAACTATCTATTCATAAAATAATAAAAACAATTGCCAGGAGCAATATTAGTTACTGAGAACCTGCCAGGCTTTTGGGTGATGACACAAGTTCCAGGTACAAATAAAAAAAAAAAAACAACCATGAATGAATATATCCCCTGCCTTGGGCATGACTTTTGGTATCAGCAATCCCTTAATTAGCTGCATTACATAATGAAAGATGATTGCAAACCAGCATTGCACCATTGCATTTTTCCTAATATTTCTTTTTTTGTTTTTTTTTGTTTCAGGCATTATTTCATATATTTTTTTATTATTATTTTATGAATAGATAGTTACATCAATAACAACAGAAACTACATGCAAAAAAAATGCAATAATTAATAAGACAATTAATACAAGCAATTCTAATAGATTCATTTAAAAACAAACAAATAAATCAGATTTCTAGTACAAGTTCCTAACATTTCTTTCTAACCCTGCACTGATTTTTTTTTGCTCATTCCAGATATTATTTAATTTGCTTTTTTTTTTATGCTTGCCCTAATTAATTACTCACGTGACTTAAAAAGGATTTGGTTTATAAAGTTAACATTGACTTATAGAAATGAACATTGCAGGCTTGCCATAAATTATTCGTTTGCACTCATTTAATTATTCGTTTTCTTTAAGTTTCAGATCATTTTCTATGGTAAAAATCCAATTCTATTAAAAGTTACAGTTTAACATTTCCTTCCCCATGAGAACATTTCTGATTTTTAGTTTGTTGCAAATAAACACAGGTCTCAGAGCAGTAGGTTTGTCAGGTAAACCCTATTATTAGATTGCTAATTGGGTACCAATACCATAATGAAGAGAATCATTCCAAGCCCTGCTTAGTAAGGGATCTCATTGACTTGCATAGTTCCCTCGCTGAGTTGGTTTTAAGGTGCTGCTTTGCAATCTTTTCTCTGTATGTAATGCAGCTTCTCTAGCAGCTAATTAAGTGATTGCTGATACCAAAAGTCATGCCCAAGGCAGGGGATATATTCATTCACACAAAAGGGAAAGAGAAAATGGGGAGATTACCTGAATATTGTGTAAATTTAGCCCTAAATCCTCCTAACAACAGAAGGATATTGATTCTCATCAAGGTTATTTCTTTGTAGGTTCAGTAATAAATTATTTATTATTATTATTATTATTCTTTATAGAATTGGACATTTACAATCAACAAATATTTTTGTGGGTTCATTTTGTGTACATTTTTATTTTTCCTTGGATTTGGGGGAGAAATAAATGTTTTATATGTACCTTTTTGTAGAAGCTCTATTCTGGCACAAGGGATAATTATGTAAAATCAAGAGAATAAGGATTCCAGTTCTCTAATTAATTAGATTCGTTAGAAAAAAAATGATTGTGTATATATGCGTTTGGAATTGGTTTGATCATTTATGAATTTAGTTACAGACAATACAGAAACATAGATATAAATTGAAACGAATTCCGTGAACTGGCTATGGAGAATATGTAAAAATCAATGTCAATTTCGTTTTCATCAGATACAGGAAAATAAAGGGCTAATTCGGGTTGTGGATCTGGAAGGAATAAATGAGCCCAGCCGACCCCAGCGAGTGGTTTATGTGCAGGGGGTCGGGTTAAACAGTCCCCGCTTACAATAACCTTTTTTTAATGATCAATAAACAATTCGCACGATTGTTAAACGGGCAGCAGCTTAAATGTCCATGAATGGGATCCGATGGGCGAGATGAATGGCAGAGCGATCAGTGAAACAAAACGGGGTCGTGACACACAAATGGACAAACACGGGGTCAGGGGAAGAGGTCACAAATAATGAAGCCGTCGCTTCACATTAACACAGCGTTGAGACATCAGTCTGGCTGCCAGAAGTTGCAGAAGGGGAATGACGCACTTAGCGCTTAAGGTTGCGCCAAAGAGCAATAATTCGACGCATTTAGAAGGGAATTGTACTTACTGTCAGCAGTGAAAGCTCGATAATTCCACTTAAGCCTCCAAGTAGAATCCTGCGGCCCCAGCTCATCCCGTGTCTAATGACTGTTGCCTGGTGCTGGGGTCGGGCTCTGGCTCATCTCTTGCTTTGGGGAGGATCAAGCCTGGCGCAGAGTGTGAGCTCTTGCTCGTGTCTGAGACCTGTACGAGGCAGATGGTGTTAAAAGGAAATTCAGGAAAGGGGGTGGGGGTCACGTGCAGTCCCAAAGTGTGTCCTGAAAAACTGCATCTCTAGCCCCTCCCACCTCACCCCCAACAGCCATTGGCTAGTGATCTGCTCATCTTCCCTTGGTCTCTGGGGACCTTCCTTAAAAGGCTGCTCCTCACTCTACCTGCTGATGGATATATGTATATGTGTGTATATGTGTGTCTATGTATATATGTGTGTGTGTGTGTATATATATGTGTATAAATGTGTATATATATGTGTGTGTGTGTGTGTATATGTGTATAAATGTGTATATATGTTTATATATGTGTATATATATATATATATATATATGCGTTTATATGTGTAAATGTGTGTGTATATATATATATATATATATATATATATATATATATATGTGTAGAGCAAAGAACCGGCACTCACGATATTGAGGTCATCGGTGCCTGGGTGCAGTCTTCAATCAGTAAAGTCAATAGAAGTAGTAGAGATCGCACTCACAGGTCTTGGGTATAGTAAGTAGATTTTTATTGTGGACAATCGCTGACGTTTCGGCTGATACAACAGCCTTTCTCACTTGGCTGTTGTATCAGCCGAAACGTCAGCGATGGTACTTACTATACCTAAGACCTGTGAGTGCGATCTCTACTACTTCTATATATATATGTGTATATATGTGTATATATGTTAGGGATGCACCGAATCCAGGATTCAGTTCGGGATTCGGCCAGGATTCGGCCTTTTTCAGCAGGATTCGGCGGAATCCTTCTGCCCGGCTGAACCGAATCCCAATTTGCATATGTAAATTAGGGGTGGGGAGGGAAATCACATGACTTTTTGTCACAAAACAAGGAAGTAAAAATAGTTTCCCC
This sequence comes from Xenopus petersii, assembly GCA_038501925.1. NCBI lineage: Eukaryota > Metazoa > Chordata > Amphibia > Anura > Pipidae > Xenopus > Xenopus petersii. The sequence goes on along the minus strand of CM076682.1, from coordinate 36,526,955 downwards.
TTCCCACCCCTAATTTGCATATGCAAATTAGGGTTCAGCTTCAGTTCGGTATTCAGCCGAATGTTTCGCGAAGGATTCGGGGGTTCGGCCGAATCCAAAATAGTGGATTCGGTGCATCCCTAATATATGTATAAATGTGTATAAATGTGTATATATATATATATTTGTGTGTGTGTGTATATATATGTGTATATATGTGTGTATGTGTATAAACTACAACCCCCATTTTATGTTTTTTGGGGGACCAGAAAAAAATGGTGTAAAATCCAGGAAAATGTAAAATCAGGGAAATGTATTCTGTATAATATATAGATGGGACCACAAAACAACAATGTAAAATGAGGAAAAACTTAAAATCAGGGGATGTAAAATGGGGGTTCTACTGTATATATGTGTATATGTGTATATATCATCATCATTTATTTATTTATTTATTTATTGATATAGCGCCGACAAGATACGCAGTGCTTTACCTTAGTTATAACAAACAGGGTATAAATGGAGGATAACAAAGAAGGGTCACAGAGTACAATAGGATTAGAGGGCCCTACAATTTAGAATTTACAAACTAAAGGTCAGGGTACAATTGAGACATTAGGATTTTAGAAACAATGTGTGATTTATGATACAGCAATGATTGATTAATTAAGGTACATTGAATAAGCTTCTTTAAACAGGTGGATCTTTAAGGAGAGTTTTGAAAGTTTGGAAAGAAGGAGAAAGTCTGACAGCTCGAGGCAGAGAGTTCCAGAGAAAAGCAGAAGCCTAAGAGAAGTCTTGTAGATGAGAATGGGCAGAAGTGAGAGATGAGAAGAGAAGCGAGGCGAAGATCAGAAGCAGAGCGAAGGTTACGTGATATATGTGTATATATGTGTGTATATGTGTATATATATATATATGTCTGTGTATATATGTGAATATACTGCCATACAGGCATCAGGTTGGCTGCAGAACCAGGACATCACCAACTGGGCCCTTTATTTATCCCATTATTGCCCACTCTGGGCCTCTGAGAAACCTGCAAAGTCCCCCAAAGCAGACACCCCCAGACACACAGCTCTGTTGAAATATAGATCTTATCAGTAATCCCTTAAATTGGGGAGACAATGAGCTAATCAGTGACAGATGAGTACAAGCAGCTGGGTCCCTAGGTGCAGTTCTACACAAGCACAGCTCATGGGATGACACAGGCTCCGGCAGCTCTCACTCCCAGTCCTGCTTGTAGGGAAGAAATATGCATTAGCTGCACACATTGCCCTCTGGCAACATATAATCAATGTGTTTGTGTTTTCCTCCAATATAGATGATGCCCACTTAACTAAATCAAAATATGTCAAGGCAGGGGGATTCTAGGAACAGCCCATTAAACAGGACAGGGCTACTAGCTGGAATTGTGCTCATTGCTGGGGACTTGCTGTTTGTGTAAAGCCACAATTCACACGTGATATAAATAACTAAACTTCAGCATAAAATGACCGTATTATACGAGTATAGTGGCAGCTTAACGTTTCAGTCTCTGCAAGGACCTTTATTAGGTTTGCTGGTCAATTTAGCCTTAATTTCCCAAGTTATAACTGGTTTCAATATTCTTTAATGTGCTGCTTGTCTCCTTCTTATCAGTGATGCCTGCAGGTCCCTGGTGGTACCGGTTCGAATCAGGTCAGGACTGAGATTTCAGGTACACAGAGGCCCAAACAACCCGCCACCAGCCCAATAAATAACGATTGTCTATGGCAATTTACAGCAGCCCCTCTGGCACTTGTTGCCAGAACCCACAGACTACTATCCCGGGCCTGGTTTGAATGAATGTTAGAACCTTGTGTAAATGTGCAGGTCTCATTCTAACAGGTTCAATGTGCTGCTCGGTTCCAGTCTTGTTGCGCAGATCACTGTCCCCTAGTGGCGCCCTCTATGTATAAACTTCACACATTACACACGCTGACTGGGCTCCAAGTTACAGAATTAAACCCTCCTATCGCTATAGGTAACTGTGCCTTGCACCAGCCCGGGCACTACCTTGCCCCTCACATGCAGCTCTAACCACCCACTTTACACTATTAAATACAACCAGTTCCTTTGGAAATTCCCATAACGCCACCCCAGGCTGAAGTCCATTCATTATCCCGGGCTGCCCATTGTTATGCACTGAGCCGGCTCAGCGGGGGAGAAGGAGCTGCCACTGCCTCACACCCAACCTGCCTACAAAGCATTTCTATTGTGCCACAGAGGATTGTTATTAACAGGCAGCACCTGAGGGGTCTGGGAGGCCAATGGGTCACATTATCAGCGCTATTGGGAACAATAATGGCACATTAGCACTTAGAGGGGCTCATTAATCAGAGACACCATGAGACTGGCAATGCTGGGTCTGTGTGGGCACATTATCAGTCACTTCGTTCCCTGTGCTCAACCCAATGTCGGACTGGGACACCAGGGGCCCAAAAAACCTTAGACCAGGGGCCCACTCTCAGTAATAATATTCTTCATCTTCTCAATCATCTCTATTCCCCTAGTTTGTTTTCTTTGCATACTATAATCCTTTATTCCATCTATTTAGCCTCTTTGTCCTCATATAATAGGGAATGGCCATGAAATAGACCAAAGGTTTAGCAGCATGAGGGCCCACTGACACCTGGGCCCACCGGGAGTTTTCCTGGTTTCCCTGTGGGCCAGTCTGACACTGACTCAACCTGCTGTGAGTGGCAATGGAACTTCTAAATCAGTGGGGGGCTCCAACCAGCATTTGCCTTTGGACCCCCTTAAGGTGGCCATACACGGAGATCGGCAGTTGTCTCGTTTATTCATTCACAGAGGAGGTTCCGTGTAGCCGCATCCTCCAGCCGCCGCAATCAAGGATAAAGCAAGTGAATGTGCCGGCGGCTCCTCTCCCCCTTCAGCTTCTCAGGTCACTTGCCGTGTAGCCGCCTCCTCCAGCGCCGCAATCAAGGATACAGCAAGTGAATGTGCCAGCGGCTCCTCTTCCCCTTCTCAAGTCACTTGCCCGTGTAGCCGCTGCAATCGCAGCGGAGGATTCCTTTCCTGAATCCTTGCCTTCTCCTGCAGCAGCGTGCAGCCTCCAGACTCGTGGACCTGTTGGATGGGATGCTGTGGGGGCTGCTGCTGGACATGCTGCTGCTGCTGTCCCGACTCTCTACCTTGAGCACAGCGCTGAGTGCTGGGAGACATGGACTGAGTAGGAGAATAGCCAGGGAGGAGAAATCAATCACTGCAGGAAGGATGGTCGCCCTTTCGCCGTTTCTGAAGAGGACAGGAAGTGGAGTTTCGGTAAGTTATTTCTTAATAAAGGCTTTGCAATTTAAAAGTTTCATTTGTCTTGGTGTTTATTTTTCGTTGTATACTACTGAATTTTGTAAAAAAAAATTTTGATGTTACTGGTCCTTTAACTCATTTAAACAAGGAATCACATAGCCGTAGCAGTAATATTTGGGCACATTAGTGAAATGATCTGCCACTTGGTCTATACTGCTGCCTGTGTGCTGAAGGTGTTGGCAATAGACACATATTGGCATGTAGCAGAGGCGGGCCTGTTAGGCTGGGCGCCCCCCATCTCCATCTCACGCACATCAGTGTTGCTCGCATGCGTATGTGCAGCATCAGCACTTGCATGCATGTCCGTGGCATCAGCCCCCGGGGGAGCAGGGGGTGCGTGCGGGCCAGGGCCCGCACCCCCTCAGGGCCCCCCACTGACAAATGTGGGCTGTACGGAGGGGGGCGGGGCCCGGCTGCACGTCACGCACCAGGGCCCGCCCCCCTCTAGTTACACTACTGTGTGCAGTAACAACTTTCACGCAAACGGAAGCAGCATTCTCTGGCTGCACTTCAGAATCTGAAGGGATAAATAGCGGTGCCCCAGTAGGACAGGCAGGAGTTGGTGCTGGTTTCTATTTCCGGGCAGGGAAAAGTGCCAGGTCTGGTCTAGGAGTAGGCAGAAGAGGTAGCTGCCCAGCGCCCCCCAATCGTTGTGCCCTAGGCAGCTGCCTCTCCTGCCTACCCCTAGTTCCGGCCCTGGCACGTAGTGATGTGCCGCTCTTGCATACTTCTTTAGTTCACTGTACTGGCACGTCAGTACGTCTATTGACACCTTCAGCCCTAAAGACGTATGCGAGAACGGTGCGTCACTACATGCCAGTACTATTACTAACACCTTCAGCACACAGGCAGCAGTATAGACCAAGTGGCAGATCATTTCATTAATGTGCCCAAATATTACAGCTACGCGATTCCTGATCTCACTGTGCTGGCCGGTGTAAATTTAAAAAAGGGCCGCAATTGGCAATAGACAAGCTGTTTGTTGACAGTGTCTTGAAATCTACTGATCACCAGCTAAAGGTCTACTGGTAAATCCGGATCTGCATTTGGGCACCCCTGGTCTACTTCATACTAAAAGTTAATTCAAAGGTGAAAAACCCCTTTAAGGCACTGGTGGGTTCAAGACAAAGCTCCAAAAATGTGATACTACTGACTATGCCACAATATATTGTTCAGGAGAAGCTCTCCCTCGTGTATGTGTAGTAAATATGTTATCAGCATTAGAGATGTCGCGAACTGTTCGCCGGCGAACTTGTTCGCGCGAACATCGGGTGTTCGCGCTCGCCGGAAGTTCGCGAACGTCGCGCGACGTTCGCCATTTTGGGTTCGCCATTGTTGGCGCTTTTTTTTGCCCTCTCACCCCAGACCAGCAGGTACATGGCAGCCAATCAGGAAGCTCTCCCCTGGACCACTCCCCTTCCCTATAAAAACCGAAGCCCTGCAGCTTTTTTTCACTCTGCCTGTGTGTGCTGAAGAGATAGTGTAGGGAGAGAGCTGCTGCCTGTTAGTGATTTCAGGGACAGTTGAAAGTTTGCTGGCTAGTAATCGTTTTGATACTGCTCTGTTATTGGAGGGACAGAAGTCTGCAGGGGTTTGAGGGACATTTAAGCTTAGGTAGCTTTGCTGGCTAGTAATCTACCTTCTACTGCAGTGCTCTGTATGTAGCTGCAGTGGGCAGCTGTCCTGCTTCTGATCTCATCTGCTGACTGCTGCAATAGCAATAGTCCTTGTAAGGACTGCTTTTATTTATTTTTTTGTTGTTTTACTACTACTACTACTACTACTACTACTATAAGAGCCCAGTGCTATTAGTCTAGCAGTGTTGGGGAGTGGGACTGGTGTGCTAATCTGCTGCTCCTAGTAGTTCAGCAGCACCAACTTTAATTTTTTTTTATTTAACTTTTTTTTATTTTACTACCGCTGTAGTAGTGTATAAGTTGACCTTTTAGGCATTATTTGCCCTGTAGGCATTTTTTGCCCAGTGTGTTATTCAACCAACTGCTATCTAGCTGTGTGACCGTGTTCACATTCTGTCTAAATATCCATAATATTACCGTCTCCAGAAAAAACACCGGAGTGACTTTTTTCAAGCAGCCATAATAAATTTTACGTAATCCGTATCCATCGCTGTAGTAGTGTATAAGTTGACCTTTTAGGCATTATTTGCCCTGTAGGCATTTTTTGCCCAGTGTGTTATTCAACCAACTGCTATCTAGCTGTGTGCCCGTGTTCACATTCTGTCTAAATATCCATAATATTACCGTCTCCAGAAAAAACACCGGAGTGACTTTTTTCAAGCAGCCATAATAAATTTTACGTAATCCGTATCCATCGCTGTAGTAGTGTATAAGTTGACCTTTTAGGCATTATTTGCCCTGTAGGCATTTTTTGCCCAGTGTGTTATTCAACCAACTGCTATCTAGCTGTGTGCCCGTGTTCACATTCTGTCTAAATATCCATAATATTACCGTCTCCAGAAAAAACACCGGAGTGACTTTTTTCAAGCAGCCATAATAAATTTTACGTAATCCGTATCCATCGCTGTAGTAGTGTATAAGTTGACCTTTTAGGCATTATTTGCCCTGTAGGCATTTTTTGCCCAGTGTGTTATTCAACCAACTGCTATCTAGCTGTGTGACCGTGTTCACATTCTGTCTAAATATCCATAATATTACCGTCTCCAGAAAAAACACCGGAGTGACTTTTTTTCAAGCAGCATTCTTATATTTTACGTAATCCGTATCCACCGCTGTGTATACGTTGACCTTGTAGGCATTATTTGCCCTGTAGGCATTTTTTGCCCAGTGTGTTATTCAACCAACTGCCATCTAGCTGTGTGACCGTGTTCACATTCTGTCTAAATATCCATAATATTACCGTCTCCAGAAAAAACACCGGAGTGACTTTTTTTCAAGCAGCATTCTTATATTTTACGTAATCCGTATCCACCGCTGTGTATACGTTGACCTTGTAGGCATTATTTGCCCTGTAGGCATTTTTTGCCCAGTGTGTTATTCAACCAACTGCTATCTAGCTGTGTGACCGTGTTCTCATTCTGTCTAAATATCCATAATATTACCGTCTCCAGAAAAAACACCGGAGTGACTTTTTTTCAAGCAGCATTCTTATATTTTACGTAATCCGTATCCACCGCTGTGTATACGTTGACCTTGTAGGCATTATTTGCCCTGTAGGCATTTTTTGCCCAGTGTGTTATTCAACCAACTGCTATCTAGCTGTGTGACCGTGTTCTCATTCTGTCTAAATATCCATAATATTACCGTCTCCAGAAAAAACACCGGAGTGACTTTTTTTCAAGCAGCATTCTTATATTTTACGTAATCCGTATCCACCGCTGTGTATACGTTGACCTTGTAGGCATTATTTGCCCTGTAGGCATTTTTTGCCCAGTGTGTTATTCAACCAACTGCTATCTAGCTGTGTGACCGTGTTCTCATTCTGTCTAAATATCCATAATATTACCGTCTCCAGAAAAAACACCGGAGTGACTTTTTTTCAAGCAGCATTCTTATATTTTACGTAATCCGTATCCACCGCTGTGTATACGTTGACCTTGTAGGCATTATTTGCACAGTGTTTTCTTCAAACCGCCATCTAGCTGTGTGAGCTTGTTCACATTTTGTCTAAATATTGATAATATTATCGTCTCTAGAAAAACCACTTGAGTTACTTTTTTTCAAGCAGCATTCATATATTTTACGTAATCCGTATCCACCGCTGTAGTAGTGTATACGTTGATCTTGTAGGCATTATTTGCACACTGTTTTCTTCAAACTGCCATCTAGCTGTGTGTATTATCGTTTCCAGAAAAACCAACTGAGTTTTTGTTGTTGTTGTTTTTTTAAAAATAATGCCAGGCAAAGGCAGGCCGCCACGCAGAGGCCGTGCTAGGGGCCGTGCTGCTATGCAATCCTGTGGCCCTAGCAAATTGCCCAGTTTTAAAAAGCCAATGACCCTGAACTCCCAAAATGCTGAAGAGGTAGTTGACTGGCTTACACAGCACACCCCATCCTCTACCGTTTCTAACTTTACCACAACATCCTCCTCATCCTCCACTGCTATGGCCACCCCACGTAACACTTCCTCCACCACCGGTGCCCCTTCTTCACTGGAGTCAGAGGAGTTATTTTCCCATGAGTTTCTTGAACTGAGTAATGCGCAACCATTATTGGCAGAAGAAGATGAAGGAGATGAGGACGTTACACCAGATTTAATTCTGGCAGAGAACACGACAGAGATGGACATAATGATGAGTGATGAGGAGGAGGAGGAGGTCCCCGCTGCTGCTTCCTTCTGTGATGTGTCAGAAGAAATTGATGCATCTGAGGAGAATGATGATGAGGAGATTGATGTTTTGTGGGTGCCTAGTAGAAGAGAGCAAGAGGAGGGTAGTTCAGATGGAGAGACGGAGAGTCAGAGAGGCAGTAGGAGAATAAGACTTAGAAGAAGCAGGGAGGCCAGCCCGCAGGGATCAGTAGGGCAACAACATGTATCGGCACCTGTGTTCAGCCGGCCAACGCACCCGCCATTGCCGCCAATGCCGCCAACTTCTACTGTTACCGCCAGATCGCACACTTCCAAAAAGTCAGCAGTGTGGGATTTTTTTAATGTGTGTGCCTCTGACAAAAGCATTGTAATTTGCAATGAGTGCAGTCAGAAACTGAGCCTTGGTAAGCCCAACAGCCACATAGGTACAACTTCTATGCGAAGGCACATGAGCGGCAAGCACAAAGCACTTTGGGAGCAACACCTCAAAGGCAACAGGCAAACTAAAAGCCACACTCCTTCTGGTCCAGCATCTTACTGCTCTACCTCTGCTCTCCTTGACCCATCTGAACCACCCTCCACTCCGCCTTCCACCTTGACCACCTGTTCCCATTCCCAGTCATCTGCCACCAGCCAAGTTTCTGTGAAGGCCATGTTTGAGCGTAAGAAGCCAATGTCTGACTGTCACCCCCTTGCCCGGCGTCTGACAGCTGGCTTGTCTGCACTCTTAGCCCGCCAGCTTTTACCATACCAGCTGGTGGACTCTGAGGCCTTCCGCAAATTTGTAGCAATTGGGACACCGCAGTGGAAGGTACCCAGCCGCAATTTTTTTTCTAAAAAGGGAATACCACACCTGTACCAACATGTGCAGAGCCAAGTTACCGCATCTCTGTCACTTAGTGTTGGGCCAAAGGTCCATATGACTACTGACGCATGGTCCTCCAAGCATGGTCAGGGCAGGTATGTCACCTACACTGCCCACTGGGTGAACTTGGTAATGGCTGGGAATGGGAAGCAGGGAATGGGTAGCTCAACAACAACAACAACAGTGGAGTTGGTGTCACCGCCACGGATTGCACGCGGTTCTGCCACCACCTCTACTCCTCCATCGCTCTCTACCTCGTCTTCTTCCTCTTCTTCTTCTTACTCTGCTGCTGGGTCCTCCTTCTCCTCCTCCACACCTGTGCACCCCCAGCTCCCCCTAGGCTATTCGACGTGCCAGGTACGCCGTTGTCACGCTGTCTTGGGGATGACGTGCCTGGAAAGCAAAAACCATACCGGATCTGTACTCCTGTCATCTCTGCAGTCACAGGCCGATCGGTGGCTGACCCCACACCAACTGCAGATCGGAAAAGTGGTGTGTGACAATGGAAGCAATCTGTTGGCAGCGTTGAGACTGGGAAATTTAACACATGTGCCCTGCATGGCACATGTGTTAAATTTAATAGTCCAACGTTTTGTCTCCAAGTACCCAGGATTCCAGGACGTTCTCACCCAGTCCAGAAAGGTGTCGGCCCATTTCAGACGTTCCTACACAGCCATGGCACGCCTTGCTGACATTCAGCAGCGCTACAACATGCCAGTCAGGCGTTTGATTTCTGACAGCCAGACTCGCTGGAATTCAACGCTCCTTATGTTGGAACGTCTGCTGCAACAACAAAGGGCCGTCAACGAGTACCTTTTTGAACTGGGTGGTAGGACTGGATCTGCAGAGCTGGGGATTTTTTTCCCCCGTTACTGGGTGCTTATGCGCGATGCCTGCAGGCTCATGCGACCTTTTGAAGAGGTGACAAATATGGTCAGTCGCACCGAAGGCACCATCAGCGACCTAATACCCTTCGCTTTCTTCCTGGAGCGTGCCGTGCGACGAGTGACAGATGAGGCTGTAGACCAGCGTGACGAGGAGCTGGAAGCGCACGATTTATGGTCGCAATCACCAGAACGAACCCAGGCACCTGCTGCAACGCAGGGAGAGGTGCCAGAAGTGGAGTCAGAGGAGGAAGGTGGCTTTGTGGAGGAGGAGGAGGAGGACCAACAGGAGCAGGCTTCCCAGGGGGCTAGTGGTGACCTTTTGGGGACCCCTGGTCTTGTACGTGGCTGGGGGGAGGAGACCGTGGATGATGCAGTCCTTGATAATGAGGAAGCGGAGATGGATAGCTCTGCATCCAACCTTGTGAGAATGGGGTCTTTCATGCTGGCATGCCTGTTGAAGGACCCCCGTATCAAGAGGCTTAAGGAGAAGGACCTGTACTGGGTCGCAACGCTACTAGACCCTCGGTACAAGCATAAAGTGGCAGAAATGTTACCAACATACCACAAGTCCGAAAAGATGCGGCATTTACAAACCAGCCTGCAAAACATGTTGTACAATGCTTTTAAGGGTGATGTCACTTCAGGAACTCATCAACATTCCAGGGGCAGAGGTGCCAGTAATCCTGCCACGAGCACACCTGCAAGGACAAAGCCCTTTGGCCGGTCTGTAACATCAGACATGCAAATGTTTTTCTGTCCAAGGCAGCGCCACAACCCTTCTGGATCCACCCTCAAAGAACGCCTCGACCGGCAGGTAGCGGACTACCTGGCATTAACTGCAGATATCGACACTCTGAGGAGCGATGAACCCCTGGACTACTGGGTGCGCAGGCTTGATCTGTGGCCAGAGCTGTCACAATTTGCCATGAACCTCTTGTCTTGCCCAGCCTCAAGTGTGCTCTCAGAAAGGACCTTCAGTGCAGCAGGAGGGATTGTAACTGAGAAGAGAACTCGCCTAGGTCACAAAAGTGTCGATTACCTGACCTTTATTAAAATGAATGAGGGGTGGATCTCGGAGGGTTACTGCACGCCGGAAGACTTGTTCTGACTTCTATGCAGCTGTCCTTCTCTTCAAGCCTCATGACTCCACACACAGCTGTCCTTTAGCGTCCTCCTCCCTCCGCCACCGTTACAAACTAGGGTGCAAACCCTACTGGTTTAATTTTTTCTGGCCTCTGTGCTTCAGTGGCTGCGTCCAAAAAAACGGGGCAAACAATGTCTACAAGGTCAACGTATGGCGAAAAATTACTATTTTCAGCATTTATATGGCATATTTTTTCTGGCAACTGTGCTTCAGTGGCTGCGTCCAAAAAAATGCATATTTTCTGCATTTATATGGCATAATTTTTCTGGCCTCTGTGCTTCAGTGGCTGCAACCAAAAAAATGCATATTTTGTCCATTTATATGGCATAATTTTTCTAGCCTCTGTGCTTCAGTGGCTGCAACCAAAAAAATGCATATTTTCTCCATTTATATGGCATAATTTTTCTAGCCTCTGTGCTTCAGTGGCTGCAACCAAAAAAATGCATATTTTCTCCATTTATATGGCATAATTTTTCTGGCCTCTGTGCTTCAGTGGCTGCAACCAAAAAAATTTATATTTTCAGCATTTATATGGCATAATTTTTCTGTCAACTGTGCTTCAGTGGCTGCGACCAAAAAAATGCATATTTTCTGCATATATATGGCATAATTTTTCTGGCCTCTGTGCTTCAGTGGCTGCAACCAAAAAAATTTATATTTTCAGCATTTATATGGCATAATTTTTCTGGCAACTGTGCTTCAGTGGCTGCGACCAAAAAAATGACTATTTTCAGCATTTATATGGCATATTTTTTCTGGCCTCTGTGCTTCAGTGGCTGCGGCCAAAAAAACTGGGCAAACAATGCCTACAAGGTCAACGACGTTGACCTTGTAGGCATTGTTTGCCCAGTTTTTTTGGCCGCAGCCACTGAAGCACAGAGGCCAGAAAAAATATGCCACATAAATGCTGAAAATAGTCATTTTTTGCCATACGTTGACTCAACGTATATGGCAAAAAATGGCTATTTTCAGCATTTATATGGCATATTTTTTCTGGCAACTGTGCTTCAGTGGCTGCGTCCAAAAAAACTGGGCAAACAATGTCTACAAGGTCAACGTATGGCGAAAAATTACTATTTTAAGCATTTATATGGCATATTTTTTCTGGCAACTGTGCTTCAGTGGCTGCGTCCAAAAAAAACTGGGCAAACAATGTCTACAAGGTCAACGTATGGCGAAAAATGACTATTTTCAGCATTTATATGGCATATTTTTTCTGGCAACTGTGCTTCAGTGGCTGCGTCCAAAAAAACTGGGCAAACAATGCCTACAAGGGCAACGTATGGCAGTTGTTTAAAGAGAACAGTAGATTACTAGCCAGCAAAGCTACCTAAGCTAAAATGTCCCTCAAATCCCTGCAGACTTCTGTCCCTCCAATACAGAGCAGTATCAAGCAGATTACTAGCCAGCAAACTTACTATCATCTGTCCCTGAAATCACTAACAGCTCTCCCCCTACACTATCTCTTCCAAGCACACACAGGCAGATTTTTCAGATACATTTTTGCCCTTGATCCCCCTCTGGCATGCCACTGTCCAGGTCGTTGCACCCTTTAAACAACTTTAAAATCATTTTTCTGGCCAGAAATGTCTTTTTTAGATGTTAAAGTTCGCCTTCCCATTGAAGTCTATGGGGTTCGCGAACCGCTCGCATTTTTGCGCAAGTTCGCGAATATGTTCGCGAACTTTTTTTCCGACGTTCGCTACATCCCTAATCAGCATTAAAACTGTCCTGCAGTTATGTTGTCAGGGGGTAGAAATTCTCAGTTCAGAGTGGATTGTTACGCTTGCCTGGTACACAGCTGTAGCCTGTAGTGCCCAGAACCTGGCATCTTTAACCCTTCTGTCTCAGCCCTATTCAAACACTATCAGTGACTCTCTAGCAGCAGATATGAGCAGGGCAAACATAGGATTAAACTCCCCTGGCCACATTCAACATGAGCCATTCAGGTTGAGCACATTACTAGGCCACTCATGCTTGTCATAGATACCAATGGAGTGTAGTAACAAAGAGTCTTTGCTACTGGGCAGGCAGCTCTTTCACAGCCTGGGTGATACATTATGTTAACTATATACGACATATGGGATGAGGAAGGATGTTCATACAGTTCAGCCTAACTGTAAAATAACAACTATACTGTACAAAGTCTACAGCAGGGGGTCCCCAACCGCTTTTTACCTGTTTTACTCAAATGTAAAAAGAGTTGGGGAGCAACACAAGCATGAAAAAAAGTGCTGTGATTTGGTACCCCTCTGTGTTTGACAGTACACCTGCTATTTATACAGGTATAGAATCCATTATCTAGAAACCTGTTATCCAGAAAACTCCAAATTACAGGAAGGCCAGCTCCCATAGACTAACAAAATAATTTAAATTTTTAAGAATTTCTTTTCTCTCTGTAAGTAAGAAAAAAAAAACCCTTGTACTTGATCCAAACTAATATATGATTAATCCTTATTGGACACAAAACCAGCCTATTGTATTTATTTAATGTTTACATGATTTTCTAGTAGACTTAAGGCATGGAGATCCAAATTACAGAAAGATCCCTTATCCAGAAAACCCCAGATCCAGAGCATTCTGGATAACAGGTCCCATACAACCAAAACTTACCTCCAAATTCAAAATTCAAAAATAATTACCTGCTTTGAGACCACTGGGAGCAAAATGTAAGGGGTTGGTGAGTAACGTTGTGTGTGAGCCATTGGTTGGGGATCACTGCTCTACAGTCTATGTTTTATATCCATTGTCCAAAAACCTGTTGTGCAGAAAGCTTGGTATTTCTTTACTTGTGACAAAACTGCTTTTTCTCTGTAATTATAAAACATTACCTTCTGCTTGATGGTAACTAAGCTGCATGAATCCATATTGATGATAATCCATATTGGCTTTATTTAATGTTTAAATGATTTAGTAGCTTTAAAGCAGAGAGTAGAATCTCCTTCATTCTCTGCTGCCCCATTCTCTGAATAATTCTGCCCTTCCAGTTCTCACCATCAGTCTGGTTCCCTGGAATTAGCAAATGTCCAATTATCTAAATCCCAGGCCATTGTCACTAAGCTCCAGTAAGTGGCCCCTGACTCATGAGTTACATATTTAATGAAAGAGCAATTGGCTTTTATTTAATCTCACTTATGTTTTTACAGGGTCAGTGATGTCAAACTGCGGATTTACACATTGCATCTTATTTAAACACACACATACCCATCCAAATATTCCTTTGGTTTTAGACTTTATAGGACATTTTTTTTTTTAATTAATCTATTTTTTATAATCAGCCCAGCGCTGTTATGAGTGACAAATGATCAGATGAGTGCAAATATATAGTGCAAATCATCACAGACATGAGCTTCAGCTACAGTATCTGGGAAACACAGACAGGACAGAAAGTCTTTCCAAGCGCTGCAGGGAGTCTGCCAGGATTGTGCCGAATGTATAGGAATCCCGCTGTTCCTCTTCTCAGCTGAACACATATGAGAGGAGTTCACTATAATACAAGTATGGGGCCTGTTATTCAGAATGCTTGGGACCTGAGGTTTTCCGTATAAGGGGTCTTTCCATATACTTCTACTTTAAATTAATTTAAACATATAATAAATCCACTGAGTGTTTGTTCATTAAGGATTAATTATCTCTTAGGCTCTGGCCACACGGGCAGATTCGGGGTGACAAATCTCCTCTTCTTTGGAGCTTTCTGGATAACGGGTTTCCGGATAACGGATCCCATGCCCATAGTACGATTCAATAAGAGAGACTTCTTCACCTATTATCCTTTTATACTGTAAGCTCTAGAGCGTCTCTACCATTTGTATGGGTTGTATTTCTGTATGTAATGTAATATGTATGTCTAATGTATACACTGAACTCATATATCATATAGTAGAAAAGCATGATTCTGTACCGTGCTGAATATAATAGCTACAAGGGCAGATTATAAAACAATATCAGTGATTGGCTCATGTTTAGCGGCCAAGTGTGGGGCTGGAACTAGGGGCAGGGAACAGAGGCACTTGCCTAGGACATAATATTTTGGGAAAATAAAGGGGGCTCAGTTTCTTTCTTTCTTTCTTTCTTTCTTTCTTTCTTTCTTTCTTTCTTTCTTTCTTTCTTTCTTTCTTTCTTTCTTTCTTTCTTTCTTTCTTTCTTTCTTTCTTTCTTTCTTTCTTTCTTTCTTTCTTTCTTTCTTTCTTTTTCTCTGTTCTGAATTTTAAAATAATCCAGCAATAAAACAGTTCGGGCGAATACTGAACCGAATCCGAATCTTAATTTGAATATGCATATGCAAATTAGGGGTGGAAAGGGGAAACATTTTACTTCTTTGTTTTGTGACAAAAAGTCGCACGATTTCCCTCCCCACCCCTAATTTGGATATGCAAATTCGGATTCAGTTCAGCCAGGCAGAACGATTCGGCCGAATCAGGATCCTGCTGAAAAAGGCCGAATCCTGGCCAAATCATGAACCTGAACCTAGATTCGGTGCATCCCTAAAAACAGTTCATACAATAATTGACATGACTATTTCAAGAGGGGGCTCAGTTTTCCAAAATATGTTTCTGTGGGCTTTAGCCAAACCTAGTATTGGCCTGACCCAAATATCCTGTTGGTGGGATGTGGGATTTAATGTTTAATGAGCAATGCATTAGTGATCAGCTCTAAATTTCTAGATAACCATCATATAGAGCAGACTTGCAGGGGTGAAAGATTTTGTCTCCTCTACATGAGTCCTGACTAAGGGCTCTTACACACGTGCGTTTTTTGCGAGGGAGCGCAGGAGTAGACGCACTCAATTATTGTGAAGGGGCTGTAGACACAGATGCATGTAAGCGGCAAACGCAGGTGGGACACAGACTGTTGGCACTTACATGCATCTGTGTGAGTACAGCTCCCTTCACAATAATTGAGTACATCTACTCCTGCGCTCCCCTTGCTCCCCAGCAAGCAAAAAACGGCCGTGTGCAAGAGCCCTTACAGAGAGCAGACACACTCAGGTTTCTAATCATTTTTCTTTTTTAATTTTTGTAAAAATGTTGGATATTGATGTTATGTGTTACCAGTCTTGTTTTTACACACTCTCTGTGCCTGATTAGGCTGGAAAGTATGGAGAAAGGGTGTGTTTCTATCTGGTATTTCATTGCATTTATTATACATGCACAGAGACATGCACACAGACATGCACAGAGACACAGGCCACAGAGCTGGTGATGGAGGGTGGCCCAGCTGGATCAGATCAGCGCTGGATTAAAGCACTTGCTGGATGAGTTTTACTAACACCCTACATTTAGCTGTTCAACCTGGGTTTAGAACATCCCACACTTGTGTCATACTGCAACAGCAATGCCAATTGACTCCTTTATAATCCCATCTATTGATTCCTAAAAGCCCTGCTAATTGGCCTCCTACTCTGGGGACACTCGGGAGTCAGGACTGAATGGTGCAACTAAGCTCATCTCTCCAGCCACCCCTTTCCTACCATGATAGGCCAGTCCTTTTCTATTATTGTGGGTTAGTTCTATCTCTTTCTCCCCCAAATTTCCAGAAACAAAAGGGCAGTAATAACTTTACCCCCCTGTCTTTTCTAACACTGCTCTACAGCTCTGATCTGCTCTCATTTTATTCCTCTTCCCATGATCCTCCACTTCTTAAAATCATTTATGTCCTTCCCCCAGTGCCACAAACTCTGCCAATTGTCGTGGTTTTGAAGTGTTTTCCCACTTTATTTTTATCACTGTCAAAATGCAGCACAAAATGCCTGGAGGGACTCCCATTGCTCCATAAAGGAATATCTGGAATATCTGGCACACTCTCACTGAAAAGGAACATTTTGATGAAGTTGTTGAAATGACATTTTAGCAACATGTTATAATTCTAATTACATTTCCATTCTTACAACTATTTTGGGGGGGGTTTCTGCTGTTCAGATGAGGACTGCCATATACCTTTCTCAGAGGTATTACTTATCATTGTGTCCTTGCGTTTTTGCCTTAGAGAAAAGTCTTCACTTCCACGGACCAGCGACATTGAGAATTTCCCAGCCACTGTCTTTATAATGTTCTTTTTATTATTGTACCTGCTATATTGTATATTGGTATGTTCTGCTCCCCCTGAATCTCGTGTCTCACAATCAGGGGAACCCTGTTCCTTCACTTGCCCCACTGGTATCACAGCTCTTAAAGGGCCATCTAGTTGCAGGATTCACATGACTGTAGTTGGTTTCATGCCACTACATACCCTCATTATTTTCATTAGTGGGTCTATAACTGTATTCCCATTATTTACCAATGCTGGGTATAGGCCCGCCTACCTTCCTGACCAATGACATTGACACAGTATGTAAGAACTACTCAGCTCTGTTATATGGAGCACAGTTTTAGTATAACTAGAATTATATCACATTTAGTTGTACAACTTGGTCGCATGTTTGTCTATCAACAGAGCCCAAGCACAATATTCTTCTACATTCCATGGTTATACATATTTATATAGGAAATATTCCAACTTTCAAGGTGTTATACTCCCCAGAGTACATTAAGGGGACCACACTCTCTGGGGCAGAAACCCTTGTATTACTATGTGCCCCTCTCTGAAATGCAATATCACACTATACAAGACGCACACGGTTAAATGGAGATACGCCATTGGCCCAACACATAACGTCTGACTTACAAAAGTAATCCAAATAACCAAAGCTAAAATTGGGGACTAGAGCAAATGGCCATTGTGCCCTACCCTAAAAGCTCCTGTTTCATATACTAAATGGGCTGTTGGGTATAGAGAGTGTCCCTGGCCGGCACATATGTTTGGGGGAATTGTAAATAACATCCCAGTGAAGGCAGAGACAAGGCACTTTGCACATCCCCTTTGCACTCACCATTCAACGAATAAAGTCAGAGAGTGTGTTGGCCATTGTGCACTCTACTTAACATCTGCCCTTAAAAGTCATAGGAGGGTCCCCAGCAGTTAGTTGGCTCCATAAATCAACATCAGTCACTGTCATTACTGGAGACACAATGGGGTATTTAGGGCAGGACAATACATCAACAGTTGGACACACACGGACTCTGTGCGGCTGCAATAAAAAGAATACTTGGTCCAAGGACACAGAAGTGTGTATGTAAATGTCACAAGGCAATGGCTTATCCCAACAAAGCCAGTGTGTATTTTGTACGGTGTCTCTGCACATGGCACAAGACACTGATAGCTAATAATAAAACCACAACAAACAGTTATTACTTTAATACAATATACAATTATACGACACAAGCGCAATGATAAACGTTAACCTTTATTATTTCTATGGGACAAATGAATAAAGAATGTACCTATGTTCCCATTGAAGGGATGGCAATATAGCTGTAGGAATATACATATTTCACATTTAATTACACGTTATGTTTGTTAATGTTACATACAGGGGACGACTCCCAGCAACTCCCAGCCTCCGTATTACCCTTAGTTCTTCTCACACTGGTGGATACCAGACACATATTTGGGGAATAGAACACTTGAATATTTGTCAGCTGACAGTTCTGGTAAAATGATCATGACCAGAGATGAAAGCACAAAATGTCTTTATTAACTTCTTTATCATCTGGTGGCATCAGTAATAATTCACTTAAATGGAATATGAAGCATCACGTAGAACAGCTTCTGAATCATAAGAATGCCCTTGGTTTTAACCTCACGGTTGAGAACACAATACTCCCTGGAGGAAACACACTCCTCCTGGTGATTCTATCCCTAGTAGAGATGATCCTCACAGTGGAGTCCTCCACACCCTACTTAATGGCTTCATCACCACAGGGTACTAACCCCACTGAACTCCTCGTAGGAGCAAAGGGCTGCTCAACTAGCTTCCCTGAGTCTACCTTTCACTCCTAGAGTGGCTATACCCAGTAACTACTACCATTAGCTAAAACCGTAAATGGCCTGTCACCTACTCAGGCCCTGCTCTTGTATCCAACTCCCCAGCAAGGTGAGGTCCTAGGAAAGGACATGGGTGCTCTACTTTTTATACAAAATTATACTGTCCTCTAGTGAGTTTTCTAGAACTGCAATTAACTATTTTTACCTCAGGACCACTTAAGGGGGGTTATTTACTAAAACTCAAATTTATCTCATATTTTTTATAAAACCAAGCTCGACCAAACTTCCATCCACGATTTTATCTCATCAATAAAATAACTTGAAAAAGTCGGGTCGGGATAAACTCCATTGAAAACCTGAATCGTACAAACTTTTTTTCAGGGTATCTCCCGAAAACCCAGAATTTTTCAGATTATCGGATGAAACCCAGCACAGATTAGAGTCCTGCAGCGGGTCGGGTACCCGCAAAAACCTGCGGTACCCTGCGGGTAGAAGTTCCGGGTTTGGGTATAGACGCGTGTCGGCGGTTCTGTGGGTTTGCGGCCCACGGGTCTTCTCAATAGCTATTTTTACTTACAGTTTACAATGAAAGCACTTCCTGTTTTACTCCTTTTTTTCTGATCACGCCTACTTTTGATTATGTCACTTCCGGTTTACAATGACAGCACTTCCTGATTCTTGATGGTCAGCGGGTCGGGTAGCGGGTAAGAATGCGGGTTGCAAAAAATGGACCCGCGCAGGACTCTAGCGCAGATCACAATATCTTAAAATTGTAAATGGGACGTCTCCCATTGACTTATACGTGATCTCGACAGGTTTGAGATGGCCGATTTTTGGATTCTGACTTTTTGCTGATTCATGGGTATAATAAATTTTGGAAAAATTTGTGTTTTTTTTTCTCGAAAAATTTGTGTTTTTTTGCCCAAAAAACATTGATCAGAAAATAACCCCCTAAGTGTCTAAACTAAGGGGAAGCTGCCTGAGGAAAATATAGCTAACCCTCATTGGGGTAAATTTATCAAAGAGTGAAGTTCCACCACTAGAGTGAAATTCCGCAGCTCTCAATTCATTTCTATGGGATTTTGAAAAGCGTATTTATCAATGGGTGAAGTGAAAATTCACCCTTTGATAAATAAGCCTATAAAAATCCCATAGAAATGAATGGAGAGTGGCGGAATTTCACTCTAGTGGCGGAACTTCACTATTAACTTCACTCTTTGATAAATATACTCCTATGTCTCAACATTTGTCTCGCCATTGGTTGTGCCAGTAATATGTCTCAGGTAACATGAAACAACTAATAAGTCGCAAAGGGAAATAAAACAGGAGGCAGCGTAAACCCAAAGGCATTAAAATTTATTAACTGATGCAATAACAGAAATCTTTATTTACATTAGCATTGTTTGACATCAAATAAGCGAACTGCGCCAGCAAAGCAATATTAACTTGCATAAATGGATCTCAACTCTTCTAAATAGCTCTACCCCACGCCATAGAAACACAAACATCAATGCAGGTGAAAGAATGGACTGTCCCCAGAGAAGTCTGGAAAAGGAACCCGCCATACTCTTATGTTTTCTCCTGAAGAACCAGAGAATATAGATTTATATATTGCTTTAGTTTATCCATGTACAAGGTGTCACACACACACACACAGTCGCCACGTAATAAGAAGCTTTTCTGTATGGCGGCCAACCTCCAGCTCACAAACCATAGCTCCCACAATATAGTTCATGGAACACGGGAGATTAGACAGAGCCGCACGTCTATAGATTGCCCAACCCTGAGCTATTCACGTAATATTCACAACCGACAGAAGGGGATAATTACACAGGAAGGAATTTGGAAAAGCGTCCACCATACCTGATAATACAAGTCCGTGTGATGGATTCACATATTGGAATTTATACACCGTCCACTATACAAATATAATACATCAAACTGCTATATAGGCTATACTAGACTTAAAAACAGAGCTAAGGCATTATGCTAGTCAGTAGCATCAGAGTTTGCACATCGCTTTGTATCCTGTAACATAAATTGAAAAGAATCCCATGAAGCCCCCAAAGAAACACATGGGAATAGACTGATACATTGTCAAAGTCTTGCAGGTCTGACCAGCACTTGTATAATGCACCAGGGATAGGGAAATGTTGTGCATGCAAAGCCTTAGCTTTTGGGGCAGGGGTATGCTCCCCACAAGGGCAATCATGAATTTTATCGCGTTTTAACATTGATTGTTCATCTTTGGGTTTGACTAGAAATATGTTTTTGATGTTTTAGATGAGGAGGATGGAGGCTTGTACCCATCGTGTCTATAAAACCTGGGTCGCCGCTGTGTAACCAAAGAAAGAAAATGGTCCAAGGGCTTGATTATATCTGAGAATACTTGTCTGCTTCTGAACACCAGCCAGGAATGAAAGGCCCGAGAACTTCTATGGGAGACGTTTTTCAAAAACTAACATTGGTGTATTGCCTAAAACAATGAGTAATATTAAGAAGTTCTTGAAACAGTAGCCAGTTGTGTGCCAAGAAAAGTAATCGTATTCGTTTAATTTCCCCTTAAACCCCAATGCAGAGTTTCCATGGCCTCCTCCCCAAATGAATCACTGCTTGTCCAGCTTAGCTTTTCCCTTCTAGCTCCAAACTAACCCAGGATCACATCGGCTTGCCAGCGTTTTCCTATATTTGTATGTTTAATAACATGAGCATCAAGCAACATAATTACCAGGGAAGGCTGATGAAATAGCGAGTAGGTGGAACACTAGTATCCCAGCTCACTAAGTGCAACAGACAGAAGAGCAGCACATAAATACGTGACCAGCAACATCACTGCACAGCTCAGGCACTACAGGGGGACAGTTATGTGAGTGACCCCTAATTTATCTGCAGTTATTTTACATTTTCACCCATTATTTCATTGCAGTTGCACTGATATTGATGATTGCTTTTCCCAACACCTTGTTTGCATACATTTTACAACCAACTTTTATAGCAGGTTTCTTAAAATAATTTCCTTTTTGTTCCATGTTAGTTATTTTTCCAGGAATAAATTCCCATTGGGGGAGTTCTGGGAAGAGAGAATTCTGGTCAGTTTGAGGTGGGGATCACCTATTGTGTCAGGCTGGGTATCTGGGATATGAGTGGGGTAACAAAGTGTTGAGCCATGGGGGGAGCACACTGCACAGGAAACTATTTGCACCACTTGCTTTATAGGATAAGAAAACCTTAAAAAAATTAAAGAGGGTAAAATTCTAAGTACTTTTGTAATTTACATTCATTATTTATTTTTTATTAATTCCAAGTTATTTAGGGATACGTGTACTGTTCATATGAACTAATTTAGTTCCAACAGCGCCACCTGCTGGTCATTTTCCCACCAGTCTGACCACCAAATAGTCCAGGAAACTGTCAGGAGAAAGAAAGAGGCTGCTCTGATGTTCTTCTGATTAAGATAAAAATTAGAAACCTTTCTCGCATCTTTCCTAAGCAGAAGAACATCAGAGCAGCCTCTTTCTTTCTCCTGACAATTTCCTGGACTACTTGGTGGTCAGACTGGTGGGAAAATGACCAGCAGGTGGCGCTGTTGGAACTAAATTAATTCAAATGAACAGTACACGTATCCTTTAATATCTTGGGATTAATAAAAAATAAATAATGATTGTAAATTACAAAAATATTTAGAATATCACCCTCATTCATTTTACATTCACTTATTTTTAAGGTTTACTTATCCTTTACCAGAGTTGCCTGATTTTACATTTCATGGATTTTTACAATTTTCCTTATCCCACGAGGGATGAAAGTGCCCCTTTAATTGATAGTATATGATGAATCCCAATTACCAGCTGTGCATTCCAGACCTCTATTACCCCAGAAACTGGTCATTAACACCTGCAGTCCCCCGAATCCCCCTGTGGGTCAGATAGGCCCCATTTACTGCAGACATAGGGTGATGTGAGTTTGGGGGAGCTGTGTGGGCACTGGCTGTGTAGGACACTAGTGGTGGCTCTGCTTTATGTATGACAATATCAGAAGGCAGGTAGGGCCGTTATAATGTCAGTAATGAGTATCTGCCCATAAGTCTCCTATTTGTTCTGTTTATTCTGCAGTACAGACTAGAGCCAACATTAACCTGAACCTTTTTCTCAGGGAGTCAGGAGTCAATTTTGTGTCCCAAAATAATGCTCTGACTTTAATTCCTTGGGTTCACTGAAGGAAGAAATGTCAGTGTATTAAAGAGGTTCATGGAAACCTTTTAGACAATTTGGGTACACATTCTGCCCACTAGGAATCCCTGGACTGAAGGATGGTTTTAACTTTCATTATCTTAATTTTAGTTTCCGTACATTTTTTTTTTACAATGAATCACAGAAAGTAAGGACCTAAGGGCCACTATACTGGTGCAGGTATTGCCCTCTATTTACTGACACATAAACAAATAGGTAATATTAAGTACCAAGTTAAAGTACCAAGGAAATACTTAAGCTGGTGTAGTGGATATATTTTTTTTTGGGGGGGGGGGCACCTTTTCTGCATGTTTATGGTATATCTGTATAGGCTATTAGAAAACCCATGGAGTTGTCCCTTGTTTGGAGATAACACACCCTTAGGGCAGAGATAGTTGAGAAGATTCGGGGAGATTTAGTCGCCCAGCAACAAATCACCTCTTCTTCGGGCGACTAATCAAACCAAACTGCCTCCCCGCCAGCTAGAATCTAAATCACCGGTGGGATGGCACTCGATTGCTTTGTTTTCCAAAGTCGCCCGGTTTCCTCATGAGGCAACTTCAGAAAATGAAGCGATCCGAGTGCCATTTCGCCGGCGATTTAGATTATAGCCAATGGGAAGGCATTGCGGGGAGATTAGTCACCTGAAGAAGAGGCTGTCGCCAGGCGACTAATCTCTCCGAATCTCCAAGTGTGTCTCTGCCCTTATGGCTTCAAAATTAAAATTCTTTTGGTGCTTAAAATTGATTTCAGCTCCCATCTGGGTGGTTTCAAGTAATTTAACCGGCTCTGATGCTGCACCCCATTCATGCCAAATACTGATAATACAGGGCTGGAGTTTCCCTTTACTTAACGATCAATGTGATCGGAATAGGAAGTCCCATAGGAAGGATTAATCAGGCCAAAATATAATTATACCACTGTTAATAAATGTAACCCCCCCTTTCTTACGGAAATGTGATTTTGAGTAATGATACCAGGGAAGTGCTGAGATAATGGCACAGAGCTCTTAATAGAGTAGATAAGTGGGCTAAAGTAACATAGTAAGTTAGGTTGAAAAAGACACACGTCCATCAAGTTCAACCTTTTAACTTTTAACCTGCCTAACTGCCAGTTGATGAGAAGTATTACATTCATAATTTATATGGGTGTCCAAGATGCTGCTGCCACAACTCAACTCCAAATCCAAGAAACCCACAGACAACTGAAAGCCCCCAAATTGCCAGGAGTCGCATTTAGGCATTGAAACCTCAAAGCACCCAGCCCCCCTTTATAAAAACTGGATGGTAAGGAAGTGTACAACTATAAAAAGGAACAAAGGCCGATGAACAAATGGAAATGTATAAAAATGAAGCGTGAATCTTCATGGCAGCCAGTAAGTGCTGGCCTCAAAGAGTGAAAGTAGGGATGAAAAACCCTATACACATGCAGAGGAATAAAAAAAAATATGAGTATCATGTCACTTAGCACATATTGGAAAACAATTAGTTCAAGGAATCTGTGAAAATGTGTATGGGGAGTTAATATGGTGCTGATTAGCAGGCCAGTGCAGTAGTAATTGGGATTGTTTCTATTTACATTGGAATGAAAAGGTATAACCTGGTCAGTAAGAAGTGCTTTTCTTCTGATTCAATACTGGAGAAAGCCCCCAATTATTACCCCCCCCCCCCCCATAAGAATTGCCTCCTTCCTCCATGTCCTATAATATAGTAATATTAATGGAAAACACATTTTCAGGGTCTCCGCTGTTCGGAACTACCAGGCATTTTATTATTTTGAACACCCACCAAGGGTTAAACAAGGACAAATGGATCTCATAGGCCCATACCCAGTAATGCAGATATCCCTGGCACAGCAGCAACTCCCACCAATCAATCAATCAATCAGCTCTTCTACAATGGGTTTGTGTGTAGGGCCAACATTTACGCTTCATCTTGATATTGATTATTGTCTTATTTCAAAGTACAGTTCACAGAAAATTATTCCTTGCCAGTGTTGTGGCATTATAGGCTTGTGGGGTGTGAATTTATAGCATAATATTCTGCAGGCTGCATTATTTCTAGGGATACACGATTAAGCAGAGCCCCCAAATCATTTGTGATTTGGCCGAATACCAAACTGAATCCTAATTTGGATACGCAAACAGGCCCGGATTTGTGGAAAGGCCACCTAGGCCCGGGCCTAGAGTGGCAAGATTTTTAGGGGGGCGGCATGCTGTCCAACCACACCCACATTGATTCAAAAACAATAATTTTGTTACATTTCCCATGCGCCAATCCCCATTGCTCTGGTCCAGATGATAAAAGGGGAGGGGACAGGGGCGACAAAGGGCAGTGGGCCTAGGGGAGCCCACTATGTAAATCCGGCCCTGTACGCAAATTGGGGTGGGGAAAACATTTTTTAACTTCCTTGTTTTGCATATGCAAATTAGGATTCGGTTCGGCCTGACAAATGGATTTGGCTGAATCCTGGCTGAATCCCGAATCGAATCCTGTAGCTCTGTGCTTCCCTAATTATTTCATCAGCAGCGTGTGCTTGCGGCACAGTAAACTCAGATGATAATCAGCCTCCACAACTCATGGGGCCTGTATATCAAAGCTTGAAAAACTCCTCCACCCCACACTGTTGTTCTCCCAAATGTCTCCAAAGCCAAATTCCGAATAATTGTACAAAAACACATTTCCAGTTCTCAGTGACCCTTCCATAGACTGTTCCATAATTACAGGAATGGGATCCGGTATCCAAAAAGCTCTGACTTACAGGACAAACTACATGTTAATGGAATAATTCACTTTTTAAAAAATGATTTACTTTTTCTCTGTAATAATCAAACAGTAGCTTGTACTTGATCCCAACTAAGATATAATTAGTCCCTATTGGAAGCAAAACCAGTCTATTGGTTTTATTTAATGTTTTCATGATTTTCTAGTAGACTTAAGGTATGAAGATCCAAATTCCTTATCCGGAAAATCCCAGGTCCTGAGCATTCTGGATAACAGGTCCCATACCTGTTTTTGTCTCTTCCACCAGAGGAAACATACATTTTTGTGGAAAAAAATATAAAATATAATGCATCCTAAAAGCATGGAACATTTTATTTGCTGAATTCAATTTTTGTGTAACTGGGAGACATTGGCAAAAAACATGTAAAATTTCTTTGGAGGTGGAAAAACTGTTTCTGGGATTTGATAAATAGGCCCCTGGGTGTTCAAACAGAATTTTCTCGTTGGCTTCTCAGGAGCCATACAAGCGTGCAAAAACTTCCTGGGGTTGGCCAGACGAGTGCTATGATTGGCTGTTGGTTAGACCCCATAATAAGTACCAGCTTGCAGGAGCCTCTGATTGGTTGTGCCATTGTTTATTCCAGCAGGACAAACCCTTACTGTACCCTCGCACCTAAACAATATTAGCACCTACTTTAGGAGCAAGATGTCGCCCATCAGCCACGGGATGGAGGCCACCACCACAGACTGTACCTGCGTGATCCAAGGCAGCTTTCTAGTACAGCCAAGGACAGGACAGACTGAATGAAAGGAGTTAAAAAAGAGAAGTTACAAGTAAATTGTGTTTCCCAGTAGAAATACTGATGGGTATAAAGTCATTTATATCTATATATATATCTATCTATATATCTATATATATATCTATATATATATCTATAGCTATATATATATATATATATATATATATATATATATATATATATATATATATATATATATTTCATTTAAAGTCATTTATATATATATATATATATATATATATATATATATATATTTCATTTTTTTTTTCATTTTCTTTTTTTTTTCTTCATCAACAGACGCTGTAAATTGCAGGGTACAAAGTGTCCGAGCAGGTTTGATTGGCTGTAGAAAAGGGAGCCTACAAACTAGTTCTATCAAAGGTCTCGTGAGCTGAAAAGCCACAGGGAGCAGTCGGCACAAGGAAATTCTCACTTTAATACTGAAGTACCTTGTTTTCTTTTCTTTTTTTTTTTTTTTAATTGACACCACATTTTTACAAAACAAAATCACAAATAAAACTTTTTTTTTTCAACTTAAATTATTGCTCGTTTATACAGAAGCTATATTTGTATGTACCATAAAAAATATTTCCAACCTGTTATAGGGAAAAAAAACCCCCCAAAAATGCGAAGAACTGAAATTAAGTGTAAAAGTCGGAATTGGGTCTCCTTCCAGTAAATGAAGTACTATACAGGCAGGTGCTGCCACGCTGGGTATTCGCTCCGTGGCCTGACGGAAAACCTGCAGACGCCGTGCTCCAGTTCTCAAACAGAACCGCGCAGCACTACAATTAAATGGCAACTGCCAGTTCTCTACCTGTATCTCAAGAACAGCGTTTTCACATTGAGAAATATGTAACACACAGCAAAGCATTTGGCAGCAGCAGAAGGAGGAGGAGGAGGGGGCGGGGGATTCGGAGGGGTTTGGACGCTACGTTACACACTGCCCTGCTAGCCCTGACTAATACCCTGCTAGCCCTGACTAGTAGAACTAATAAACTCACATGGTGTGATTCTACTTTAGCTTCACATGGGAAAAGTTTGCCTGTGAATAGGGCAAGGCTTTGATACAGTTGGCTCTGGCCTATCAGTGTATTTTTATACTCTGGCTTCCGCCTTCCACCCCTTCTGCGAATAAAAATTTGTATTTTCTCAATCAAATCAAAGAAGAAGGAAAAAAAAGCAAGAGCGAGGCGACAGCGACAGTATTTACTGGGCATGAGGTCAGAAGCCAGTGTCAACAACTCATGAAGTCACGTGAGGAATTGAACCATTAAAGAGCAGAGTCATCTTTAAATACATACAATTAAATACATTCATTTTCAGAGAGTTCAGTTACATTTGCCTGTCCATAATGACGTCGCAGAAGGTATCTAAGTTGCACTAAGGTGAATGCAGTGAACAGACGGGGCCGCCTGCTTCTCTAGCTTGGGGCGGCCAGATGAGGGCGCTGTTCCTCGGACAACTGCTTCAGCTCAGAATTGGGAGGCAGATCAGGATTACAGTGCTTTGCTAGTTGCTTCAGCAGAGCTTGGCTGGTCGCCGGGCCGGTCTCTAAGAACACTACAGAGCAGGCCGAGCTCTTGTGACCACTCCACTCTTCCAGACGGAGAACATGGTCAGCAGATTAAAAACATTTTGTAGTCTTTCGGGTCAGCAGTATTTCTGTTGGAGGAAAAAGAACAAAAAGAGAGTTATTTCGGTTCTTCTCTCGCAAACCAAATACAGTTTCTTTCTGGGGCTTCATCAGACAATGGGTCCTTCATTCCCTTGTGTAGATGAACACATTGTGGGGGTCATTTAGAAACACTGGGCAAATTTGCACCTGGGTAGTTACCGACAGCAACCAATCAGACGTTTGCTTTCATTGTTTCCCTTGCCGCTGGCTGGAAGAATCGAATCACTGATTGGTTGCTATGGGTTACTGCCCTGGTGCAAATTTGCCCAGTGTTTATAAATGAGCCCCATTGAGTCCAACTAGTGAGCTGAAGCCCAGGCAGATCTCCAGGAAAGAGTATGTGGTCGAGGCAATTGCTTGATGGGATCCTCTCTCAAGATAGACTGACTTTATTCTAATGGTGGCATAGGAATGCGGATACCACTGAAGTCCCTGCACATAGTGATGGTCAGAAAATTTGATGGAAATTGGCCAAACTGCAATTGATTCCCCCCCAGAGTGAAAATGTAAGAAAATGTTCTGAGGCCTCAAGCCTTAAAGGGGTTGTTCACCTTCAAATTAACTTTTAGTATGATGTAGACTAGAGAGTGATATTCAATTGGTTTTCATTTATTATTATTTGTGGTTTCTGAATTATTTAGCTTTTTATTCAGCCGCTCTCTAGTTTGCAATTTCAGCAAATGGGTTGCTAAAGTCCAAATTAGTAACTACCCTAGTAACTATGCACTGATTTGAATAACTGGAATATGAATAGGAGAGGACCTGAATAGAAAGAGGAGTAATAAAAAGTAGCAATAACAATAAATGTATAGCTTTACAGGGCATTGGTTATTAGATGGGGTCAGTGACCCCCATTTGAAAGCTGAGAAAAATCCAAAGAAAAAAGCTAATAACTAAGAAAAACTATAAAAAATAAATAATGAAGACCAATTGAATTGGGCTTAGAATTGGCCATTCTATAACACACTAAAAGTTAATTTAAAGGTGTACCACCCTTAAGGAACTTAAGTCTAAAAATAAAATACAGATATGAGACCAGAATGCTCGGGACCTGGGGCTTGTTGAATAAGGGATATTTCTGTAATTTGGATCTTCATACCTTAAGTCTACTAGAAAATCAAGTAAACATTAAATAAATCCAACAGACTGGTTTTACTTCCAATAAGAATTAATTATATCTTAGTTGGGATCAAATACAAGGTGCTGTTTTATTGGATAAAATGGAGTCTATGGGAGACAACCTTTCGGTAATTCAAAGCTTTCTGGATAACGGATCCCATACCTGTACCTGAAATTTTGAATTTATATACTGAACTTACAATCCATGGTTTCAATATTGACCACAGCAGTCTCCCCGTTATTTGCATGCCAGCAGTACTGCACATGCAGAGTGCGGTAATTACTTACCAGCCTAATATTGTGAGATTTATAATATATATATATATATATATATATATATATATATATATATATATATATATATATAAAATTTTATTTTTTTTAGTAAATTGTGTGTCAGTCCCTAAGCTCAGTAAGTGACAGCAGCACAGAGCATGTGCAGTGAATCAGCAGAAAAGAAGATGGGGAGCTACAGGGGCATCTTTGGAGACACAGATCTTCCCTGCTAAAGGGTTGTGGTTGCCTTGGGCTGGTATTTTGTTGACCTGTAATTGAGAAAGCTTTTAGAAGCACCTAATCCCTTTTTCATTGCTATCTATGGATACTACTAGTAGCCACATTTAAGACAATTTAAATGTCAGTTTCCAGCGCTCAGGCCTAGAAGTAACCATACTGGGATTTCATACTGAGGTCAGAGCGATATTCCCACAGAGATTTGCTCTTAAATTGTTAACTGTGCTTGTTACTCACTTTATTACCCAAAGTTAGTTACATCATGGCTGCCGTGCTAATGGGCGAGTGCTGAATTATTCACTAAAACTGGTTTTGGATACAGGGCAGAGATATAAATCTGAAGCTAAAGCCAAATAAAAAACAAATAACTAGTTGCTTAAACATGGGGAGGGAACATGAATTATTGATGCTGTTTGTAATTTTCATGGTACATGGCAGTTATGGATACCATCAAATCCTGCAATTAGCTGTAATTAGCTGCACATTGTCCATATTATTTATTGTATGTGCAACAGTGGTTTTTAACGATCGCTTGGGGGTACTTAAAGTGGACCTGTCACTCAGACACAAAAATCTGTATAATAAAAGTCCTTTTCAAATTAAACAAATCCAATTTCTTTTTTTTTTTATTAAAGCATTCATAGCTGTTGTAAACCCATTAAAAAATCTCAGCTGTCAATCAAATATTGTCTGCCCCTCCTCTATGCCATGGGCAGGCAATTACTTTCACTTTCCATTCAGCACTTCCTAGATGTCACTGCTCTCCACACATTCCCCCATTCTCTTTACCATTTAATTGTGTAGCCAGGGCATGGGGATGGACATCAGGTCCCCCATTCTGGTGCACAAACAAGATTCTGAGATGATGCAAGGCTTGTTTTAATAACAGTGTCCACAAAATGGCTGCTGCCTGCTTGCTATAATTATGAATTCCCAGACTGATGGAAACAAGATTGAAATAATTTATGTAGTGTAATTAAAGTTAATTTTGCTTGACTAACATGATAAAATAGGATTTGGAATAATTTGTTTGAGTGACGAGTCCCCTTTAATAAAGTATATCAGGGACAAAGTTTGTATGAGGGCATTTCGTTCTGGCAATAGGGGACCAAAGGCTTTGTGTTCCTGTACCCAGAACCATCACATAGTAATATTCTGAAAAATATCATTCCAATCAACTTTCCAATACACATTCATTGTGCAAGCAGTATTTGTTCACATTCTCTGCACTTCTGCCTGTCTCTCCCAAAAACCATGTTGCAAGGCAGCAGTCCAGGACCCTATGATGTGTAATATAGTGCTAAATGTTAATAATAAAAAGGAATGAGTCCAATAATCTTCAGAATGTTACTATACTGGGTGATGAATGTGCTATTCTAGGGTGTAACTACAGAGGAAGCAGACCCTGTGATTGCAGGGGCCCCAATTAAGCCCTAATTAATGAGCATTTTTTTTATATATCTTGGTTGAATAGGTCAACTTACCAATGTTTTGGGGAGCTAAATTGAATTTGCTGTGGGGCCCATTAACATCTAGTTACACCACTGTGCCATTGATAGCGACACACTCCAGGTCATTGTCTTTTGGTAAAAAGGAGCACTGGCCCAGAATCTAAGGTTAATGATTATAATTATCGGGAAGAGTCTGACAAATATGAAAACAGAATTAGGAGGAAGATTTGTTCAGAAAGAAAACAGAGAGCTGTTCTGATGTTGCTCTGCTCAGGAAAGAGATGGGAAACAGGTTTCTGATTTCTTCCCTGATCCGAGCGACATCAAAACACTAAATATATATATATTACAATATAAATAACATTGTGCAGTGCCCGCATATTTTCATTGCCCAAGCTTGGCACACACTCTCTCAACACAAATCATGGAAGGGGAACCTATAAGGGTTGTATCTGTTAGCTAAGAGACATTTCCATACAGGGCAACTGAAATAAATGAATCAAATTAAAGGGAAACCAGGAAGTGTATGGCTATGGTTTTAGAAAAAAACAAAAAATAAAACAAAACAAATAATCATTTGCATTTTGTGTATCACATTTAGGGCACTTACATTTGTAGGTTGAAAGATGAATCTACTTTAATGGCTCAAATAGTACAAAGCTTTTTTTTTTGACCAGTGCCATACATATGTAAAAGGATTGCTGTAAATTATTGATATGTGTTGTTTTTATAAGATGTAAGTAACCATGCTAAAGGCTGCACATAAATCTAAAGTTTGTGAGAAGCAGAAGAAACCTAGATGCCTCTCCCATAGGAGAACCTTAAACAACAGCTAATGTATAACGGGGATTTACAGAGGGACATTAAATATGCCCGTATATGTGCTTTCTGTTGTGATGGAAAATAAGTAGGGATTTTTGCATTCGCCCACTGATCCTAAATTTTTTATTTTTTGTGGACGAAACGTTATTAAAACCGAGAAATATTTTCAATTACTGGTTAGATTCAAAAATATGACAAATAAGCCATAATGGGGAATAATTTTGCCTACACACCTCAGTTTTTTTTTTTTAAAGGGGCAGTATAAATTGCATAAATGCAATGAATAGGGTTTGTGCTGATCATAGTCATAGTAAGTTAGGTTGAAAAAAGACAAATGTCCAGTTAAAACTTTTAACTCTGTTTTAACCTACCTAACTGCTAGTTGATCCAGAGGAAGGCAAACAACTTAATTGAAAGCCTAGCCAATTTGCCTCAGAGGGGGAAAAAATCCTTTTTGACTCCAAAATGGCAATGGGACTAGTCCCTGGATCAACTTGTACTATGAGCTATTTCCCATAACCCTGTATTCCCTTACTTGTTAAAAAGCCATCCAACCCCTTCTAAAAGCTATCTAATGTATCAGCCTGTACAACTGATTCAGGGAGAGAATTCCACATCTTCACAGCTCTCACTGTAAAAAACCCCTTCCGAATAATTAGGCAGAACCTCCTTTCTTCTTCATACTTTTTACATATAGTTGTAATCAAGAAAAAGTCATGGTTTTTGTTATTTCTTGAGCTAAACTGTGAACTGAAGCTATTTCATCTTTCTTCCTTGCCTGATATAGACCGGTATACAAATCATTACCCATTACCCCCATGTTGTGACTGGTTTGCTAGAAGTCCATTATGCAGCGTGATATGGAAGTGAACACGTTTGTGCTGTGCTGCACTCCTGTAACTACAACAATGCGTATATATGGACATTAGGAAAGTAAGAAGCTAAAGAAGCAGTAGTTACATGGCAGGGACAGTGCCAATCACACAAGGCTATCACAGGTTTACCAAATATACAATTTTATATTCATGCAGTAGCCTTAATATCAGTGCTGCTTTATATAAATGCTGCTGAGAGGGATCATGAGTAAATCAGAAATGTACTGACCTGCTCTGGGCCCATAGAAGACAACCCTGATGTAGGCACAGAGGTCACTGAGGTCATGTTGATCTGCCCGGTCATCGGATTCATGCTGTTCATGCCATTCCCATTGGCTGCCATTGACACACCGATGTTCATGTTGTTACTGTTGTACATGCTGGTGCCACTTTGTTGGCCAAAATGTGGAGGGGACTGTTGTGAAAACATGCTGTGACATATACAAGAGGGTTTTATCACAATGTGCTCCAGAGGAAAGAGTGGCATTTATATGCTGGTGTGTAATATGCCAATACCTATGTGCTATACTTTCTGCCTCCATTTAAATGAGAGATTGAGTGAGCTGGGCCGAGGCCTAGTACAGGTATGGGAGCCGTTATCTGGAAGCTCATTATCCAGAAAGCTTTGCATTACCGAAAGGCTGTCTCCCATAGACTCCATTTAATAATACAACGTTTTAAAAAATGATTTCCTTTTTCTCTGTAATAATAAAACAGTACCTTGTACTTGATCCCAACTAAGATATAATTAATCCTTGTTAGAAGCAAAACCAGACTATTGGGTTTATTTAATGTTTACATGATTTTCTAGTAGACTTAAGTTATGAAGATCCAAATTACGGAAAGATCCGTTATCTGGGAAACCCCAGGTCATGAGTATTCTGGATAACAGGTCCCATACCTGTAACAGCAATTCATAACTTTTCATTATGTTCCCTAACCTGTGCACTGTCAGATCACTGATGGACCATGGTACCAGCAAGGGTGGAGGGCTGCAGCAGCAATTCAATTACTGTGCTGGGCTTGGGGCAATACTCTGTTCAATGAGAGCCTGGCACAGCTAAATAACAACATGGCTGGGGTTGGGGACACTACTCTGTTCAACGAGAGCCTGACACAGCTAAATAACAACATGGCTGGGGTTGGGGACACTACTCTGTTCAACAAGAGCCTGACACAGCTAAATAACAACATGGCTGGGGTTGGGGACACTACTCTATTCAGTGAGAGCCTGACACAGCTAATTAACAACATGGCTGCGGTTGGGGACACTACTCTGTTCAACAAGAGCCAAACACAGCTAAATAACAACATGGTTGGGGGACACTACTCTGTTCAACGAGAGCCTGATACAGCTAAATAACAACATGGCTGCGGTTGGAGACACTACTCTGCTAATAAGAGCCTGGCACAGCTAAATAACAACATGGCTGGGGTTGGGGACACTACTCTGTTCAACGAGAGCCGAACACCGCTAAATAACAACATGGCTGAGGTTGGGGACACTACTCCCTCACAAAGTGGACCTTTGATAAATAACCAACACAATGTATGAAACCACTATCTACCTTCCTACACATAGGGTTGCCACCTGGCTGGTATTTTACCAGCCTGGACGGTAAAAATTATGGTTGGTCCCAATGTTATTGAGAGGGAAAAAAGATAAATATATAGGAATTTTTTTCCAGAAAAGGTGGCAACCCTACACAACAATAGAAAAATACTGTGATGTAGGAGAAGGCTTCTCTTATAAATACTGGAAAGAAGTAGATATTGAACTATACGATTGCCATTGAGATGAATGGGAAGCATTTGCCAGCAGAGCTACTTAACACTTAGGCAAAGAGAGGCCCAGAATTTCTTCATGTGCCATTGCCCTTAAAGATGTTAAACATTTAAAATGTCTGAACCCAGCTAGTCCCTAGAATATAAAAAATAGCACAGGCCTTAAAGGAGAAGGAAAGTTACCAAAGCAGTTTATTGCCAATGGATTAATCACAATAGTGCAAGCTATAACCCTATATTTATTCTGCAGGTGCTTTACCATACCTGTGCAAACAGCTCTAGAATCTCTCTCTGTTTGTTTAGGATATCATTTGCCATATTAGCATGGTGTGACATCACTTCCTGCCTGAGTCGCTCCCTGCTCACTCATAGCTCTGGGCTCAGATTACAGCAGAGAAGGGGGGGGGGGAAGAGGAGCAAACTGAGCATGCTCACGCCCGGGGCAAGGAGGTCTAAGCTGAAGGCAGGAAGTCTGATACAGAAGCCCATGTGGACACAATAGAAGGAAAGAAATTCTGTGTTTCTTTTGACAGCGGACACAGAGCAGCATTACTTTGAGGGTTTACTGGTGTATTTAAATAGACCTTTCTGATAAAGCTTACTTAATTTAAGCCTTTCCTTCTCCTTTAAACCAAAGTTTTTGGATAACCTTCAAGAATACACATGATATCTACTGCCAAGTTACCTGTTTCCAGCAGGATTTCCCTGTGTCCATCCATTCAGCTCTGACTGGTATGCAGGATTGGCCTGTGACTGCTGCATCATAGGGCTCTGGATATGACCCATTCTAGGGGACATGATTGGACTTTGTGGGGTGGTTGCTCCAGTGAATCCTGGGTCTGACTGCTGACTCATCCCTGAAGAACAGGTTAGTGGGAGGTTAGGTGACCATTGAAGCTGAATATTTATTCTTATTCACTTTTCCTTCTATTCAGACCCTGTCCTAATGATCAAAGTCTGTCATTCAAACTTGTACCTGGTTGCTAGGGTACATGGGGCCCTAACAACCAGGTGACAATTTATAGTGAGTGGCTCATGACAATTATGGGAACTGCACCAAAATCAGTACCACTGTGCCACGTTTGAGCCTTACAAGACACTCCAATGCTGTTGGTGCTCAGGTGCTGTCCATGGCGTTTTATAGCAGCAGTGCAGTGGTTCTTTGGTAATGATAGTGACACGGTTCCTTGCATTGACTAAAACTGCACAAACATATAAAACCCCAAAACAAATAAGTCGTAGACCAATTTTGTGAAACAAAAGCATACTACAACAAACATCTCCAACAATATATCAGGGAACTATCATGAAAACAAATGTTTCATACAAGCTTTATTTCACAGAAATATGAAACTGCCAGGCCAGTTGCTCAAGCCAGGTACTCAAGCCCCCCTCAGTGTCAGACTGGCCCACCGGGATACCAGGAAAACTCCAGGTGGACCCAGGTGTTAGTGGGCCCTCCTGCTTCTAAACATTTTTCCTATTTCATGGCCATTCCCTATTGCTATGAGAATAAAGAGGCTAAATAGATGGAATAATAGAGTATAGTATGTAAAAAGAGACTAGGAGAGTAGAGGTTGAGTGAAAAGTGTAAGAAAATAATACTTAGTGGGCCCCTGGCCTAAAGGTTTTTGGTGGGCCCCTTGTCTAAGGGTTTTTGGTGGGCCCCTAGTGTCCCAGTCCGACACTGAGCCCCCTCTACAATTGTTTCTACATCCAGGCTTTGTGTCAGCTTTTTGGAAAGACAGTTAACTCTAATTAAGTCAATGCTGTCCAAGATTTTCCATGCTATGAGGGCATGGTCATACAAAGAGGTCTCTGTGGAGTGCTTGGGCATTCTGGGAGGACATAAAAATATTTTGAAGGACTGTATCTGGACCTCTGGCCTCCAGTTGGACTAGGAAAGATAGAACATACCAACAAAGTCAGGATAAGGGAAGCATCCAACAGGCCCCACTGTTATTTCTACTATAGGGCTGTACTATACAGAAACAATTTAGTGTATTTTATATCTAACGGTACATAGAGCAGACCCCAGCAGGTTGGTGGTAGGCACTACAAGTGAATGATGTAGTAGACCTCATCCAACACACATACTCTGGCACAGAGCTTGCATGGATAGAGAGACCAACCACTTATATGAGGGATAGTGAAGAAACAAAGTTTCCTATTTCCATTAGATTAAGCATTTATTTAATTTTGCTTTCATGACAGTTTCCCTTTAAAAACTTGAGTTTCAGAAGTGGAAGTAATATATCATATGTACAAATGAAGTAGGAGAAGGTTAAACAGTTTGGCATAAATTAAAAGGGTTGTTCACCTTTGAGTTAACTTTTATGATGTAGAGAGTGATATTCTGAGACACATTGCAATTGGTTTTCATTTTTTATTATTTTTGGTTACTGAGTTATTTAGCTATTTATTCAGCAGCTATCCAGATTGAAATTTCAGCAATCTGGTTGTTAGGGTCCAAGTTACCCTAGCAACCATGCACTGATTTAAATAAGAGACTGGAATGAGGGTTTAAGAAGAAATATTAGTAATAAAAAGTACTAATAACCCTAATGTGTAGCCTTACAGAGCATTTGTTTTTCTAGATGGGGTCACTGACCCACATTTGAAAGCTAGAAAGAGTAAGAAGAAGAAGGCAAATAATGCAAAAACTATACAAAATAAATAATGCAGCCCAATTGAAAAGTTGATTAGACTTGGCCTTTATAGAGGATTTTAAAAGTTAACATAAAGATGAACCACCCCTTTAACGGGGAAATAAAGAGTTGCGTCCAATCTGGGATACAGCTGTTCAGCCACCAATACATGGTGAGGCAAATGGTATCCAGTGACTATACTGTGAAGTTGTTCAATAAAATATAAAAAAACAACACCAATTCCTTTTCCATCTGTACATGGCAATTTAACATGGCTACAAAAGAAGAAAAAGCTACACAAGTGGAGCAAGCCAAGCCAGTGGGCACATGGAGACAAGGTGAAAGCATGGAGTGGAAATGATTGGACAAGAGCAACAGGTAAGATTCTCAGCACAGTAACACAGCAGCAGCCATTGTGAACATGGAATCGCCTTTGCTGCTACAGGTATAGGCTTGGCAAATTCAGTGAAACTGGCCTATTACAAACAAATGAATAGAGATTATAGGTCAATGAATGTTAATGATGTGTTAGTAGTCACATGCAGTTATTTCACCCTTTGTTTTGTACCACCAGAATATCTATAGGGCAAGGGAAGGGGGGTCATGATAAGAAATAATTGGTCATTTCTAGGGAGAGGCTTTTGAGAAGTGACAGGTAAAAGCAACAAAACACCAGCAGGCATATGGAGCAGTACAATAACTTGCCTCTTGGTGAAAAGTGCCAATTTCCAGGCTATGGAAATGGCTATGTTTTAGTAGGCTTTTTCCCACAGTGATGACTTCACAAAGCAGCCAGATGAGGTGCTTAAACATATTTAGTCTTTTAAGCATTTGTGAAGTGACTTAGCTACACAGTAATATTTGAGGGATGTAAATCCAGTCACTTGTAAGAACTGGTCAAGCCTATGTAGACATGTATAGATCCCGTTCAAAGTGAAGGGGAGGACTGCAATGTACTGCTTGGCAATAGGTTGCAGGCCTACGCAATGCCAGAAAGGATAAGCAAGACCTGCGCTTAAAGTTGAAGGTGGTACCTGAGTTGGCAAACTGGAAGGCATTGTGCTGCATTTGGGAATTCATGACAGGCCCATACTGTCCTCCCATGTTCCCCATGATCCCTTGGTTAGCCAGATTCATCTGGGAGCCATGCAAAGAGCTGTGAGAGAGCGACTGTGACCCAGGGCTGGGGGGCACTGGGGAAAAAGGACTGGTGAAAGGTGGTGGGGATGGAATTCCAGTACCGTAGTTCGGAGGAAATGGAAACTGCTGCGTATTGCCTTGTGGGATCCGTGGGCTGTTTATTGATGCAGGAATGCCTCCAGAGCCCACCATGTTAGGGGGCATAGCCAGACCTTGGCCTCTCATCATCATAGCCCTGTGTTGCTGTTGTTGTTGCTGCTGCTGCTGCTGTTGTTGTTGTTGCTGAAGTTGCTTTTGGCGTAGGTGTTGGCTCAAGATCTCTCTCTGCCTCTGTGCCAGCATCTGTGCATTGATCGGCCCCTGCAAATAGAAAGCACAATTATTCCTGTTGGCGTTCATATACCCATATAACTGCTTGTCAGATGCTAATTACTCTGCATCAGGACAACAGATAATCGCAATTATGTATATTCTTTAAGGTTTCTAAAAAATGACAGTAAAGCTGGTCATAGACGTGCAGATCTTGTTCCCACAATCGATAGATGATCGTTCATTGCAATGGACTGACCTGCTACTAACCATTCGGATTAAACAACGTACTAAAATTAACAAATCAGACGATG
Organism: Xenopus petersii; assembly: GCA_038501925.1. Taxonomy (NCBI): domain Eukaryota; kingdom Metazoa; phylum Chordata; class Amphibia; order Anura; family Pipidae; genus Xenopus; species Xenopus petersii. Next base: position 36,488,173 of record CM076682.1, on the reverse strand, counting down.
TTCTGGCAGTTAACAGGCAGCTATCTCTCAAACGTCATGTCCAACAAATAGTAGTGACAATCACTACTGATATTACAGGCAATACATGCAGAGATCTTATCATTAGCGCTGCGCAATATGTTGGCGCTCAAGAAATACTTGATAATAACAATTAGCTAACAGAAAACTTCTAACCTGTCTGATCAACTAAACGTCCAATCACCATGGTACGAACAATATCGGGACAATCCATGATAATTGTACAAATCTTCTTATCATACAACTATATTTTTGTGTCTATGGCCAGCTTATAGGAAAACTATACCCCCAAAATGAATTCTTGAGCAACAAATTAAGTGGCATTTTAAAGAATATTACCAAACTGGAATATATTTTTAAGTAAATATTGCCGTTTTACATCTCTTGCCTTGAGCCACCATTTCGCATTGGTCTGTGTGCTGCCTCAGAGATCACCTGACCAGAAATACTCTAACTCTAACTAATACTATAACTCTAACTGTAACAGGAAGTGTGGACGCAAAAGACCGAACTCTGTCTGTTAATTGGCTCATGTGACCTAATAAGTATAGTTTGTTTGGTATGTTTGTGTGCACCGTGAATAATATGATCCCAGGGGGCGGCCCTTATTTTTTTCTTAAAAATGGAAGTTTTTTATTTAGGATTACCCAATGGCACCTACTGCTAAAAAATATATTATTATGAAAATGGTTTATTTACATGAAGCAGAGTTTTACATATGAGCTGTATTATGCAATTGTTTGGGGGGTATAGTTATCCTTTAAAACAGTAAAAATGGGGCTTGATACTGCCTGCACATACAAAGCCTAATGGTGGTCATACACAGCTAGATCTGCTTGTTTGGCAAGGTCACCAAATGAGCTCATCTGGGCCCAATTTGGCAACCCACATACTGGGCCAAATCATGCTGATGAGATTGTTGGCCCTAGGGCTTTTAAACATTTTAATAAGAACTGCTTGCCTCTACTGGAATTCAAGAGTGCAATGAATATATGACCATTATAGGAGTCTTTGGGCTGAAGTAAAGCAGCAACTATTCATGTGTACAGAAGCAAAAATCAAAGGAAGTAGCGCTCTAGGTGTAACATAGGGAAAAAAGTGCCAAACGTGGAAAAGCACATTATTTATAAACCAGAACAAAAACAGATCACATGTCACCTACTCAGCATAGAACTGCGATGGAATCTATTGGCTAAATATCTACTGTGAGAGAAGGCAAAAGAAAGAAGTGTTGGCACATAGAATACATACCTGCTCTCTTAGCTGCCCCGGCACTCCAGGTCTCATTGCCAGGTTCATGTTTGAGACATTGTTTATTGGGTTCATTAACTGCTGCCGGGTCTAAACAAAAGAAAATAATAAAAATGTCACTTTGCTAAATTGATGTGAAAATCGGCTGTGAAATAAATCCTCATATTTGCCATTCTCGGATGTTTATACTCCTTACTTGCAATATGCAGGGGGAGATTTGGAGGGTTGTTAAGAGAGGCCCTAAAGAGCCTGCTGCGTTTGTTTACCTTTAAAACTCTTTTTTCAGTTCCGTTGTTTTCAGATTGTTCCCCAGAAAAAAATACTTTTTTTAATTACTTTCCATAATTTATTTTTATTTTTTTTACTGTTTTTCCAAAAAATGTTTTAAAAATGAATGTTCCTGTATCTGGTGTTTGAGTCTGGCAGCTCAGTAATTCAGGCGCAGACTCTAAACTGTTACAATTTTGCAACATTTCTCAGCAGCCTCCATGGATTATTAGCAACTATTGTAACAATTCTAACAGTTGCCTGTAATGAAACCCAGGGATTCTGCTGAGCAAGGACAAAGATAAGAAATGTATCAACTAAATGTATCAATTTAGAACAGTTTACAGGGTCGGCGACCCCCCTCCCAGAGCTGCTTTAGAAGGTGAAAAATTACGCTTTAAATTTCAATATTAGACACATGGAAAATAGAAAGTAATTGGAAAAAGTCGTTATTTATTGTTATCTATCTGAAAACAACGAGTTGTTTGAAGGTGAACAACACCTTTAATGCGCAAATCTGGCCACACTGCACTGGGAAGGCTGATCCTGCTGGTACAGGGGCTTCTTGTACATAAAACTGAAGAGCAGCGCATACTGACTCAGAGGGTGGGCGAGATACAGCAACTCCCTTTCAACCAGAGCATGTACACAGGTTCTGAATTGCTTCCTGCAGCACTCAATGCTGCTATTTCAGGACTTCTTGTTTGTAATAGTGAAAGCTAAACCTGACTCATTTCCCAGTTAAACGAATTTTCCATTTAATTCAAAGCCACCCAACTAATACGTCTTGTGTTCTGTGCAATGTATGAACTAAAATCTGTAAAGATGACTTTTTATCCTGAATATGGTCTTATATAGAAACTATACTGACTACTGCTAGAAGTGACGAGTACTGGGACATAACAACAGGTTTAGGAATACCTGTGCTTGAAGGCGGTGCTGCAGTTGGAGTCTCAGCTGGTTTGGCTGGTTCTGCACCATTCCAGTAGGCCGTAGCCCGGGCCTGTTTTGCATACGCAGGATTCCATAGCTTGGACGCTGGCCCATGGGGTTGAAGCCAGGATCCTGCATTGGTGAGTAAGTGTTCTGAGCCATCTGTCCTTGAGTTGCATATGCGTGGTTATAGAGAGGCGGCTTTTGCTCCATCATTAAGTTTGATTCAGGACTTAGAAATGATTCCTGTTCAGAAGCCTGACCATATACAAATACACAAAAAAGTGGTTCATGAAGAGAAAGGCACAAAACAAAGGAACAGTGATTAAATATTACAGTATGTTACAGTGTAGACTCACACAGCTTATTACAGCAAAACACAGATAGGTACAGAAGTAATCCTGGATCACCACTACAAGTAGCAGGTGATCCTGTGGGTGCCACAATATCTAAAATTACGGACATTCACTGAACAGGGCACATAGTTACTCAAGGCTGGCATTGTGCTTGCGTTTAGAGTTTAAAAAGAAATTAAACACAGATCCACGCATTATTTATATATATATATATATATATATATATATATATATATTTATATATATATATATATATATATGCGTCCTGTGGGTATCAGCACTCGATACTTGTATGAGTTTGAGGTGCAAGATCAAATTAATGATACAGATGATGCAAGGATCAGCACACTCATTTGTAGAAAAGCAAAGTGTATTTTATTTCATTTCAATGCTGTGTTGAAATAAAATACACTTTGCTTTTCTACAAATGAGTGTGCTGATCCTTGCATCATCTATATATATATATATATATATATATATATATATATATATATATATATATATATATATATTATGTGACTCTTTTGTCTCCATCGCGCCAGTGCAAAATATTTGTAATAGTGGAACTTTAGACAATTCAAGGCAATACAAGCACACGTGTAATACCGTAAATGAACATGTATTATTTTTTAGACCCTATAATAATGTCTTACGGTGTGAGCCGAATGCTCAGCAAACTACCAGCGTAATTCAATCCTCTGCAGCCGCATATGTTGTCACATCTGGTTAGGGATACACCGAATTTTGTATTCTGCCGAACCCCCCGAATCCTTCACAAAAGATCCTGTTGAATACAGAACCGAATCCTAATTTGCATATGCAAATTAGGGGTGGGAAGGGGAAAACATTTTCCCTTCCTTCTTTTGTAACAAATAGTCACGCGATTTCCCTTCCCACCCCTCATTTGCATATGCAAATTAGAATTTGGTTTGGCCGGGCAGAAGGATTTGGCCGAATCCAAATCCTGCTGAAAAAGGCCAAATCCTGTCCGAATCCTGGATTCGGTGCATCCCAACTTCTGGTGTGCGGCATCAATACTAGTATTGGCATCCAATTAGCTTAGCAAAAAGACAGTTAGAGCTATGGATGGAAACTGCTAAGGGATGAAACTACCAACAGGTCCTGCCTGCTGACTATTTCAGGGTTCCCATGAGTGGGGTTGTTCGCCGTTCAAATTAACTTTTAGTATGATGTAGATTGGTTTAAATTTTTTCTAATTTGTAGTTTTTGAGTTATTTAGCTATTTATTTAGCAGCTCTCCAATTTGCAATATCAGCAATTTGGTCGCTAGGTTCCAAATTACCCTAGCAACCATGCACCAATTGAAATAAGAGACTGGTATATGGATAGGAGAGGGCCTGAATAGAAAAATGAGAAACAAAAAGAAGCAATGACAATATATTTGAAGCTTTGCAGAACATTTGTTTTTAGATGGGTTCAGTGACCCCCATGTGAAAGCTAGACAGAGTCAGAAGAAAAATGCAAATAATTTGAAAACTACAATAATTCCTTACCGGGGACCAATTGAAAGGTTGCTTAGAATTAGCCATTCTAGAACATACTAAAAGTTAACATAAAGGTGAACCTGCCCCCCCTTTAATTTATACCCCACAACAAAAGCAAGGGTAGTAGACATCTCTAAAAACTTGAGACCGGTTCATTAGAGAACATGGAAGAATGCAAGGCAGCAGGTAGAATGTGCTAGAGACACTTCCAGTCAGTGCTGTGATTGACAGCTTACATCTCTTGTACAAGTAGTCACAGAAGCAACATCAATGTGTCGTGTAACTACTCCGGAACACGGGCAACATCCTGCTTTATAATGATTAATCATTGGCAATTTGTTGTGTACCTGGCTAACCATCTCTGGGATTCCAAGGGCTCTGTCAATCTCTTCTAGCCCATCAAAGTTTCTCAAGGCCATATACAGCTGGTCCAGAAGGTTCCCGTCGTCTGTAGGAGACTCCGATGCAATTGGCTGACAAATCAAATCATCTGCAGGACTGCCAAACGGCTGCCTAAAAATTATCACATACAGATCAGAAAGGCTGGTAATTAACAACGCCAGACAATTTAGCTAAACCACTAGTGTACGGACTTGCAGCATTTACACCCCCAAAATGAACACTTAAGCAACATATAGTTTACATCACATTAAGTGACATACTGTATATACCCGCAGCATCCAAAATGTGCTGAAAAAGTCTACCTCGGCTTATACGCAGGGCTGAGATTGCAGTCACTTTTAATCATTCCTATACCAACAGTACACTTGGGGAGAGACTGCAATATCCCACAATGCCCTCTGTTGGTTATATGAAAGATTAACAGTGACTGCAATATCACACAGCGCCATCTGTTGGTTGTATGAAAGAATAACAGGGACTGCAATATCACACAGTGCCATCTGTTGGTTGTATGAAAGAATAACAGAGACTGCAATATCACACAGCGCCATCTGTTGGTTGTATGAAAGAATAACAGAGACTGCAATACCACACAGCACCATCTGTTGGTTGTATGAAAGAATAACAGGGACTGCAATATCACACAGCTCCCTCTGTTGGTTATATGAAAGATTAACAGTGACTGCAATATCACACAGCACCCTCTGTTGGTTATATGAAAGATTAACAGTGACTGCAATATCACACAGCGCCATCTGTTGGTTGTATGAAAGAATAACAGTGACTGCAATATCACACAGCACCCTCTGTTGGTTATATGAAAGATTAACAGTGACTGCAATATCACACAGTGCCCTCTGTTGGTTATATGAAAGAATAACAGTGACTGCAATATCACACAGCGCCCTCTGTTGGTTATACAAAAGATTAACAGTGATGGCAATATCAAACAGCACCCTCTGCACATGGTAGTGGGACAGTGGGACAATGCACACAGTAATCCGTTTGGCAATTCTCTGTCACCATCAGCTTTGCAAAGAAGTCCGGTTGATCGCTGGGGGGTCGCTTTGGCAGAATGTGCGCTGCTGGGAGACAGGGCTGTAGTTGTGTCTAGGCTTATACACGAGTCAATAAGTTTTCCCAGTTTTTGTAGGTAAAATTAGGTACCTCGGCTTATACACGGGTCGGCTTATACACGAGTATATACGGTATTCAAGAATTTTACCAAACTGGAATTTATACAGTTTTTTAGCAAATATTGCCCTTTTGCACCTTTTTCCTTGAGCCACCATTTTATGATATTCTCTGTGCTGCCTCAGAGATCACCTGACCAGAAATACTGCAGCTCTAACTGTAACAGGAAGAAGTGTGGAAGCAAAAGACAGAACTCTGTCTTTTAATTGGCTCGTTACCTAATATGTATGGTTTGTTTGTGTGCACCACAAATCCTAGGATTCCAGGGGGCGGCCTGTATTATTTAAAATGGCAATTTTCTAATTAGAATTACCCAATGGAACATACTACTAAAAAGTATATTAAGTATATTATGAAAATGGTTTATTTACATGAAGCAGGGTTTTACATATGAGCTGTTTTACGCAATATCTTTTTATAGAGACCTACAATGTTCGGGGGGGGTATCGTTTTCCTTTAAGGGGATATAAAGCCTTTAACAATTCTCTTATCATTTGTAACAATGCAGTAAAGTAACTGCTTACAACATAAATGTCACTGCACTGATGCTCTCCACATATGCCTACTTCATTCTTTTTGACTGCCTAACAGCTATGCAGCTTCAAGAGTCCCACCCAGTCGTGGGTGCATTGAACGGGGGGGCAGACAAACACTGCTTTTTGTAGAGATTAATTTCAGCTCACCTGTTTTGATTGTTGAAAGAGGGTTGATCAATAGGCAAAATACTGTCAGGCCAGGGTGCGGTTTGGTTAGGGGGTGCTTGCTGTTGGGTGTACTGACGACCGCCGATGTTCATATCGAGCTCAGAAGACCCTAAGAATATTGGACAGTGGGAAGATAGTGGTTTATGAAAGAAACGCCCACTATAACAAACTCCACAACAAATAAGACTTTCATGCCACCCAGATGGTTATTTTATATTATATCCCACCTGTTATACTGAGGCCCATAAGACTAGGCTTGGAAAATATATTGACACTCATCACTGTAAAGTGACTTTTCACAATACAGACTTTGGACTGACTTCAGTTGACCCTTATCTGTACCGAATATTGGATGCAAGATCTTGGATTAGCCTAGAGCCATCTGCATCCGGTAACTTTTATTAAAGGCAGACGTCAGCCGAAATGTCATCTTCTGCAAATCCAACCAGAACATTGTGCAGCTCAATTATACTCACCTACCTTTCTACTGGCAAATTTCAGGATAAAAATTGGTTTGTTTTATATCTCCCCGTAAGAACCCTGCTGCCTTGCTGCAATATGTCACTTACCCATATTCATTACTTGTGACTGAAGCACTTGCCTAGGGCACACCTGGCCGCCTGGCCTCATGGGAATGCTGGCTGTTGGGCTGCGGGTCATGTCATGAATCGGCCTGTTCATAGCAGTGCTTGTGGTCGGGCATGCTGGTCTTACAGCAGATGCCTGAGAGCCCCAGTCTCCTGGCTTTAACGCTGGCCTGGGGCCATTCACTCCTACAATACCTGCAGAAAAGCACATTTAGACTTTTAGCAATCCAGGAATAAAGAACGCAAGGAATAGTTATTCTGTAGCCTCTTCCCACTGTCAGAGCTTTGGATCCCACTGATAAACCAGATCTGGGGGGTGATGCCCAATGCTGGATAATTTTGTTTATTTCTGCTTTCTAGAAAACTCTGGCAGAAACCTGAAACTGCTTCATGGACTGACAAGTAGCTCCCTCTAGTGGATTTCTTTAGGAGTTGCCATATCAGTGGAAGTAAACACCTACCTGGGCTGCTGTTACTGACATTGCTTTGACTGCCCATCATTGGCTGGTTATTCATCACTCCAGACTGAGGCACAGTAGTGTACGGACCGCTGTGTCTCATTGGTGGAAAAGATCCTGCATTTGCTTGGCTTTGTAAATTAATGTCCAGTGGTAAACTCTGGTTTGGCAAGCGTCCCAGCTGTGCAGCCAGTTGGCTATTGAAACCATCTTAATAAAAAAAGAAATAAAGGTTACTGACAGAAGATAATTAGAATGTGAATATAAGCATTTAAAGGGGTTGTCCACTTTTGAGTTAACTTTTAGTATGATGTAGAGAGTGATGTTCTGAGAAAATTTGCAATTGGTTTTCATTTTTTATTATTTGTAGTTTTTGAGTTACAGTAGAACCCCCATTTTACATTACCTGATTTTAAGTTTTCTCCATTTTACATTGTGGTTCCACCTATATATTATGCATAATACATTTCCCTGATTTAGAATTTTCCTTGATTTTACACCATTTTTTTCTGGTCCTCTGAAAACCGTAAAATGGGGGTTCTACTGTATTTAGCTTTTTATTCAGCAGCTCTCCAGTTTGCAATCTGGGTCCAAAATAACCTAGCAACCATGCATTGATTTGAATACGAGACTGGAATATGAATAGGAGAGGTCTGAATAGAAATAGGAGTAATTAAAAGTAGCAACAATAATACATGTGTAGCCTTACAGAGCGTTTGTTTTTACATGGGGTTAGTGATCCCCATTTGAAAGCTGCAAAGGTTCAGACAAAAAGGGCAAATAATTAAAAAACTCTAAAGCATAAATAATTAGGGATGCACCGAATCCACTATTTTGGATTTGGCCGAACCCCCGAATCCTTTGTAAAGGATTTGGCTGAATACTGAACAGAATCTGAATTTACATATGCAAATTAGCAGTGGGTAGGGGAAACATTTTGTGACAAAGTCACGCAATTTCCTTCCCTGCCCCTAATTTGCATATGCAAATTAGGATTCAGGTTCAGCCAGGCAGAAGAATTCGGACGAATCCGAATCCTGCTGAAAAAGGCCGAATCCTGGCTGGATCCCAAACCGAATCGAATCCTGGATTCGGTGCATCCCTAGAAATAATGAAGACCAACTGAAAAGTTGCTTAGAATTGACCATTCTATAACATACTAAAAGTTAACTTGAAGATGACCCCCCCCTTTAAGAAGGCCTCTGGACAATAGGGACAGACAGCCATGCTGCAAAAATTTAAAGGGGCACATTTTACATTGAGGCAAGTTCAACACTCACCCAGCTGCATGTGTGTTACTTGGGAACAACAGGGGCCTGAGACTATTAGCTCTACTGGCTCAGGGACTGAGAGCAGTTTATGCTTAAAAAAATAACATTTACTAAAGGGAAAGCAAGGAGGAAAATGTGAAAACAGGGACATAGCACCATGTTTTTTCCCCCTGACAATGCACCTTGCTCCCGTGTACTTGTACTCATTTCTGACAGTTGCACTTCTTTGTGCCTCTGGAATTAGGTGCAAACACTATGCAGATGAGCTGCAATGTAAGGGGTGGCTCGTGGAATACATACACATGACATGCCTAATAGAGGCGAGTTGTTCATTAACTGGTAGATGGAGAGCTCTACTAATAGCGCAAACAGCATAATAATGCAGAGCAAAGTTGTTCTGCACAGGGATATGGAATTGAGTAGTAGTTGAGTGTCGGCACAGCTAAATTAAATTGAATAACTTCAAATTATTTACAAAGTCCCCATTAAAATACACTGCCACCCTAGACTTACTAGGGTAAATGAATGGCCCATTAGCTAGTATGAAAATCTCTGTATACAGTTGTGTAAAATATGTGCGGTTTATAAATAAATCATAACTGTATTCTGAACATTTGGAGTTGTACATTCTATGGATAGCTCCTCACTTCCCTATAAATCATTCCTAAAAAACCCAGCAGGTGGCGCTGTTTATATAAATATAAACAGCGGGTTTTATACTGGGCAGGGGCACAGACAAGATGATGTTGTTTGTAGAGATGAGTAACAGGAGGGTCTATCACTTACTGTTCTGCTGCATCCGAAGCATTCTCTGCTTCTGGGCCCCAGCAGAGAGACCTGTGCTGTTATCACCAGCCAGTTGCATCAGGTCATTCATGATGGCTTGTTTATCCGCCGAGTTGCCATCATGCCTCCTGTCTGAGAAAAGCTGACTTAGCTGACTGTTTTGCAGGTCGTCCAGAATTTCATCTAGATTATCCAAATCAGAGCCCGGCTGCATAAGCTATGGGGAATGAGAGATGGATTGTTAAACAAAATAATATATATATATTCACTCTGAAAGATCCACACTCACAGGGCTTAAAATTGGAAAAAAAAATGTTTTATTGCAGAACTAAAGACTGACGTTTCAGCCAAACCCAAGGCCGAAACGTCAGTCTTAAGTTCTGCAATAAATTTTTTTATTAAAATATTAACTATTAAATGGACACAAAGCATATTTTGCATAGAACAAAGCTGAATATTATTTCCCAACCCTCGGAATAAGACATTACTCTATTTGTAATATGCATTACTTGGTTCACATCAGGCCAACTGCCCCTGCCATTATTTGTGTATTTCATTACACAGTGCCATTACATATATTACAGGAGATATCGGTAAATAGATTAGTGTGTTCAGAGACAATTACACGGCAGGCTGAAAATGATCTTTAAAGCTTTAGCTTATAAACACCACAAAGAGACATAAATACAGAGGTAAATGGCTGTGTTTGCTGGGGATGGAGCTGAACAACTCTGTAACTGTATAATTAGGGGCCGATTCACTAACTTCGAGTGAAGGATTCGAAGTTAAAAAACTTCGAATTTCGAAGTTTTTTTTGGGCTACTTCGACCATCGAATGGGCTACTTCGACCTTCGACTACGACTATCGAAGGATTCAAACTAAAAACCGTTCGACTATTCGACCATTCGATAGTACTGTCTCTTTAAAAAAAAATTCGACCCCCTAGTTCGGCAGATAAAAGCTACCGAAGTCAATGTTAGCCTATGGGGAAGGTCCCCATAGGCTTGCCTAAGTTTTTTTGATCGAAGGATATTCCTTCGATTGTTGGATTAAAATCCTTCGAATCGTTCGATTCGAAGGATTTAATCGTTCAATCGAATGAATAATCCTTCGATCGTTCGATCGAATTTTCTGCGCTAAATCCTTCGACTTCGATAATCGAAGTCGAAGGATTTCAATTCCTAGTCGAATATCGAGGGTTAATTAACCCTCGATATTCGACCCTTGGTAAATCTGCCCCTTAGACTCTATACCCACTGGAACATATGTGGTGCCAATTTGGGTAACAAGTACCATGGGAAAAGTCTGCCCTACTCCAGGAACCCATACTGTGTTATAATAAAGAAGGAAGGAATCTATGAGTTAATTGTACAACCTCTATTCAGTTTGGGGGAGGGGGGGGGTTACATTGCCCCTTTAAATTGACACTTTTTCATTATGTATTTGCGGGTATTATGTAGATGCAGGGATAATGGAATAAAGGGCCACAACAGAATATCGTCAGAGTTTTTGAGATAGCAGTGCTGGGTAAGAAAGGGTTATATTCACACATTTTAGGAGGAAAGAATGAAGTATCCCAACTGTTCCACCGATGAGAAAACAGCACCTTTCTGTTACACCAACGTCAGTAAGTGTCAGTTCCATCTGAAAGTGCACACGGCATCTAACATATGGGAGGGGGGGGGGGTCGCTGCGTCCAGGTTACTTAAGGACAAGCAACCACTACAAGAGAAAGTCACAGCACAAATACTAGGACCTCTTGCAACAGCCAGGGAAATACTCTCACATCTCTTTAGCTCCTTGAACTACATCTCCCAGCATCCCTTTTTATTAGAGGAGGTGTATTTCACCAGCACTGCAATGGATTGTGTTTAATATCCAGGGAGACACCAGGTGGTCTCACAGGGGCAGTCTTCACAGTGACAACACAATCAGAACAGCAAAAGTAACCCCAAAGACACGTAATAAAGGGGTTGTGTACCTTTGCTTTTTTAGTATGATGTAGATCTGAATTTTGGTTTTCATTTTTTATAGTTTTTTGAGTTATTTAGCTTTTAATCCAGCAGCTCTCCGGTTTGCAATTCCAGCCACTGGGTTGCTAAGGTCCAAATTCCCCTAGCAACCATGCCTTGATTTGAATGAGAGACTGGAATATGAATAGGAGAGGGTCTGAACTGAAATATGAGTAACAAAAAGTAGCAATAACAATACATTTGTAGTCTTACAGAACATTTGCTTTTAGATGGGGTCAGTAACTTCCATTTAAAAGCGAGCAACAGTAGAAGAAGGCATTAGGGTCTGGCCACACGAGCAGATTCGGGGAGATTAGTCGCCCCAGCGACAAATCTCCTCTTCTTCAGGGCGACAATCTCCCTGAAACTGCCTACCCCCTGCCCTCCGCTGGCTAACATGAAGTTGACAGTATGGCAGTGTCGGGGCCATGAATAGTTCACAGTATTGCAGTGTCTGGGCCATGGATAGTTGCCAGTATGGCTGCCTCTATGCAGTGTCTGGGCCATGGATAGTTGCCAGTATGGCTGCCTCTATGCAGTGTCTGGGCCATGGATAGTTGACAGTATGGCTGCCTCTGTGCAGTATCTGGGCCATGGATAGTTGACAGCATGGCAGTGTCTGGGCCATGGATAGTTAACAGTATGGCAGTGTCTGGGCCATGGATAGTTGAGTGTGGCTGCCATAGATGGTTAAACCTACCTACAAACAAGGCTGGTTCCTGGCTGAAGAGAGTCGTGTAGCGAAACTGCGAATATGGACCAGGTACCTACTACAATATTTTAACCAATGAGCAGTACAAATATATTGGGGCATGGGATGGTAATAACAGGGTAAATACCCAACACAACAGTCCAAAAACAATTAGCTCAGCCTGTGCAGTCATTTGGCTCATCATGAAATTGATGTGTTTTCACACTCGCATCCTGTGTTCTTATTGAATAATATCTAGGGCATTGATTTAACAAGGGTGGAGCAGCTGATTCAACTTGGAACTGTGCTTCCTTTAAAAAAGAACCGGTTCTAGCACCATCCACACTGCACATAAACAACATAATCCAGTTTCTGCACTGTCAAAATGAAAATAAAACAAATCTGTTGTTCCTATAAAGCTGCAAAACGCTCAGGATGGGATGTGGTCACCCTCCAGGCTCGTGTTGCACTCATGTCTGGTCCAAGCTATGTGTACCTACAGCCACGTGAAATTTCTCTGGCTTTCTCATTACCAGCTATAGTTTTCCAATTGTATTGTATTATTATTTGGAGCAAGAAGGGGGTGTGGCCTTGAGACATTTCCCTGTTTAGATCCTGATGTAACATAACAGGCCCCTTTATTTTTCCTACAAGTGACTGCAATGATATTGCAATGTTTATGTGTAGTGTGGGACTGGCAGCTAGGCTGTCTTTTTTTTTTTAATTTCACGAGTGCATCGGAATATAAACACTTATATAATAGTATATGGTTGTCCACGCTACTTGTTCTGTTAAGATAAAATTTTTATACTGAATAGTTCTGAACCAATAAATCAGTGATGCAACTGTCAAATTATCATGGAAGTAGCGGAATGCAGGTTGGGGTTACAGAGCAGTGACTTTTGACGGAAGCCTCTGTCAAACATGAGAGTAACCCTACTTATTAAACATTCAGCGGTGATTAGTATTTGCCACCCTCCCATGATTTAGACTTTCCTTTAAACATCTGTAATTAGTCAGTCAGGAATCTCATTATAACAAACTCTTTGCAGTGTGTCATTGTAACAGTGCCTTCCCAAGCAGCAGGGCAGTGTGAATGGTTAACTGCCAAACCTTTATAATTGTTTCACAGACCGTTTAATAGTAGCTTTTTCCCAGTTAAAGGAAAACTATACCCCCAGAACAATGTAGGTCTCTATAAAAAGTTATTGCAACTTCGGGAGACTTCAGAAAAGGAATTGGCGCGTGAGCTTTAGCGCAGGCGACTTTTCATTATAGCGGATGGGAAGACACGCAGAGGCAGTTCAGAGGCGATTAGTCGCCAGGTGACAAAATCTCTCTGAATCTCCTCGTGTGAACTAACCCTTAAAGTAAGAGTTGTAGTATTTCTGGTCAGGAAATCTCTGAGGCAGCACACAGACCATCACAAAATGGTGGCTCAAGGCAAGAGATGTAAAAGGGCAATATTTACTTAAATATATATTTCAGTTTGGTCACTTAATATGATATAAACTCTTGTTTAAATATTCATTTTGGGGGTAAAGTTTTCCTTTAAGTATTAAAGGGATCCTGTTATTGGAAAACATGCTTTTTTTCAAAACGCATCAGTTAATAGTGCTACTCCAGCAGAATTCTGCACTGAAATTCATTTTTTAAAAGAGCAAACAGATTTTTTTATATTCAATTTTGAAATCTGACATGGGGCTAGACATTTTGTCAATTTCCCAGCTGCCCCTGGTCATGTGACTTGTGCCTGCACTTTAGGAGAGAAATGCTTTCCGGCAGGCTGCTGTTTTTCCTTCTCAATGTAACTGAATGTGTCTCAGTGGGACATGGGTTTTTACTATTGAGTGTTGTTTGTAGATCTATCAGGCAGCTGTTATTTTGTGTTAGGGAACCGTTATCTCGTTACCTTTCCATTGTTCTTTTGTTTGGCTGCTGGGGGGGGGGGGAAGGGAGGGGGTGATATCACTCCAACTTGCAGTACAGCAGTAAAGAGTGATTGAAGTTTATCAGAGCACAAGTCACATTACTTGGGGCAACTGGGAAATTTACAATATGTCTAGCCCAATGTCAGATTTCAAAATTGAATATAAAAAAATCTGTTTGCTCTTTTGAGAAATGGATTTCAGCGCAAAATTCATTTCATTCATTCAACTGATTCATTTTGAAAAAAAATGTTTTTTCCCATGACAGTATCCCTTTAAGTGCTGCGTGCAGATCGAACTTAAAGGATTTAGATCATTCTCTAGGTTCAGTTTCAGTATAGGTATGGGATCTACGTATTATCCCAAATCCAATATTCAGAAAATGCCAAAATACAGCAAAGCATTTTCCCACTGTCCTAATTGAATAAACAATTCAAGAAGTCAGTACCTTGTGTCAGCTCTGGACTAAGATTCAGAATAGGCCCTGCACATGTTATACAGATAATATTACACCACATATTAAAGTAAAGTATAAAAACAAAATAGATCAAAGTCTCGTTTGAGACTAAATGCATATGGTTGCATCAGTCCTGTCTTTGTTTTTCAAATTCTTGTTTTATGTGCCCTATAGCAGTTCTACCTAGAAAAGTGTATGTAGAAACTTAAGTCATCAACAAAATAAGAGAGAAAATGATCTGGACTTGTAGAAAAGTAGAAACAAACTGATCACTTCTAAACTGCAGCTCATAATGACAGAAATATCCAAACAACTTATGCACTAATGTATGCATTCATGATGTGAGCACACATACTACACTGGTTAATATGGAACACAGATGTCCATGACCCTTGTGAATACATTTTACACCACCTTTACCCGTTACCTGGTCAGGGTGTCCAAAGTTTGGCTCCTCCTTCTCTGCTTTGACAGTTGATAATTTTGGACAGCTGCTAGGGTCCATCTTGTGATCTGCTCGCTCTAGTTTGGGTGTGATATCTGCTACATTATCCTTAGTATCATCCTTATCCAATAAGTATCGAAGTAGTGCATGCTCTTTCTTCTTGGGGCTGACCGGTTCCTGCTTTATAGTGACCTCTGAACCAGGACCTGTGCTGTTGGACTCCTGGCTCAGTTCCTTCCCGGTGGCCTCTGCTGTAAGCTTGGCCAAGTCAACAGGAGAACTACTGTCCTGAAGGAGTCTGTGCAAAATTTTATGCTTCTCTCTCAGTGAGGTTCCATGTGCTGAGGCAGACATACTGTTTGATGCAAAATGTGACAAGGAGTCTTTGTTCATGTCTCCCAAAGTATTACTAGGTAGCGCTGATGGCTCCATCGGTTCAGATTTGATAGTGAGCAATTTCAACAGTTTTTGCTGACCTTTGTTATCAAGCAATCGGCTTTGTCCTTCCGTTTTGTCAACAACAGTTGACAGGTTTTCATTGCAGTCTTTCTGCTCATTTGAATGGCACCCGGACTCCCCCTGTCCAGTTGCACTTTCAGGCTGATCCCCGTACAGACCAAAAGATTCTTTAGAGTCCATGCTACCCATCTTTCTAAGCTGAGGAGGGTTCATGTTGCCAGGCGAATGCTGAAGATTTCCAACTTTTAGATCAGGCGAAGACAATGGGGGGGCAAGGGGGCCATGACCCTCGCTGAGAGCCTGAAGTGCATTTAGAGAGCTGTTGGTGTAACTATGGCTATTTCCTGTGCTACTGCAAACACTTACTGGTGAATGCAAACTTCCTGCAGGGGAAAACTGACTAGGTGCAATCCGAGGACTTCCTGCCACTCCTGGGCTGACACGGTGCCTTGGTGAAAGCATAGAATTCGGCTGACCCTGGCCCATGCCAGGACTTCCCTGTGATGGGCTATTCATTTTAAGTACATAGTTATTACCCTGAGGAGTGGATGCTTGCAAACTGGAGATATGATTCATTCCACCTGAACCAACAAACCTGCCAGTCGACACAACCATTTGTTCCTTTGGGCCAGTTATGGCATAATTGATATTGCTACTTATGGTCGTATCTTGACCTGGGTTCCCACCGTACATTGCCTGATGAGCTGGACTGCTGGACTGAACTGGATTTAATGTCTTTCCCATTGCTTGTCCAGTCAAGTCCTGATTCAATGCACACACGTTCTGTTCTCTACAATGAGACAAAGGACATATTAGCAGGCATCTGCACAGTGAAACTAATGCTAAACACAACCCATACAGAATTTAATGAATTAAAGGATCTGTACAACAAATAATGAAGAGGTAGTTCAAATTCCTTTTTGATTGTAACCCGACAAACACATCCTTTAAATTCCGAAACTGGAGTGTTGCATTTTCTAATATCACTATAAACTACATAATAACAGGTAATTGTAAAGAGAACTTCTCCTTAAAGGCTGTTTGTTCTGTTTGTTTGGTTCAACAGCCCAAATGACTGGAACAGAAGGAAATGGAGAGGAGCTGTGACTTACCATTGCACAGATATCCCCCCTGCATAATGGACTTCTGCAAACAAAACAGTCACAACAAAGGGCAAAAGGAAGGAATTGTACACTGGAATCAATTTATGTACCTCGCAAGGGCCAAACATGGGAGTAGTTTCAAAATCTGTTTAGCTCAAGAAACAACAAAAATCATAGATTGTTCCCAATTAAAACAATAGACAATGAGTATATTTAGCACAAGTTCTATGCGTTGCCCTCATTTTGAATAAGGGGTTTAATTGCCCCTAAAGCTTGAGGTTTTTAGCAACTGAACAAGCAACTGAAATTCTGTGGCTGCAAAGGCATCCAGATTAGTCATGTTAATAATGAACCAGAGAGAACTGTGCATAATTGTAATTCTATCAGCTGTTTTAATTCAGTCTTTTATTATGTTTTCAACCATCTCATGAAAGCTTCCATGGTCAAAAACAAGGACAATGTGGCCTGTTTCAATGCAGCCTTAGCAATAATGTTGGGGATCACAGGGATAGAAGAGTAGTAGGGGGTCATGCTGTCCAGTGGAAGTGAACTAAAATAAAGAATTACAACACTTTCCAGGACCACATAATTCTGCCATAACAACAATGCTCAAATACACAAATACATTTTGTACCCCCTAATTTGGGCTGACCCACTATGGAGCTGTGTAAGGTGAATAACAATAATATGGGAGTTAAGATGGCCATAGATGCAAAGATCCGATCGTGCAACTCCACAAACGATCGGGCTTCCCCATCTCCTGACCTGCCACTAACCATTCAGATCAAATAAAGTAGAATAGAACAGATCAGCCGATGTTCTGCCCCTGACAGCAATCGTACGAAAGTTATGTCTGACAAAAGTTAGTGACAGTCTCCCACTCAAAATCGTACCATCGGAAATACACGCAGAAAAATCGGCAGCCGACAGAAATCTTTTAACCTGTCCGATCGACCAAACGACCGATCTCCGCCTGACGAAAAATGTCAGGACCTGTCAGGATCCTCGATTCGTACAATCGGATCTTTGCGTCTGTGGCCAGCTTTAGAAGGCACATAAAATCTCAGGAACTCATGAGCAAGTGATTATTACCTTTGAAGCACATGTAGAGATAACACAAGCTGAGGTTCATTAGTAGTCTGTGAACGTATGAGCTTGCTCTTTGTTTGGGCCACAACAGTCGTGCCATCCGACAAGGAAAAGCGGTAGATAGGACTGGTCGCATGACCCTGCCTGAGAACTGTAGATTTTATAGGGATAGAGACAAAAAAAAATCAGTTGAGATACAATATACTAATGAAATGGAGCAAGTTCATGCTACTTCCAGTGGAGTCTTGCATTACCTTCTTGGTGATGTCTTTTGCTGTAAGATATTTCTCCGTCATGCTGGGAATGAAATCTCTGGATGCATCGCCGCACCAAGTCCTCCCATCCTGGTCTCATTAGTGCCCTCATATTGGTTGTGTCCAGAGATGTTATTTTTCCTAATTTTTTAAAGATAAAAATAAATGTTAACATGTTGCAAAACATATAAAAATACTAATTCACATTTGCTTCAGGGTGTTCAGGTTAGGCGAATGAAGTTTATGTGCTTCAACTTTCAGACAGAGCGGCCGATTCTCAGTTGGACTCTAATCAATGTATTAGTTTGGCCATTATAGGCGATTTACTGTTTGGGTCTTGAGCCATTCCAGTGTTACGTTGACCTTGTGCTTAGTATTGTTCTGCTGAAAGGTGAACTTCTTTTAAAAGCTTCTGTTTATGTATGAGATTAAAACAGGTTCTCTTGCCTGTATTTTGTACCAATCATTTCTCTTTCTGTTTTAACAAGAGCTGTACTATTAAAAGTAGCTCCTCAGTTTCCAACACCATACATTCTGTAGGTATGGGCATTACCATATAGGCACTTGAAGGACCATGCCTTAGGGTGGCAGCTGTAGGAGAACGGTCCTAGGGTGCCTATTCGGTGAATAAAAAATGGTAAATAAAAAAGCCCCCCCAAAAAACCTGGTTCTTCTGCCTTTGGCACTTGTGCATTACAGATGACTATCTATGCATCTGCCAAATGCAAAGGGAAGGAGAAAGGCTGAGGTTCTGTGACTAGGACAGCACCAAAATACAGCACTTGGTATGGGACAACCATAGCAAAAGTTGTACATAACAGGGACCTTTATGTGAGGTGGCACAGTAAATGCTATTATTCAAACAAAAGAATGTGAAACCAGTTTTAGCGTTTGCCCAAAACATGAGATGGGAAAAATATTATAGTCAGGTAAGACCAAAATATTGCTCTGAAATTCATCCAAAAATCATCTGTGTGTAACACGTACTACAACTACAGACTGCAAAAAAACAACAAACCTACAGCTGCAGTATTATGTTTGGAACAAATACATAACATGCAGACAAATTAGCTAGACTGTAACAGAGGCCCATACAAAAACGCTGCTCAAATGATTTACAGAACTAACAAATCCCCTGTGATTAAAGGGCATATTTGACTTTAGGCAATACAATAAATCCAACAGTGAGCCAAATTGGAGCTAATGACATTTTGCCATGTCAGATACTGCTTTTTCCTTCAGGCAAGCTGAAACCTCACTACCCAAAAAGTAAGCACAAAGGATGGAATACTATAATGAAATATCCTTGTGGTATCTGCAGCAGCTCATACACTGGAAGTGCAGGTTTTGTTGGTCTTGTCTGGGTAATCATACCTTTAATTATAAGCATGTAAAGTGCAAATCTCTGCTGACTCAGGGCTTAGAGGTTTTTTTGTGCCTTTTTCAAGACAATTCATGGATCTTTAAAAGGATCATACTTAATTGTGCAAGAATGATGCAAAGAGTAAAGCTCCATGAATCAGGAACAGCTAATGTCATACCAGGTGAGTTTAGTCACCCTCTGTAATTCCATGACACCTGTTTTCTCTAGCGAGGAACATAAAAGCTACCTGTGTGAGCCCCTGTCATAACACTTAACATACCCTATGAGGCACTGTAAGACTGGTTGATCTCTAAACAAAATATTATCTTCATGTAAACAAGATATAGTAGTGGCTGGATACATGAAGTGATACTTAAAGAGATACAGTCATGGTAAAAAGTGTTTTTTTCAAAACGCATCATTTAATAGTGGTGCTCCAACAGACTTCTGCACTGAAATCCAATTTTCAAAAGGGCAAGCTGATTTTTTTTTACATTTAATTTTGAAATCTGACATGGGGCTAGACATATTGTGTTTCCCATGAGCCCCCAGTCATGTACTCTGGTAAACTTCAGTCACTCTTTACTGCTGTACTGCAAGTTTGAGTGATATCGACCACTTCCTCCCCCTCCCAGCAGCCTAACAACAGAACAATGGGAAGGTCACCAGAAAGCAGCTCCCTAACACAATATAACAGCTCCCTGGTAGATCTAAGAACAGCACCCAATAGTAAAATCCAGGTCCCACTGTGACACCTTCAGTTGCATTGAGTAGGAGAAACAATAGCCTGTCAGAAAGCAGTTCTGGCTCTTTCTGAAAGCACATGACCAGGCAAAATGACCTGAGATGGCGCCTACACACCTATATTACAACCAAAAACAAACTACACTTGTTGGTTCAGGAATTATATTTTACATGGTACAGTGATTTATTTGCAGTGTAATTTAGAAATACAAACTACAAAATCATGACAGAATCCCTTTAAGTAACCAGCCCATTCATCCTATCATCTGCTAATGGCAGTACATTGCCCTCTAATGACAAAAACGTGCAGGACTATTATAACTGCACTTCACAGAATTTGTGCAATCTTGTGGTTGCATCTTAAAGATTCCTCCTGGAGCAGACACCTTTGTATATATCATATATGTTCACAATGAAAGGGGTAATAGGAGCATCCATGTTGGGAAGGGCAGATGATCACCTTGCAAGTCCTGACGCGTTGTGAAGCTCTCAGACGGGGGAGGCACAGGCCTCTCTTTCATTGGAACTCTTCTGGCCACACAAATCAAACAAGACTGAAAATCTACAAGGGAAAACATTGTACAGATAAATCCAGAAAATCCGATCAGTAAAACACAGTCTACCTATTACTACTAACTTTATCTGTATATCCATGCAGAACAGAGTATACTGGAGGTTTGTATGTAACTATTGTATATCAATTTCCTATAAAGCAGTAGCACACATTTGTGTTTACTCAAATACATACTCAAGTCAATAATGCGATTTGTAAATCACAGCTGGTACAACAGGTTTTATAGTACACAATGAACTAGCATAAAACACGAATGCATGAACAGAGCTGCAGTATGCTGTCAATGTATACTCCATACATTGTGGTGTCCAAAAAGTGGCTCCCCACATAATTGCAACTCTCTGTCACTGTGAAAACCATTGGCAGCTGAAGAGCAGCAGCAAGAGGGCTGTTGTTTGTATAAGGGAAGTCCAAATTCACTACTCTCTAGGTGTTGGCTGGGTGACAAACCAGATTGTCCAGTTTGACGTATTGTGTGTGTGTGTTATCTCTCCAGCTTTGGAATTATATATCCCTCCAGCTTGTGACAAAAGAGAACCAAGTTCATTACAGTATACTGTAGCTATACAGAGACTTTGCCTGGGTATGGAATATATACACTTCTTCTCCGATGGGGTGACCATCCAGTGCTCCAGTGCATGATGGGGTCTCTGGAAAGAAAGAAACTACGGAGATAACCATACCTTCGCCTTCTTCTTTAATTGACTTTGGTTGGGATACAGCAAAGCACTGCATAGTTTCATATTTCTGATGCGATTCCTGACCATCGTGACCTTCCTCCTCGCATTCTATCATTGGCTTCACCAGCATACGACAGTTAAAGGTATGGCTATTTCGTCTAGGCCCCCCATTTACTATGAAATTCAAACACAACACATTATTAGATTTTATTTCATATATAACTACACTAGAACACATAGCTCCATATACACAAAGTATGGATAAGCTGAGCTAAAAAGGCTGCCTGTAGTAGTTTAAGCAACTTCTGGATCAGATAATATATTACATTTAGTTTATATTCTCTGTGGACTTAGGACTTTTCAGACTAATGTTTAGCTATAAGCTACAAAAACGAACATATACATCCTACTAGAAAAACCTCTCTTCTGACTAGTGAATAGTGAAAACAAAGGGCTAAATTGCATAGGTGGAGACTTTTACAATTAACTTTATAAGCTAAACTTCTGGTTTTAACATAGAAGCCTAGCTCCCACTACACACGAGTGCCTCAGTTACTGGAAATCCACACAATATGTCCAGTGTTCACCTACCATAATACACTTCCATGGACTTCAACGCTAGAAGATGTATATCAATGAGCAATCTCTTAGGATTTATATAGAAAAGCATACCTAAAGACTTTGGCAGCAGGTTTTTGATGAACTCGTTGTGATCTCCCACATGCAAAATGTTGTACACACTTGTATTCATCAGCTCTTCTTGGTTGTATAGAAGATATTGGGTCACATTCTCAGAAACAAACACCACGTTCCCTTCACGGTTCACCACAAAAAAGAACCCATCCAAGGCCTAAAAGCAAGAGATTTTGTCTGTGAAACCAAAAGCTGAATGAAAGAACCTCATCATGAAAATGTTCTTGGGATGTGTGCCAAACAGTTTATTTTCCACTGGGTAACACTTAAGCAGCAATACAGTAAAAAGCCAAAGGAATTTACCCATGTCTGACTAATGGTCCCTGTGAAAGTGACAAAATTGATGGCAATGGCTCCATGCAAAGTCTATGTGAGCCATTGTGTTCTGGGGACCGTATCTAAAATGTCTGAACATCTTCATCCTAAACGCAGCTTGTCTATTAAAGTTCACTAATGGGCAATATGCAGTTAAGCCTTTGATGGTAAAATGGATAAAAATGGACTGCCCTCCGGAAGTTAGCTATAATACAAATGGCTTACCATTGGTGGGTACAGAAGAATATAAAGGAAGGTGTTAATGAACAATGTTTAGAAGTAACTACCATCATTATACAAAGTGGACTCACATGTAATAAGTGAAGTTACTGGATCTTGATGCAATCTTTGTTGTTATTCAACATTTCATCTTAAATTATATAGGTAACAGGGCATAATTCTATATAGAATTAATATAGACTTCCAGTCTTAGACAAACACAAATGCACTGCATTAGATCTTATGCTCTATAATTCCTCTCTATATACAGGCTATATGCCTTTATAATGTATAAATCCTTTGGGCTGCACTGTTCATTTAGCCACTGGATCTTGATGCAATCTTTGCTTTTATTTGCATTTCAGCTGAAATTACTGTATATAGGAATCAGGGCACATGCATAATCTAGGGCTGCCATGCTCTTGGATTTTATCCCGAGACAGAATTCTATATAGAATAGATTTTTTACAAACTCCCAGTCTTAAGGTCCCCATAGACGCAAAGATTTTTCTTTGCCAAACAACCGACCAATCTGTCAAATTATCGTGAAGTTAGTGGGATTCGAACGATCATACATTTTACGATTTTTCGTACAACATCTGTCAGAAAATTGATCGGCCAGGTTAAAAAATCTTTAATAGTCCCAGTGCAATCTATCTATGTTTGCCGGGCCAAGCAGGCAGCTACCCTACAGTTTTGCTGGCAACATCACCTGAAATGGTCTTTTTAGTTGATGGACACATCGTACATTTAAACAATCGTTTCGAGATATATGTGGTCTCACAATAAAGAAAAGATCTTTTAAAGATCAAACACGAATGTACTGCATTATATCTTATGCTGTGGATAACTCAGTATAGTTCCTCTCTATATGCCTTTATAATGTATTATTTTAGCAACTTCTCATGCTTCCTGGTCACTAGGCCACACCAACTACTGTCAATGACAGATCTCTAACCCTCAGGGCAGAGAGATTTGGGGACGTTTAGGGCAGAGACAGACACGAAGATTCAGGGAGATTTAGTCACCTGGCGTCTGATCGCCTCTTCTTCTGGCGGCTAATCTCCCTTAAAAAAACCTTCCCGCTGGCTAGAATCCAAATCGCTGGCGGGATGGCACCGGATCGTTTCTTTTTCCAAAGTCGCCCTACGTTTCCTTGTGAGGCAACTTCGGGAGATTAATCGCCCGAAGAAGAGTGATTTGTCGCTGGATGTCTAATCTCCCCGAATCTCCACGTGTGTCTCTGCCCTCATAGGCTCATTTCTTTTAATGCCTGGTACCTTTCTAAGCAGTGCTACACATTAGAAAACCCTGCTAATATAACAAGGACACCAGGGCTTAGGGTTAGATAATTCTCTAATTAATGTTGCCAATTAACATATAATGAAGCCTAGATGTTTATTTAGGACACTTTACATAATGGCAAGGGTGCATAATAAAAAGAGGTGAATAACAGAGTAACCCTGCATCTGTTCTTGGTACTCTGCCGCTGAATTATTATGTTGCGAGAAACTGCAGCCCATGCTCGGGTTGCCTAGCAACAGCTGTATACTTACGTTATGACATCCAGAAATGCACAGACATTTCAAGGAACAATTAGGGAGCAGATGCTTCCATACTGATGCGCTTCGCAACAAGATTAGCCGCACAATAGTTTAGCTGATAAGAACATCAGATGTACCAATAACACAGTCAGGGCAAACACATGCCATGTTGCCAAGTACTGTACCTTGTACTACAGGACGAGTTGGAAAGCGGTTTTCAGGCGGGTGTGGGTACTAATTAAATTATGTCGGTGTACTGTGTAGGAGGTTTGGCAAACGATACACTTTCACATAACTGGCCAGATACAATCAGACAACTAAAAACCATATTAGGAAAACAAACTAAAAAGCTTTCCTTCTAATACAAATTTCCTTATATAATAAAAAGTTTGTTTAGGTCTAGTCACCCATAGCTACTAAACAGCAGGTAGCATTTACTAGTCACCTGTTTAAAAGCAAACATCTTATTGGTTGCTATGGGTTACTGCATCTGTGACTTTTATTACATTTGGTGTGTGTGTGGGGGGGGGTGTTTACAGGGGTAGTTCATTCCCTTAGTTTCGAATTATTTGCTTTTTTCTACTGACTCCACAGTTTTCACTGACCCCATCTAAAAACAAATGCTCCGTAAGGCTACAAATTTATTGTTAATGCTACTTTTTGTTACCCACCATTCTAATGAGACCTTTTTCTAATCATTTGCTGAGATTGCAAACTGAAGAGCTGCTACAAAAAGCTTAATAACTCAAAAAACACAAATAATAAAAAATGAAAACCAATAGCAAATTGTCTCAGAACATCACTCTCTTCAGTCTACATCATACTAAAAGTTATGTCAAAAGTAAACAACCCCTTTAATGTCTTACTATAGGAAAACTATGACCTGAAAATAATGCTGGTCATATATGGGCAGATAAAAGTTGCTGGCTTGGCTGCTCCACACCAATATGGCAGCTTACAGGCCTGTATATCAGGGTCTTCTGACAGGCTTCCAGGACACTATCTGGCTAGAAACTGGAAGAATACCATTGTATACTCCAGAGCTTATCGGTCATCTGCTTGGTATCCTGTGCTTTTTCTCCTTTTTTGGCTTTGAATGGCTGCCCCCATGGCTACACAGCAGCTTGTTTATATAAACTATAGTAGTGTCTCTGAAACAACCACACAGTGCAGCACAACAACACATTATATTTTAATTACTTAAAAACACTTTTATATTTTGGGGTTACTGTTCCTTTAACCCTGGGTCAATGATCAGAACTCACCATATGGGTGGATGTGGCCAACCTAACAGGCAATGCAGGGAGTCTTGGGTATTTATTAAAGTGAATTAGGAATGCACAGCCTGTGCTCTCCATCTGACAGGAGTCAACAGAAGATGAATTTGAGTTGAGCAGCTGGAGTGCTGCAGTTATTACTAAAAAAAATAAATCTAATTAAATCTAATTTGCACTTTTAAAAAGCCCATTTTCTGGGCTCTGTCTATAATATGGGTCTTGAAGACCTTTAGGCCTGGGAGTTGGGTATACAGAGTCACTTCATAGCTTCGGCGATTGAGAGATTTCTGTAGAGCCATTAGCCCATGGGTTTTTCGGGCATCGCCGGGCCAAGCCCACTTCACCCCCTTCCGCACACGCACACTAATAAGCAGGTGCACACACGAAGCAGCAGGCACAGTTATTACAAGTGGCATAGGGAGATATTCAACTTGCAGTTGTAAGGACAAGGCCCGGGCTAGGGATAGGCTACATATTAGGTACGTGCCTAGCACCCCCCCCAAGCTTTACACCCTAAGCATGTGGCTCTTCTTCTTACCCCTAGTTGCAGCCCTGTATTTGGGAGCCTTTCAATTTTAAGGATTGAACCCTGCACTGCACTTTTTTTTTTCATCTTTCGATATTTTAAAAAAATGGATGCGTTCAATAGCAGCTAGACGGCCACAGGCCTGACAGCCCTGGGATAACAGTAGACATCAAATGACAATAACAAGCTTATTTGTTTCATTTGGTTTTGCATACGTTGTGCAAAGTCTCCGTCACTGCAGAAGATTTTACACATATACACAAGTTAGACACTAGAACATTTTTATCTCTTCCTGTTACCATTACATACCTAAACAGGGCTGCAATACTACCTACCTGTATGTAGTTACTTGAAGCCATACATAGATACATATATTTGCTCAAGTTGGCATTTACATCTTCTTACCTCAAGCATCATTGGTCCAAGCGCATCCTTGTCTATGACACTTTGGCCTGTTGAGGACACGTCAGCCTTCTGAACTTCATCCTCATTTGCAGCTGCTGTTTTTTCTGCGTAAAGGCAAGTACTGATCAGAATAAGACAGTGCCAAATAATAAATCTATATAGTCTAATGTGGTGGATCTAAAGTGTTTTGTTCCACAAAGGCCTCATATCCATCACAAAATTACAGGTTTTCTGCAAACATGACTGCTATATATGGAAAGTCATAACTAGAAAACTTGAAAGCAGCATTTGGGCTACTGTGAAAATATGGGGAACAAGTAGTCCCCAAGTAGAACCTCAGCAGATCTACAATAGAACTTCACAAGTGCACCTGATCTCATGGTTCTAATGTGCTCTAAACCAACAGCTCCCTGTAATTTCAATGTCAGACCTTCATCTTCGTCTGGATACACGTATCACCACAAACAACGTTTTATATAATTCAAGGAAAAGAATGGGCACAACTAAAATTGAAATATTTCCTTGGAAGGGCACCACTGTCAGGGTGGTTACAATGTTTGCAGTCATTTTTAGACACACTGGCACAATCTGCCAGTTACCACAAGAAAGGGGCATTCATTGTGAAATACAGAAATAGTGAGCACTGGCCTTCCAAAACTAATTCTGGATCCTTTAATCTGTCCAGATAAAATAAACATATTCCGGCCAGAACCTCAAAATTTGTGTACTGCACAATCAAAAAACCTATTTTTAAAGAGAGAGATATATTCTAAGAAAGCGGCAAATGAGGAGGCTTGTTTGTATGGTTATTCATATACAAGCCAAGTTACAAGATATAATTGGAACAATAGAAAGGCATACATATTATACATGGCCCCTAGTACACTATCTGTTAGACTCCTGGGGCAATTGAGTGTACCACCTCAACCCATGTATGGCTAACTTTAGCCTACAAAAAAAAAAAAAAGAAAAGAAAAAGAGACCAATATATTCATATATAATAAGATTTCAACAAGATATGCTTCTGTTGATAGCCCCCAAAATATCACCCTTCTCCTATGACACTTGGAAGATATGAAGAGTCTCGGCTGGTGGCCCAAACATGAGTTGCATAGATATATCAGGCCCAATCTGGTAGAACAAGCTCAGTACAATTATAGCAGAAGCTAACTGCACACATCTCTTGTATTTTGGGGGAGCAGCACACAGCAACCATGAAGCCATCATTTGGATATCATGGCGTATAATATATCATGAATACAGAGCTTTACCAAAACCTTTCCTGGAAATAAAATCCACAAATTTGACAAGGCCCTGTAAAGTAGTCTGAAAATTAACACCATTATCCCAGCAAAGGAAGGTTTCTAGAATGTAAGAGAGATGGGGAAGACATTCCCAAAATACTTCTGCATCCCTACATACATGTGAAGGTCCACAGTGGCAGTGAGAATGGGAAGCACAACAATATAATGCTGTTTTTTTTTTTTTTGCGCTCACCTGAATACATTCTAACATGTCTGTTAAGTGCAAAGAATGATTTCCAAAAACTGCCCCTACACAACCAAATTTGGTTGGGCAGTTGGTCAACTTTGGCCTCTTGGGCATGTATAGGCGGCTGTATTGCAATCCTGTTGAAACTGGCAACCTTCATGATAAACATTCAAATATTTTGTCATCCCTAAGATGCTGCTTAGTGTTATTTATTGGCACAACATGGCACAAGGCTCTTTATCAAGTGTAAAACATTGGTGCAACATTCAACCATTTAAAGGAAATAAACAGGAAATGAGGTAGTTTACATTCCCTCCCCCACAGGTCAGGGAGGGAATGAAACTACCTCACTTCCTGTTTTTTACCTTTAAATGGTTGAATGTTGCACCAATGTTTTACACTTGATAAAGAGCCACGAGACATGTTGTGCCAATAAATAACACTAAGCAGCTAGACTGCCTGTTCCTGCTTCTCTACCTCTTTAAATTATTTGGCATTGCATCATAATTGGGGGTGCTTCATGAGAAGAGCACGACATTACATCCTCCCTTGATGGAACTTTCAAGATTTTCAAATAACAGAGAAACATTGCCCTAGACCAGTAACCCATAGCAACCACATACTTTCATGACTGAAACCAAACTTGGCCAGTAAATGGCAGCTGCTGATTGGTTGCTA
Organism: Xenopus petersii; assembly: GCA_038501925.1. Classification (NCBI taxonomy): domain Eukaryota; kingdom Metazoa; phylum Chordata; class Amphibia; order Anura; family Pipidae; genus Xenopus; species Xenopus petersii. The sequence goes on along the minus strand of CM076682.1, from coordinate 36,459,493 downwards.
TGGGCTACAGTTTCAACGCAAGCTGTTTTTATAAGTCGTGCATAATTTCCTTAATATGTTAAAGCAGGAAAAAAAGGGAAGACGGCACGCTAGTTGACATGTTAGAAGCAAATGTTAAGCCTCTGGAGAGATTTGTGTTTCCTGCAAGTGACAGAAGGGCTTCGCAGGATCTTGATGAGCACTGGGCTCCTCCACTAATGTCCTGTGGCATGTTCTCTGCAGAGCTGCGGGGCTGAGAGGAGTTAAATACATGTTGCTGCTCAGGAAGGCTTTAGGAAGTAAGCAAGTGAGACAATTATGCATCTGCATTATACTAAAATTAGAAAAGTTGCCATATGGCTGGGCGAGGGCAGCATCGAATTCGTATTCATTAAGAAGCATTCTGCTAACATAAAAAACACTGGGCCCTTCCTGTGCTTTCCCAATGTGGTTAAAGCATTAATACCCCATATATCAACCAGACGCTGAAATGCCCCATAGTGTATTAAAGGCAAAAAGCAAAGCATTATGGGCAGCTGCACCCTCTCTCTGATGAATGTGAGCATCACACCCCTCTCTGTCTCACATCCTTGTTAGCGCAGTCTCCTCGCAGTGCATATCACTAGTCTACGAGTAATGCTGCTTTTTCTTTCTCCCCCTCATCTCAGCTGAGAAAGTGAGATTTTGTTGCGCTCTCAACTATGCCAGGAATTGCTTGCAAAGCCTCGTGACAAGATGACTAAGCAAACAGGGGAGAGTTTGCACAGATTAAACAGTGCTGAGGAGACATTGCAGAGTTAACCTAAGGAATGTCACATCTACAAATGTGCAAAGACTTAACCACCTGCAACGCTTGCCTTTCTACTTGTGCTCTCTACTCGTGCAGTGAATCCATCTGAAATTAAAGGAGGAACCCCTACAGCATATAATGGATAAAAAGCACCTTTCTAGTTACCTAGACAACATCAGTTCTGGGGTTATAAAAGAAAATGCTGCAAAGCTGAAACCACCAATAAAAATTATTTTAAAATCCCAAATATCTGAGAACTTCCAGCTGTTGATGAAGTACAACTCCCAGCATATCTTGGCATTACAGACAACTAAAGGTTGCCATACACGGCAGATATATGCTGCCAACAGACCAAGTCGGCAGCTTATCAGCCAGTATATGGGGC